>CATQJL010000316.1:32286719-32704586 GCA_958299035.1 Cylicocyclus nassatus
ATCATTCACTGCTAATTTTTAGATTAGCGCATATCTAGCTAGTAGTGTAAGCACGGACTTTGACATGGAAAACCTTTACCTGGAAGGATCACCGCTGACCGAAGTTTCCCGAAAAATGCAGGTAAATTGAGGTCTTCACTAGAACAATATTCAGTAGTTACTTAGGTAAATAGTATTGCGGATTTTGTGTTGGATTTAAATTTGTACTTCTTTCCAAAATGCGAGAACTGGTCTTCTGATTACTTACTGCTACAATTTTTTATTCTACAAGAAAGAGTCAATTATATATATCCATATGCTTGTTCTAATAGAATAAAAATGTGCGCCTCCATAATTTATAGTTGAAATGACAACATTTTATATTGGGGACCAGTTTTCGCCTTGCTTTTTTGCCGCGATTAACAGTATTTTTTTCCAGGATTTCGTTCTTCGCGAAGCGTTTGTCGTCAATTTCGCTGTGCAACCCATGCCTGATATACAAAACGCTACCATTCGTGAAAAGTTCGAGGAAATGGTTGATCGATTAGAGCACATTCCAAAGTACGGAGGCGGACCAGATAATACGATCCTTTGGATTAGAGACTACAGCAGCGTGAGTTGTTGTTCTATTAAAACGATTCTGAGAGGTCGTAACTGCGTACTTAGCAATACCATTCTAGGCTGTTGCTTTTTGGGGTGAAGAAGAGGATTTCTGGGATCCTAAGACTTTGCTGAAAAATTATCGTGATTATGGAATGGAGGATAGATTTGTCATCAGCAAGTAAGCAGTCAAATTTCACCAAGTATGAATTTAATGGGTTAAAATTCCATTTTATAGACGTCTCAAGGATGGCTCTGAAGTAATAGATGGATTTTATTTCATAATTGCTTACAAAAATATGAGCACATTCACGGATGTTAAGAAAATGATGGATCAAAGGTAAGGGAGGAGCCACATGCCTTCGCAGCTGCGTCGCATCGGCGCTGAGTGTCATGGAAAGAATCAAAAATAAAATGAATTTCTGTCCAGACGAGCTATAATCGATTCCTATCCATTCCACGTGCTATCTCATCATCCCTTCGAGAAAGTCCCAACAGAAAGTGCTGCTAGTGTTCCCAAGAACTTCCTTCAAACAGCTTGTGAGTTTTTAGCATCTATCTATCATTCACGGTTGCGTACGCGTTGCATATGCGCCGCAAACGCGCCGCAAACGCAGCGTGCACACGCCTATGACATTACGCTATTGATATTTTCTTTTTAGTGTCCGCCGTAATTCTGATGTCCATCCTCGTTTTGCTTTTCGTTATGAACTGGGAAGCGATCATCTCCGTTATCATATCCATCCTATCCATATGCTTGGGTAAGTCAACCTTTTGATGAATTAACCTTTTGCCTCTACACCCAGAATCGTTAAAGTTAACTTCTATAGGTATCGTTGCCTACCTCAATCTATGGCATGTCAACCTCGACGCAGTTTCCCTGATCAGTATCCTGATGAGTGTAGGATTCTCCGTAGACTATTCAGCCCATGTTTGCTACCACTACTTTGCACATGCCCAAGAAGAGAGCAAAGACAATAAGGTAAGTTCTAAGTTTTGTACAACTTCAACACTCTTACCATATATCTACCGTATCCCTACAGTATCCAGTGGCTATAAAATCTGTGTTTTAGTCCGAATTGGGATCTGTCGAGTCTGGTAGTAGCAGCACAAGTAGCGAATCTATCAGCAGTTCACTTAGCAAATCGATACGAGAACATTCGGTGAAGCGATTGGTCGCAACTTTGAATGGCGTTGGTTGGCCAGTGGTCCAGAGTGGATTGAGTACCGTAATAGGTATGCTTAAATGTGTCACTCTTATTTCTATATTTATAATGTCAAAAAACAAGACCATATACTTTTTGAATATTTTCGAAATGAACCCATATTGATCCGGGAGGAGTAAAATACATGGGTTAGCTCCGCCCCTGCCACGCCCCTTTTTTCAAAATATAATAATACTTGCTTTCAATTTCAGGTCTGTTTCTTGTGTTCGGCTTTGCTCATGGTCTTTTTATAATTAGCTTACAGCCTTTAAGTAAGAATCTTGCAAATTTTGAAAACCAGATAAAGAGCGCGGAAAAGAAAAAGGTTTAGTTTGCATTTTAAAAAGGGCGTGGCAGGGGCGGAGCTAGCCACAAAATTCCCGACAACTTGCGCGTGAAATTCACTGCAGTGCTTCGCATTCCGGTGCAAACCGAAAAATAACCAAAATTCTCATGATGATATGGAATTTTTCAAGATTTTTTTACAAATGCAAGTATTATTCCTGCTTTTTTAGGCATGTTCCCACTGATGTTCGTTCGAGCATATGTGGTTGCTGTATTTTGGAAAACGGTGCTACTTGTCGGATTCCTCGGCATGTTCCATGCTTTACTTCTCTTACCCGTCATATTCATCTTAACCGAGGATCTCAAACGTTTCTTCAGATTTCGGTAGTAATTTTACCCACCTATAACCATTTTCTTCGTAGTATGCTCATTTCTTATCACCTTATCAACAAATATGGGTATTGACACTGCTTTTCATTGTCGTGTGTGTTTGTTAATTTTTGCTTGCGCAAAGCTTGATTTGCTCGCAAATATCTTGTTGTTTGTTCATATAGGAACTTAAACATATTATTTTCAAATCATCGATTCATTTGCCTTAATTTCCGCTATATTGATTGATCTTGTCACATACTGATCACGCACTTTGCATTCTCTAATTTTCATTCTGTATAGCCACGAATGACTAACGCTCCACGCATCCTGTAAGAGATTGCTTATCACTTGTGTCTAGTCTTTTTCTCCATTTTTTTCTCTCTTTCCCTCTTTTGCCTTTACTGTACAGTAGATCGATCGAATCTAGCAAATGTCTTTCTATCGGTGTGTAAAGTCTTAAAATTACATTTGTTGTAAACAGAAGTACAAGCAAACAACCCTTGGAAGGTTATCGCGGAAAATCTGCTATAATCAGGCCAGGATTTGAGTAAAAATCCAGGTTTCCAGATTCTTTCTGTTGTATAAAACACAGCTCATAAAGACTAGAAGTTCTCTTGAAGAAATAAAAAAAACAAAAATTCCTATCTGTGCGATTTTCTGTTACCACATCAAAACTTTATTTTTTATTACTTCCACGAACGCAATAATTTAGGAATTTCTACGTCAACTTATTCTTTTTTTTTCAGGAAAATGTCTCCAAACTTTGAGTAAAATGTTACAGAAAAGTCTCAATTGTACTTTATAAAGTGATAAGAATCTTTAGAAATCAAAAATTAGAGGGAAAGTGGGATGAATACTGGGTTTGTTTATAACGGCAGTATTCCCTAACCGTCAAGTTCAGATCTCCGAGTCCGTCTTGCTCTTCCTTACAAAAACTGCAAAATTTTTTAACTTCAAATTCAAAATCGATATTTTGCTGCATGTGCGCAGTAAATTTTCTCTCCTTTTGAGGTTTTTGAAAATACTTGAATTTTTTAAGAAGTAAACTTTTTCTTAGTACATAATTTTGGGCAACTAAAGCCAGTAAACCAGTTCCACTTCCTTGACTACCACCCTATAATTGCACCTTACCGTTAGAGAGGTGTGAGGTCAATTATAGAAGTCAATATTTAGAGATATTTAGAGTCAATCAATGACTCTAAAATTTTCGGTACATTGAATAAAAGTGTTTTTGTTTGTTGTCATTTAATTGTTGGCTTAAATGTGCCCAACACTTTAAAAATACTATCAATAATTACACTTGGGCTGCTTACAAGGAAATGGTCAGAAGTCGAAGTGGCCAATCCAAACAAACTGCATACCAATCGATGCAGCATAGAGTGCTGATTTCAAATGTGTCTCCCGTATCTGCAGAGCGCCTTTGTGGGCGAAGTTATGAGCAGCTTTATTGCGGAAAAATCGTCCACAAAAACTGCGAAATTAGGCAGATCACTGCTCTTTTAGCTCACCTTTAGGTACGAGCAGTATGAACTGACCTAGTTACACGTTTTGGTCCAACAGCGAGCCGAGAATGGCTTTGTACGGCCAAGTTTGACATTCACACGCACAATTTCTTAGCAAAATGATGACATTTGACGGCTTATAACTTCGCCTACAAAAACGCTCTGCAGATAAGAAAGACAGGTCTGAAATCAGCATTCTATGCTGCATCGAATGGTATGCAGCCTGCTTGAATTGGCCACTTCGATTTCTGACCATTCCCTTGTTAGCACTAGAAATTGCATTACTGCATTGAAACAAGTACATTATTACCCAAACCATCTATTTATGACTGAAGTGCAAATTCTTCCGAAGACCGTTAAGTGCTAATAAGTGCAATATTTCGCCTATCTTGTAGAAATTCAATTCCCGTTGTTATGACTTTTCATTTGCTTCATGTTGTTCCTAGAGTGCAACTCATTATATGTCATGGGGTCACAGGGGTGCGAAAACGAATGGAATTGCATTTGAGTTACTTAAATCAACTTTCAGTTATCGAGTTTTATCAGGGGAAATATCGAAATGTTTTATGGAGCAAAAAAACTTTTTTTTATTCCAGAAAAGCTAGAAACAAGGTCGTCATTATCGTAGAATATTGGTTGTGTCTTATATTGCATGGCTGCGTCGTAGGTTGACTTTTCGTCATCGACCGATATCGATTTTATCGATTTGCAAAGTTTCACCTACGAAGCTGAGAGTTGGCTCAGGGGATAGGGGTAAGTCAGACCTGCTAATTACGAATACAATTTTTTTGTCAAAAATTATCAATTACTCTTATCGACTTTATCGATTTTTGGGAACTTTTCACCTACGGGGCTGGGAGTTGGTACAAGAGAGTAAGTGTGCATGCCGTTCCAGAATTATCAGTCTACATATAGGCATAAATCTTATATATAAAGCTGAATGTCTGTTTGTCTGTATGTCTGTATGTATGTATGTATGTACGTATGTTCCGAATAGAAAATTCCATTTCTGAACCGATCCGGACCAAACTTGGCACACATACACTACGGGCCCCGGCGGGTGTCATAGGCTACTTTTCGTCATCGATCGATATCGATTTTATCGATTTTTATCGATTTTTTTGCTGAGTTCACCTACGGGGCTGGGAGTTGGCACAGGGGGGTAATCGAGCATGGGGATTCCGAATACAATATTGGTTTTCAGGATTATCGATTACTTTTATCGATTTTATCGATTTTTTTGCAAAGTTTGAGCTACGGGGCTGGGAGTTGGCACAGGGGGGTAATCGAGCATGGGGATTCCGAATACAATATTGATTTTCAGGATTATCGATTACTTTTATCGATTTTATCGATTTTTTGCAAAGTTTGAGCTACGGGGCTGGGAGTTCGCACAGGGGGGTAATCGAGCATGGGGATTCCGAATACAATATTGGTTTTCGGGATTATCGATTACTTTTATCGATTTTATCGATTTTTTTGCAAAGTTTGAGCTAGGGGGCTGGGAGTTGGCACAGGGGGGTAATCGAGCATGCTGATCATCCCCAAGGGGGTGATCAGCATGCTCGATTACACCCCTGTGCCAAATTCCAGCCCCCTAGCTCAAATTTTCAAAAAATCGATAAAATCGATAAAAGTAACGGACGATCTCGAAAACTAATATTGTATTCGTAATCTGCATGCTCGATTACCCCCTGTGCAAACTCCCAGCCCCGCAGGTCAAACTTTACAAAAAAATCGATAAATTGGGTAAAAGTAATGGACGATCCTGAAAACTAATATTGTGTTCGTAATCGCATGCTCGATTACCCCCCTGTGCAAAATCCCAGCCTCGCATGTCAAAATTTACAAAAAATCGATAAAATCAACAAAAGTAATCGATAATTCTGAAAACTAATATTGTATTCGGAATCCCCATGCTCACTTCCCCCCCCCCCCCCCCCTGTGCCAACTCCTAGCCCTGTAGGTGAACTCTGGAAAGAAAACGATAAAAATCGGTAAAATCGACATCGATCGATAACGAAAAGTGGACTGTGACACCCGCCGGGGCCCGAAGTGTATGTGTGCCAAGTTTGGTCCGGATACGGCGGAGCCGGGTAAGCCAGCTAGTATAAACATAATATTTGCAATCAGAGTGTTTCGTAACCATTCAGGGCAATTTTAGCCAAAGTATGGATCTTTCAAATTTGGACTATATCTATGAGGACGGAGTGCGTAAGCCCATAATTCGACGAACAACACGAATAAGGACCTAGCTTGAACATAAAGCAAATTTCCAATGGAAATGTCTCTGATGGTTTGAAATTTCAGAAAAGAGCAGGTAAGCAGTTCAACAGATGCGCAAAAAGTGCAGGCAAATTCGGGAACTTTTGGTATCTCAGCATTTCTCTCAGCACAACCCTGCTGAGAGTATTACAGTTCACAAAGAGCACTATTCGTAACTGGCGAGTTCGAGAACCTCTAAAGCGAAGTTCTGGTCAATATAAGATCATCAACATTTTAGCCAAAACCCGTCAGTGAGCCTCAGAGCCTGCTACTAGAAAAAAGTCAAAGGTCCCAATTTCTTACAAAACTTGCGCATAACGGTTATCTAGCCCGCTGGCTACGAAAAACACCCCTACTCGCAAATTAGCGTCTCACTGCATGGCTGCGGTAGGTAAAAGTTGGGAGACATGAATGTTTCCAAATTTTACCGCCTATCTTTCTCTCCGGAAGAGGTCTCTGCTTAGTCGTTAGCGCTTGATATTCCACAAGGACAAATCTACCGAATCCTGCTTACTAGAGTCTTTCACGTGTATTTTGCTCTGCGTAGCACCACTCGACCCCCCCCCCCTCCCCCCTCCCCCTCACAAAAAAATCGAACGGACTGGAAACGGAATCGCAAGACAGCGTAGTACATTAGAAGATTTGCCTTGAGGAGCTGAGCATTACGCTTTTTTCAGATTCGGTGAAGAAAAACGAAAAAAACTAGGATTATCTGTTTTTAATTCTTCTGTCAAATAGTTAGTATGGGTACTGTATACCTACTATGTCAGTGTATGTAATAGACATAGATGAGGCAGGGTGCTGGCATATATATTAGGTCGTTTCATAAGTTCGTCGACTTTTTATTTTTGTCGCCGTTTTTCGTTGAAGCGGTTGGCTTACGGCAAAGTACCTATACCATTGAAAAGAGAAAATCTTGCTCTACAAGAACTGTTGTTCGTTTTTGGAGCAAACTTGAATCCCCTTCTTCTACGACTTATAAAAGCAAAATTTTTTGAGAGGCAAAAATTGGCGATTTCGGCAACTGCAGTTTCCGCATTTGGTCCGTATTCCTCAAGATGTTTCTGTCATAGGTAGGCGGGATGGATAGTAGTAAGCAAGACTGAAACACTAACAAATTTGCAGCACGCCAATATGCATAGAACCGTTTGAACAAGGTCCCAATGGTTGTTGTCTTTGACTGCTGCCGCTTGAGTTTGGCGCGTTGTTCAGCGACACAATGTGTCGGTCCTCCCATCGGAACTGGAGGAATAAATGCGTTCTTCTAAGTGGTGTAGATGTATGAGTACAAGCTCTGGCCAACATTTTACGCTTTCTCAAAAAAAATTTTGACGTGGGAACTTCTTCAAATTGTGCCAAACAAATGTATTTACCATGTGTGTAGATGTTTTGCACATATCTGCGAACTGTGCAAAACATCTACACACATGGTAAACGTGCGCTTAATCTTTCTTTATAGCGTCTCTTTGGATATGGAGACTACTTTTGTATGCACCGTAGTACCACAAACAATTGTTTCTCATCACTCATAACAACTTCAGACGAAAAATTCCCACTTGTGGCTCCGTATACGGATCGAAAGTTGCAGGTGCCGAAGTCGCCAATTTTTGCCTCTCAAAAAATTTTGCAAAAGAAGGGGATTCAAGTTTGCTTCAAAAACGAACAACGGCTCTTGTAGAGTAAGATTTTCTCTTTTCAATGGTATAGGTATTCTGTCGTAAACCAACCGCTTCATCGAAAAACGGCGACAAAAATAAAAAGTCGACGAACTTATGAAACGACCTGATAGTTGAGAGGGACACGGAAATGTTGTACGGAAATAGGGCATTGTGGATTCATCATAATGTATTGATAACGGTCGGAGCCTAATTTGTCAGCTAGTTATATGTAAGGTTGTTCCCTACAAAACACCAACATTTCTCAAATTCCATGACCTACAAAAACCCACGAAACTTGATGTACAGGTGAATCATACAGTCTAGAGCACGCGCTCCAGAGTTCAAATTGTGGGAAGTAGCGCAAACTTTGCTTTCTGAAGCTGATCAGAAGACATTTATGGGATGTCTCCAACAATTAAAATGCATTACTGACAATTATGTTTCTAAGCTTCTGCACTATTGTCAAAATGTTGCAATCAAGTTCTTGAAGGCATCAAGAAAACAGCCATTGTGGCGCATGCGGCGGATTGAAGAATGTTTATTTGAAAATGCATTTTTAGCTAGAAGCGTCTCAGTCTAATCTGATAACAAAGCTTTTAGACTGAACTTTTTTCCCCTAAAACTTTTTCTTCTTACAAAAAGGTCCGTTTGGTCGAGGTGGCCTTTCACATGATATTGACACGGCTAATAAAGAGCATCAAATGCCGATTTTAAATCGGTCTTCCTTATTTGTCGAGTACCCTCTGAACATCGAGTTATGAGCGGTTTTTGATTTGAAAATTGAATGCATAATTAGCACTTAAACTCGTCAGAATTGCTCAAATAATCCAATTTTGATTATTGCAGCACTTCATCTGAACAGTACCTTCTGCTTGAAAGCTCATACTCAACACTGCTCTATTTAAGGATGAAAAGACCGTAAAATTTGATACCTAGATTATGCGTTTATTTTTTCACCAAGAAAGTATTCATAACTCGCATGCAGGGGCGTTCAGCAGATAATGAAATCACTTTGGGATCACCCTTTGATGCTTTGCAAAGTGGAATAAGACTCATTTGGAAAGTTCACTTTAATCGGACCTCCCTTGTTATGGCAGACACTGCTCTGAGATTTCGCACATCAACCTTTGACACATTGACGATCGCTTGACACACATGGTGTGTCAAGGCTTGACACACCGTGACTCCCATCGTAATGGCTACTAATTTGTTGCAAATCAACTCTGGGAGATTTCTTTTATGTTTAACCTAGATACAACCTCTACTGTTTTTGCCAGCATTCTAACGCTACTGTAGGTGCGCTGTAGATGGAATTGTAAGTGATTTTATCTGAAAAATGCTGGCTGGTCCGAGAAAGGCTTTGGTCGTCAGTGTGTTAAACTAGGCCTGTGTTCTATTTTGCACCTGAATATAGAAACTAGCTGTACAGTACGAAATTCGAAGACACGTCAAATCTATCAAGACAAGATTTTATAGGTTTGGAAGCTGGTAATTTCGATACTATACAGAATGATAATCTAGTAAGTAAATGACAACTTTCCATCGGACTCAAATGCAAACGTAACTAGACTTAAAAGCTTTGACAAACCTACTACGTTGCAAAACTAGACTTAAAAACTTTTAGGACACCCGTACTTACGTACCAATCTTTATTAGCTGATAAGATAATGCCATAGAACATGGCGGTCGAATCATGCGTGAAGGCGATCCATTGCGGCTAGAAATGTTTGGCATTCGTGGTTGAACATTGTACCCAATATATTCCAAGCGAATTTCTCCTCTGCACTCAAAGTAGGACCTTTGCTCTCCAGAAATCCTATCCAATATTCCCAGAAATGCTGAATAATAGGTTAGAAACTGTTGAAGAGTTTTGCAATGAATTACCTTCCAAAGTGCGGGACTGATTGTTTCTTCAATATGCTTAAACGTCACTTTGCGCACGTAAGCTCGAAACACCGATTCCTGAGAGTACGACTTTGAGTGTACTGAGAGTGGGAATGAAATTGACACTACATTGTCGAATGTATTTGCCAAGACGTGAACAAACAAGAGTATTGTGTCTCCTAGTTTATCGAATCTGCAAAAATATTTTCTCTTAGAGTGCTGTGCTGCTAACACAAACCTCTCGCTTTCTAAGTTATCTTCACTAGTGTGACTTTTAGCGCCTTTGTAGAATCTACGGTGCTCAGGGTGAGTTGCCAGAAAGCTGAATGTACAATTTTGACTTTTGCAAAGATTGATCTTGACCGACTATCTGTAAAAGTCTCCGCCACTGCCGATAGGAGCAACCTTAAGCGATTCGACAGTGTGCTTCCTGACATCAGTCGGCTCCCTAAATGGACAGCATCTTTTGGAGCGAAAATATCCCGTCTTGAAACAACTATGCGACTGAATCTAGCTCTCAAGAGCAAACTTGAAACTTTGCCATTTATTGCCAGCTTTGCCACATAAGTTTTGCAACTTACTTCTAGTTTTTTTTCTTTTTGGCAATAACGCATTCATTTCTGAAAATTGTAGCTTAGGTAGTAGACTACAAATGACGCAAATAATTTGATTTCTGGTAGCGAAGTGGAGAAAATTTACTCATTTTTCAAAAGCTGGTCAAATTCGAAATTTTGAGCGTCTGAAAAGTAAAAATAAAACTGTTCTCAGTTTGAATGGAACACATCAAGCCAAAACTGTACCCGTGTTGTTGATAGAGGAATCTCTAATGATATATGTAGTTTCGTTTGATGTGTTCGATTCAGACTGAGAACGGCCTTATTTTTGTTCTTCTGACACTTGAAATTTCAAATTTGACAAGCTTTCGAAAAAAGAGTAAATTTTCTCCACTTCGCTATCACAAATCAAATTATTTGCGCACATTGTAGTCTACTATCTAATCTAGTTATGGCCAAAAACGAATGCGTAATAGTCAAAAAGAAAAAAGTTATGAAATATTAGGTTGTGTAAATAGTTCTGTCCCACTTTTTCTTTCGATTTTTTTCTCAAAACTTTGCGCGATGTTCTGCAAATTATTTATATGCAGTTGAAAGCTCTAAGCCTTCTCTATCAAAACTTTCATCTCGGTTTTCTACATCAGATGACTTGAAAAAGTTTAGCGTCAAATTTGGAAAATCAAAAGGGGAAAAGTTCATTTTCGACAACTAGGTTACGTCGCCCCCCTAATTAGTCAGAATGTCTAGGAATAAGCTCGAAGAATTTGCTGAAGCGCAATAGAAGTAAAGAATCCTCTTGCTTCTATTGCGCTTCAGAAGTGCTGAAAACTTTAGAAAAGTCTTATTTCTAACGCCTTTTCAACGTTGGTGTTGGGCATCATCTAAAGGTATCCTGAGGGAAGACGCTAGGCGGATCATCCGGATGAGATAGAAGGGATGGTTTGTGGCTTCAAAATTATCGAATTCGTAGGTTAAATACTAATTCGAATTTTGGGAGCCGCACAGCTTGGTACGCGAGACGGCGAACATATCCGTGACAAAGTGTTTCCTTGCCGACTTTCAAAGAAATGTCATTAAATAGCCGGTGGAAAGATGGGAACATACGCAAACAGTGACAGAATAAGTGTAGAAGTCTAATAGGTTGTTTTGGTTGTTGTCAAGAAGATGTCGAAAATTGATTTTTCGGCTCCTTTGGATTTTTTGTTTAAAAGATAAAAATCTTTTTCAATTTCATCCTATGTTGGGGAGCGATGCATATGAGCCCGCAGGGCAGACTTAGAGCTTCAAAAAGCATATACACTTTATCTCAAATGAGTCAATGTTGCCAAGAAAAAGCTAAAACAAAAAATGGGACAGAACTTATTACACGACTAATAATTTGCAAGATTATGTGCCAACCTAATAATATTCTTGTACACATGCAAACATGCATGACATACTTCAAGACATTTGCCTTGGAACGAGGATCTCAAAACTGTGTTCGTTGTTTGCGGGACGATTTTTTGAAAAACCGTATCGCCTCGCAACATCAGTGTTTGCACGGTAGTATGAGTAATGTCGATAGGTGGTAAAGGTGTCGAAGGTTTAGCGGTTGGGCGGGGTTAATACTGATTCGTAAGTTCCGAAACAGTTCCAGCACCGAGCTTGAATTGTGCGCTGTGCTGGAAGTGTTTCGAAACGTACGGTCCAGTATGAACTCAGCCTTAGCGTTGCCGATTATTGCGGAACGGGTGCCGGTTCCTATCCCTGTTGGTGCAAATATTCTGCGTTCGGTTTCACAAATCTATTTCTTCTCAGAAAAACGTTTCGCAGACAACAACAATTCCAAGATTAACGTTTCAAGGCGAGCATTCTGATAATAACAATTTTCAAAAGGCTACAGTCAATAGCTCCTTTCTTGTTGGTTTTAAAAGCGTAAGCAACAAAAATACAAGAAGTTTTGGGCAAGCAGGAACATTTCGTAGCAAACTTTAAGCGCAAGACGGTTAACACGGAAAGCCTCAGAAAGGGGAGCCGAAAGCTTACATTGAGCAGATGTGGCTGGTGAATCTGAAAAGGGAAAAATAGAGCTGCTAAGCAAACGACCGGGAATGATTAGTGTGTCATATAAGGTTCGATGTGAAACAATTCGTGTAGAGATCTATAAGAACAGGATTGCAACCGAGATCACCGTGTCCATTCCACATAAGATGTTCAAAAACTAGTCTCGAAACGCTGGTCTCAAATCTATGTTCGCTATCTGCAAAGAGTTTTTTTTTCTGGAAGAACAACTTCTGACAAAATTGTAGTAGTATTATCATAATTGACCCAAGTCATGCTGCCGCGTTCTGGATTTCATATCCTCAACCCATCTCAAGGTTTCTACTAACCTTTACTATAAACATTTTGAACAGGAGCGAGAAGTTGTGCAAGCCGCATTTTCGAGTTTTTTGTATTATACCCTGATAATCCCGGCGGCCGACTGCCTTTTCTTCAAAGTCGTTTTCCTTTTTTCATAGTGAATGAGAACGCCTCAATCTATCGATTACATATTTCTGATGAGAACAGATGAATTATCGAAGAATTAAAATTCGATGAGCCCCAAGTCAACTTGTGGTTCACTGAAAATTTTTTACTGCGATACGTCGTTGGTTTTGTCGGAAACATGCTTAGCGTTGGGTTGGATAATCGGTACAACTCTAAGATTTTTTGATCAGCTTTGAGTAAGGAAAAACGACTTCGAAGAAAAGAGCCAGCCGCCGCGGATCATCAAGGGATCACAGAAAAAATTGGAACATGCGGCTTGTACAACGTTTTCTCTTGACCTCTTCCACTATGTTTATAGTAAAAGAAGTAAAAACACTTGCTTGAGAGGAGATAAGTATAAATTCCACGGCTCGAGCGCTTCAGAATGTGATGCATGCCGGCCTAGCTTGCTTTATGCCCTGGAGCAACATCAGTGACTAAACACGCTGTTCAAATAAATGTATGAAACTAACAAACGAACAAAGCAAGAAGTCTCGGAATACCCTTTCCGAATCCACGCAACATCGCAACTTCGTCATGTGAGAGCGATCATAACTTTTTTCAGGAGATCGCTTTGCAAATAGCGAACATTTATTGAAAACAACTTTCTAAAACAAGAGTTCACTTGCATCTCGTGTGAAAAGATTGCGATAACAAATGCGTTAACTTTTCTTATGAGAGCAAAGCCCAATTAGAGCACGGTCTAAGGTGTTGCAACTATGAAAACTAGAAGTGAAAGACGCAAGGAAATTTTCCGTTAGGTTTCACGGCAAGTTTGAAGTTTTTATTGGAGGCAGAGACATCTCTGCCACCACATCGATCGTTTCGGTGTTCTGGTTATTAGCAACACTTTTGACAATAATCTGAAAATTGAGCATTAGAAACAACTTTGGTATAAAAGTTGATTTTTGAAAGTATTGAGACATGATGCTGAATTAATGAGCCTTGTCAAATAAAAGCTGTTGAGTCCAGTGCTAAAATCGCGATTCACCGTCGTGTCTTGCTGAAAGCACAGCCGCACTGGATTTTGGTGTATTTGCTGTAAATCGCGCTGACTGGCCATCTTATATATAAAGCTGAATGTCTGTTTGTCTGTCTGTATGTCTGTCTGTATGTCTGTATGTCTGTATGTCTGTACGTATGTTCCGAATAGAAAATTTTATTTCTGAACCGATCCGGACCAAACTTGGCACACATACGCTACGGGCCCCGGCGGGTGTCATAGGCTACTTTTCGTCATCGATCGATATCGATTTTATCGATTTTTACCGATTTTTTTGCTGAGTTCACCTACGGGGCTGAGAGTTGGCACAGGGGGGTAATCGAGCATGGGGATTCCGAATACAATATTGGTTTTCAGGATTATCGATTACTTTTATCGATTTTACCGATTTTTTTGCTGAGTTCACCTACGGGGCTGAGAGTTGGCACAGGGGGGTAATCGAGCATGGGGATTCCGAATACAATATTGGTTTTCAGGATTATCGATTACTTTTATCGATTTTATCGATTTTTTTGCAAAGTTTGAGCTACGGGGCTGGAAGTTGGCACAGGGGGGTAATCGAGCATGGGGATTCCGAATACAATATTGGTTTTCAGGATTATCGATTACTTTTATCGATTTTATCGATTTTTTGCAAAGTTTGAGCTACGGGGCTGGAAGTTGGCACAGGGGGGTAATCGAGCATGGGGATTCCGAATACAATATTGGTTTTTGGGATTATCGATTACTTTTATCAATTTCATCGATTTTTTTGCAAATTTTGAGCTACGGGGCTGGAAGTTGGCACAGGGGGGTAATCGAGCATGGGGATTCCGAATACAATATTGGTTTTCGGGATTATCGATTACTTTTATCAATTTCATCGATTTTTTTGCAAAGTTTGAGCTAGGGGGCTGGAAGTTGGCACAGGGGGATGATCAGCATGCTCGATCACCCCCCTGTGCCAACTCCCAGCCCCCTAGCTCAAACTTTGCAAAAAAATCGATGAAATCGATAAAAGTAAGGGACGATCTTGAAAACTAATATTGTATTCGTAATCTGCATGCTCGATTACCCCCCCCCCGTGCAAACTCCCAGCCCCGCAGGTCAAACTTTACAAAAAAATCGATAAAATCGATAAAAGTAATGGACGATCCTGAAAACTAATATTGTGTTCGTAATCAGCATGCTCGATTACCCCCCTGTGCAAAATCCCGACCTCGCATGTCAAAAGTTACAAAAAATCGATAAAATTAGTAAAAGTAATCGATAATTCTGAAAACTAATATTGTATTCGGATTCCCCATGCTCACTTCCCCCCCCCCCCTGTGCCAACTCCTAGCCCTGTAGATGAACTCTGCAAAAAAATCGATAAAAATCGGTAAAATCGACATCGATCGATAACGAAAAGTGGACTGTGACACCCGCCGGGGCCCGAAGTGTATGTGTGCCAAGTTTGGTCCGGATACGGCGGAGCCGGGTAAGCCAGCTAGTCTCCTATATTGTAAAACAGTTTTGCAAGTTTTCTATTTCGCGAGCATCACGTAAGCAAGAGACCATTGTTGACCGGCTACTCAAGATGAATCTCAAAGAACGTGTGACAACAATGATCTTTGGAGACATATACATCAAAAATTTGTAGCAGAAGAATTATGGGTTTATATGAAAATAGACCACAGGAAGAACACATTTATCATTCAAATTATATCCTTTTGTCTTGCGCTCAGCTAAATCAAGCTGATAAAAAGCTGCAAACTGTCGAGATTCCGTAATATGCTTTTTGGACTACGGCTGCCATGAATTTCAAATCTTTTCAAAGTAAAACGGCGGATGCTTGTATATGGTGGTTTATCAAAAGAAGAAACTGCGAATTGTTCCTATATCACGGCACGTCTTCAGTAAAAACATTTACTATTGTTATACTGCGCGAGTTAGTATTGACCAATGCCTCTTATACGTATCAACTTGATCCTAAATTCTCATCAGACACGATCGGTTATTCTGAACTTACTCGTTCCAGACAGATAGCACTTTACAGTGAAGAAGTAGCAAATTGTCGTTTTGGACATTTCTTCTATATTATATACTAGATGGCTTACCCGGCTCCGCCCGGTTCTGTCATTATTTTATTCGTAATCAGCATGCTCGATTACCCCTCCCCCCTGTACCAACTCCCAGCCCCGTAGCTCAAATTTTGCAAAAAATCGATAAAATCGATATCGATCGATGACGAAGAGTAGCCTATGACACCCGCCGGGGCCCGAAGTATGTGTGCCAAGTTTGGTTCGGATCGGTTCAGAAATGGAATTTTCTATTTGGAACATACGTACACGCAAACATACATACATACAGACAGACAGACAGACAAACAGACATTCAGCTTTATATATAAGATTAATATTAGCAACGAGGAGAAAAATTGCTTGTGTCTCTTTTGAATATACAGGCCCTTTTCCTGTACAATATGAGTTTACATTTCGTCATTTATAATAAAGCATGTCTCGCAAATGTCACTAAGTTACTGAGAACTCACCTACCTTCCTTACTTTGTTTAATAATGCACTCAAAAGTCACCTGTTGTAGCTTGTTAAAAAAGGCGTCTACGTTGAAAAGCTGATTCAAACAAAAAATTTTGACGATGAACCAAAGTCAAAGAATCTTGTGCCTTCTACATCCATTCGAAAAATCTCCATATGACGCTATGAATGAAAAAGGTCATATCTCAAAATTTAATGCGAAATGCAACTTTGCCGATAATGAAAGTTTTAAGGCAGTGTCCAAGCAAAAATTCGACTTGAAGATTTTCTGCTTACCCGGGCCTATTTGCCATGCGAATCAGAAAATCTTGAGGGCGCGAGAACGGCGAAAATGTATTTTAAAGCAGGAGCGAAATTAGCAGGCGGGCAATTCCGCTAGCCGCCCTGACATCGCCACCGCCCCGTGCGAACGAGTGATTTGAAATCGGAAAATAGAAGATCGCTCCGGAAGTCGAGATCGTGAATTCACAGTGAGGAAGACCCGGCGTTCCATCGATTTTTCTCTTTCGTTTAAGCCCTTTTTTGCCGTTTTCGCATAGGGAATAGGCCCGGCTAAGCAGTAATCTCGAAATCGAGTCAAACACTTCAACTGTACCCACTGCGGAATTTCTTTAGATGTCATATTCAGGGTTGAGCAAGAGGTCAGGCACAAGTCTTTCCAAAACGACCCCCCCCCCCCAGTGAAAGCCCCTAAACGACCCCTCTGCTTCACCTCCAGGACCTCAGGCTGTGTTAATTCGAAGAGATCAGCCGTTTTTGGGAAGTTCTTGTTTTTTGGAGGTCTGTAGGTCGACTTTCTGCGATTGCACAGCACACGCAACTAGACGGCAAGTTTTGGATTTTGGATAGCCCTACTTTTAGAGCTATAATTCCCACAGGGGTGTATTGTTTGGCTCCAAATTTGCAGTATTGCAAGAAGAGGCTTTGAGTTCAATACTCATAGCAGAAATGGAGCGATTTTTAGATTTTGAAAACAAGTTAATCGGGTCAGGCGCAACCCCTCAAAAGCTCAGGCGGCCTGACCTTTTATGGGGTTGCGCCTGACCCGATTAACTTTATCATTGAAGAAGCTTTTTTATTCAAGTTTTGTGTCAATCGCTAGCACAACCCTCGAAGATTCCACAGTAAGTGTTTGGAGTTGATTCGACTTGTTTCGGCCTTGTGGTAATCCGTGGAGTTGAAGCAGTCATGGAGAAAAACGCGCCGGTCGGAATTTTGGCATTATTTCTTACTCCACTATTTGCAAGCGATACAGAGCGCGATTTTTAGCCTAGACTAGTAGGGAACAATACTTTGTTACGAGTACAAAAAAATTGACTTTTCTCACTTTTGAAAACAAGTTAATCATGTTTGAAAATCACGCTCTTTAGTCGTTGAGAAACACTAGATAATGCAGTAAATAATGGTTTGTAGGTCTCATAGAGGTAATTTGACGTGCTCGGAAATGATACCATTTCACACAGCAAGCTTCCTTGATGAATTTATAATATGTCAAGGTAGAAGATGAAGATTTGAGTTTTGGCCGAAACTTCGATTGTGGAATCAATCAGTATGCTGTTTAAGACCGTTCATTCCTTCAGTACTGGTGAGGTCGCGATATCCAGTAAACTAGCGCTTTTCTTCTTCACCTTAATCGTAGTGTCTCCTCAATCGAACGAATTCGATTCCTAATCACGACCCCCCTCCCTCTTCTTACCCCAGTACGACCCCCCAGGTCGGGCGCGCCTGACCCCACGCTCAACCCTGGTCATATTCAAAAGGGGGGGGGGGGGGTGGTGCAGGAGGAACCAAATGGCTGCCGCCCGTATTACAGGATATAATAAATTGCGCGAGCGCTGTGAAGGATATTTTAGCAAGAATACAATAAAACTTGGTAAGAATATCTTTTAGGAACAATCTTTATAACTTTGCTCGAAAGTAACTAAAAAATTTGGAAAATAGATTTTTAATTGAATTTGGAGGGTGCATCAGTATTATTGAGCGTAAAAGTAAATCAAACTTCGAATCGTAGAGTTGAAAAATCAAATTCATTATAGAAACTACTCTGCTTGTGAACTTTGGAGCTCTAATTTTCAAAGATAGGTTTCATTCAAAATTTATTCTTTTTTTTTGAGATAAAGGTATGGTTTGTCTTTTAAGTCGATAAACCAGGTGCAATCAAAACGTCACAGAAAAAATCTAGTGGCTTGTATGCTGCACTATGCTCGTCTCGTATCTTCACTTCCTAGCTCCAATTCTGAGTCTTTTCGAAATTTCATATGTTTGGATAAAGCTGTTTCGGTGATACTCTCGGTGTCGCTAAAGCGACCTTGAAGGAAAATATGATTAGATCTTTTGTATATATATTGTTTTATTTATATTTCACTGTTTGTTTCGATAAAACCTTTTTTATGTAAGATCATTATACCGCAATGGAAGAAATCGGATAGACAAGTGAACAAGTCAGTCTCCCCATCATATCATTCCCTTGACTACAGAACCTCATTTGGCCGATCTCATTAACATATCAGTTGATAATGATTACATATACAGTCAACAATGATCGGGTATAAATACTGTTGGGTGAGTTAGGTGGGTTAGGCTTCTACAAGTTCATTCCACAAGTTGGGAGGTCATCCGAAGTTCTCCACAAGTTCTCCGTAAGAAGCAACATCATCACAAGTTCGGTAGGACTCTACTCTTTGTGTGTCGACTAACTTGTGTTCTATAGTAATAAAGTTTCTCGTTACCTTGAGGTAGCACACATTTCGAGACTAAGACCCGCGTGGCAGCATATTGGGCTACACATATATATTTTCTACAAGTGGTGCATCGGCTTAAAAGAAGAAGACTACTTTCAGTACCAGGTTAGTTCAAACGAACAAGTTTTGCGCAGCTGTTTCTCCAAGTTCTCTACAAGTGGTCCAGCTATTCGTAGCATACCGCAGTTATAAATTAGCTCGGAGTTCAGCGCATATATCCCCACTTCCCATTTTGAGCACAAATTCCCTACAAGTAGTCGATAGTAGGCGCCATCTAAATCACAACTTTGCTCAAGATGTCGATGAAAACCACGGTTTCCAAACGAATGCTGACTCAATACTCCAACAAGTTAGACAAAATCATTTCACAGTTCAAAGAAGAAGGAGTACACAAGCTTAGTACTTCCGAAACCGAATCAAAAACCATGGCCCAAGCGAGAGGCTACATCCAACGCCTGGAGGAAGCCATTGGCACTATCGAAGCTGCCACCTCCAAGGTCGAATACGCTCTTCAAGAGTACGGATCTTTGAGTCAGCCGGAACCGAACGAGCCAGAAGACTTCGAAGAGTACGTCACAAAAGCGGAGTCGTCTCTTGCAATTGCATTTGACTATGTGCTCACACTACAAGGCCGAAGTCGCGCTCTAAGAACAAGTATTACTAAGACAACCTCAAATCAGCATGAGGAACAGTGCGCCATTACGAACGTTCAGGCAAAGAAAGTGGAACTTCCTGTTATACCCATACCTTCGTTTGGAGGAGACATATGGGAATGGGACAACTTCTGGGAACTTTTTAGTACCAGCGTCCACTCACAAGACGTACCGGAGCTATACAAATTCCATTATCTTCTTAACGCTTTGAAAGGAGAAGCTCGGGAGTCAGTCAAGAAATTCCAGATTACAAGTGAAAACTACTCGAAAGTAGTAAACTTTCTCCTTCACAAATATGGGAATCGAAAAGAAGTCATACAACGTCTCATCAAGAAATTTGAAGAATGTTCTCCGAAATCGACTTCTCTGAAAGATCAAAGACCTCTTCTCGAACAACTGCAAGCGATTATGGCTCAATTGGAACATAAGGGAGAAAATGTTGATGGTCAATGGATACAAAAACAAGTGTTGTCAAAATTCCCTGTATATATCCAACGTAACGTTCTAACGAAGAAACAAGCTATGGAGAAACAAACACCGTTTCAAATGCAGGATCTCCTGAATTTCATTGATGAAGTCATAGCTTGCGAAGAGATGGTATCCTTATTCACAAGCAAAGAAACTCAACAAGCACAAGCTAGTCCTGTGAAGACAAAAACGCAAAAAGGACTCGCTCAGGATTACATTCGAGTGTGCATGTACTGCGGCGAAAATCACAAGTCCATCATGTGCACAAAGTACTCATCCCCAAGGACACGTTCACAATACCTACGGGACCACAATTTGTGTCTAATCTGCGCATCTCCGAAGCATACGAGCACCCAGTGCCTGAAGCGTAAGTGCTTCAACTGCCAAGGACCACATCACACGTCATGTTGTTTTGCTAAGGCACCCGTGGATACGACCTCATCACAGTTAGAAAACAGAGTGACTCAGAAGAACACTGAAAAACAAGTGCGATCAAAAACCTTTCCACGAATGAAACCGGCAAAAGAAGTAAATCATCTACTGCAGGAAGAAGAAAACACTGGAGAAGACGCAGCAGTTTACGAACTACGGTCCAATCCCGAAAAACTCGGCTCATATCAAACAACCTTCCTACCCACAGGAGAACTCACGGTACTAGACAAGGAGCATAATACACTGAGGAAAGTCTGCGTACTATTTGACACTGGTGCTGAGGCATCCTTCATAGACGAAACACTAGCAGACGATCTACAACTTCCTACGATTCGGAAACAAAATCTGCGATTACGTACCTTTGGATCCAAAAAGATACAAGAAAAATCCTGTTCCCTGGTGCAGTTGAAGGCGTGGGACACCAGAGGCGATGAGATCACGGTCGACCTCCTTACGCACGACATAATATCTAAAGCTTTTGAAAGTCCTGCATTATCCAACGAAGACATCAACTACCTTCGCGAAAAGAATATCCCGCTTGAAGCGATTGGGATCAAGAGGAAAGTGAAACCGCAAATTCTGCTGGGATGCGACAAGTTATGGTCCTTCATCAATATTGACAAACCTCATCTTCGCCTGCCCTCCGGGTTACATCTTATGGAAACGCAGATGGGCTATCTGGTATCGGGACAACTCATGCCAACAAAAGAGCACACCAATCTTGAAGAAGAAGACAAGTGGGATGGATACTGGACTCTACATGCACAAGTGAACGCGCTATCAACTGAAGAAGAAGAAAAAGACGAAGATGACGAACAAGCAAAGTGGGAGAAATTCTGGTCACTAGAAGCTGCTGGCACGGAAAGATTTTGTCATTCAGAAAACTTCGAACAAGCCCAAATAGACAAAAGCGTTTTACAACATTTCATGGAAACAATTGAAAAACGCGAAGATGGATACTATGTCCGACTACCATGGAAGGAACACGTATCAGATTTGCCGGACAACAAAGCTATAGCTCAGCGAAGGCTTGTTAGTCTCTGGAACTCTCTTCGTAAAGATTCGGACATGCTACACAAATACGACGAAGTATTTCAAGACCAGCTACGTCGTAACATCCTCGAATACGTCCCAGAAGAAGAAACAGACTATAAGCACTACAAACACATACATTACCTACCACACCAAGCTGTTATAACTCCTCACAAGACGACAACAAAACTGAGAGTGGTATATGACGCCTCTGCACATTATAAAAACTGCCCTTCACTCAATGACGCCCTACATAGAGGTCCAGTCATCCTACCGCAACTATTCGGAGTGCTATTACGTTTTCGAATGGGACGAATTGCCATGATCTCGGATGTAGAAAAAGCATTTCTACAAGTGAGACTCCACAAGGAAGACCGCGACGCAACCAGATGTCTTTGGCTTCGAAATCCCACACTACCCCCTACTCAAGAAAATGTGATAATTCTGAGATTCACAAGGGTGCCCTTTGGCTTGAATGCCTCCCCCTTTCTCCTCGCTGCAACTACACATTATCACCTAGACCAATACAAGAACCTTGCCAGGTTCACACAAGAGATAAAAGAGAACCTGTACGTTGACAACCTGATTGTCACTTTGGATACAAGGGATGAAGCGTCAGACTGCTATCACAAAATTAAACAAATGTTCAAAGAATTGAGCATGAACATCCGCGAATTCGTGTGCAACGACAAACAAGTAAGCGACAGAATTACAGGAACGGACAGATCGTCAGAATTCGTCCCAAAGGTATTAGGAATTCCATGGAATTCTCTAACAGATCAGCTCATAGTTTCGTGCAAGATTACCACCCCCACAGTGATAACCAAACGAACAGTCACAAGTGCAATAGCCTCCATTTACGACCCCATGGGATGGATGCTACCGCTGATGCACAAGTCAAAAGTATTCCTTCAATCAATGTGGAAGGACAAGTTGGACTGGGACACTGCTGTAACAGATATTCGCTTCGAGAAATGGCAACGGATATGCCAGGAGATGCAAGGTTTCAGCAAAGAAGTACCCAGATTTGTGGCCAAAAAACATGCGGAAGTGGACATAGCGGCATTTGCAGATGCCAGCACGGAAGCTATAGCCATGTGCATGTACTTGAAATTGAGAAAATCTACTCATCTTTTGCTAGCAAAAGGAAAACTGCCGTCACTCAAGTACCAGACAACAATACCAAAGTCAGAATTAAACGCTGTCACGCTAGCAATGAGAGTAATCAATTCAGCCGTAACCCAGCTATGCTCAATCGTAACGATCCGGAACGTGTATCTTTTCACCGACTCAGAGATCGTTTACAAGTGGATTAGGAGAAAAGAACATAGAGAGGCAGGAATAATGGTGGTTAATCGACTCAAGGAGATAATTGAAATAAACGACCACTTAACAAATAAAAGTATAGAAGTCCATTACGGTTATGTCCCTACTGATCAAAATCCGGCAGATTGCGGGACAAGAGGATTGAATAAAGAGCAACTGAAAGAGCATTACTGGTGGACCGGACCACCATTTCTGAAAAGCTCGCCAGAAGACTGGGTCGCAAACTACAAGTTATTTCGGATAAACAACGAACAAAATGACGATACTAGTCAACCAACAGATCCAGTACTCATTAATCAAGCTGAAACAAGTGCCAGTGTACAAGGAAAGCAAAACAAAGATATCCTTGAATGCTTGAGAGGTCGTCCATATACTGTGGTCAAGAGAGTCACAGCTACAGTTTTACGATTTCTGAAAATCGTATTGGAAAGGAGAAACAGACTTGGAAGCAATCTTCGATTTTCTCCATTGCTCGACAAGTACACTGCACACCCCTGCGGAGAACTCCACGGTGAAGAAATCACGATAGCGGAGAAGATCATTGTACGTGTCCACCAACGCACATTTTGCACTCCAGCAGTGTTGAAATCAGTACCTCAGCTAAACATAAAACAAGACGATGAAGGTCTCCTGAGATGCCATGGGAGAATGGGAAGAAGCTGCTTAAATGACACAGCAAAATTTCCATATATCATCCTTCAGAATACTTGGCTATCAGAAGCAATAATTAGAGAAAATCACCGCAAAGGACACCCCGGCATAGGCCATACAATGGCACTTGTTCGCCAAAAGTTTTGGATACCAAAATTACGAGCACAAGTTACCCGCTTCATCAAACGGTGTGTAGAATGCCAACGCTTCAACAATCGACCATACAAGTACCCTAATCAAAGTGACTTGCCACAAGTAAGGGTACAGCAGACGAGTCCATTTCAGCACGTCGGGTTAGACTACTTTGGACCGCTCACAATAAAAGGCAACGAAGACAACACAAGTAAATGCTACGGAGCCATCATCACTTGCATGGTAACTAGACTTGTCTATCTAGATGTAGTAACGGATCTTTCAACCATAGCCTTCCTAAACATGCTCCGACGATTTTTCGGGAGAAGGGGAGTCCCGAAGTCTATCACAAGTGATAATGCTCCCACATTTCTCTTGGGAGAAGAGATTTTGACAGGCACCAAAAACTTGCACCACGAGACAACAGTCGCAAGAGAGATTAGCGATCACGAAATCGAGTGGAAGCACATCACTCCATTCGCACCATGGCAAGGAGGATTTTATGAGCGCCTGATTAGATCAGTTAAATACGCGCTCTACAAAACTTTGAAAGGATCGACACCCACATTTGAAGAAATGTCAACTACTCTTGTTGAGATTGAAGCTTTACTCAATACGAGGCCTCTAGTTTATATAAGCTCGGATGAGTGCAACGAAACCATCATCAGACCAATTGACTTCGTGCAGAATAATATCACTCTCGATTATCCAATCGAAATAGCTACTTCAAACACGGATGACCCACCTTACTTGTCATCTGAGGAACAAATGGTACTTCGCACGAAGCTACAAACTATTCAAGCTCTAAAAAGCTCCCGCAAGTCTACTGACAAGTCCTGGGAAGTTTGGAAGACGCAATACCTCACAGCCTTGCGAGAGAAACACAAGTTGGAAGTAGGGCACAACAAGTCGAAAGCGCTGCCTCGAGAAGATGATTGCGTGCTCATTACGGATGCCGTCCAACCCAGACATTCCTGGAGAATGGGCCGTATAACAAAACTAGTGACAGGCGAAGATGGCGAAGTAAGGGAAGCAGTAGTGATCCTCCCATCAAGAAAACAGATACGCAGACCAGTGAATCTCTTGATACCCCTTGAATTGGAGGACAGAACTGCAAAAGAGGCCAATCTGAACAAAAATCAAAATCAGAAAGAACCATCTCAATCCAAGTACAACTTAAGACCACGCCAAAGAGCTGATCGCAATGTAGTAAGCAACGCTCTACACCTCCGAATGTCTCCATATATCACGCTAGTTGTTAGCATTTTATCTCTGTGTAGATTCTCACAACAAGTATATTTGTCAAAAGACAAAGAGTGCTACGTAGCTACGCCTCTGCTTTCAGTACATATACGTGTGACATCCTACGCTCACAAAGCATTCGCCTGCGAACTCTTCTGCCAAACACAAGTATCGTGGTCTCCAAGAGCCAAACTCGCAGTACTGTTGTGTTCCTGCGCAAACATGGCGCATTTAAACTATATTCAAAGAATTGAACCAAACCAAGACGAAAAGTCACTGATCAGAAATCAGTGTAGCACAATAAGATACAACATCACCTGTATGACACACATTAAAGTGAAACTATCTATTTTCAGCATGTCTCTCGGAAGCATCGACGACGACATCAGATGCCTGATGACCCTAACTGGAGAAAACTCGAAGACCGCCTTACAAGAACACCTCAGGCTAAGTAGAGAAGCGATATGGCGACAAGTAGTTGCCGCGGATTCTATCAGAGCAGACTTTGAACACCTTAAGAACGAAGAAATTTTTGAAGGTGATCCACGCGAACAACTATTAGTGACAACTCGACTACACCTTGCCGCAAAAGTAAACAAAGAACGCTACCTTACTCTGTGTACCCGCTACTGCCTACTTTACAAGTGTTATACTCTCCAATCACATCAAGAGCGACAAGTCAATGTGCACGATTTCCAAGAACTCCCGCTAGAGGAGATGAACAAACAAGTAAAAGCGATGGAAAAGACCGCACAAAAGATAGAGAGAAAACAACATATCGCCGAGGGGAAGCTTCGCTCCGTAGCGAATAAGAACGCAGAAGCAGACAAACGCATCATCAGGATTCTCAACGACAAGTTAGCGGAGTGCGAGCTAGAGAATTTCCAGCTGAAAGCTAAGATAGCTAAGTCGTCCTCTGAGCCACAGCGCATAGTCACAAGTTCACATCTGGGATGTCAAGCCGCACCTGTAGTATCAAGCGTTGAGTCTCAGACGGATGAATTTGATTTCGAACATGCTTTCAAAGCAGCAGGGACCAAGGAGGCGTCAAGAGGGCACGAGATATCCGAAAAGGACGACTCGCTTGTCTTGTTGGACGAAGATGGCCCCAACGAAGAGGAACCAGTGACTGATGAAGAATATTTAGGCCGCTTAATTAGCGAAGCTGAGGGCAGAGACGAACCCGAAAAGGAGCCGAAAAGGGAGACTGTCGAAGACGAAGAAGTACGAAGAAAACAAGAAGAGTGCAGGATGCTTATGGACGAGATCGACGAGCTTGATCAAATGATACATGTGTACCCGTATCGGAGATACGGCGAAACAACGCGAGGTACTCATGTAGAATTGCTCTGTGCTTTCTGTAAAGCTTTTGGCCTCCATTATTCGGATTCTTGCCCCTTCGTTAGAGACGGTAATGAACGTTACGAGCTGGCACGAAGGGAGAATTTATGCCCTATGTGTCTGGAAAAATGTCCACCAGGAAGGTGCCAGTTTCGACCGCGGCCCTGCTTTTACTGTGAAAAAGTGAAAGGCACAATCGCAGCCAGATTGATGCCACGAGACTCAGGACACCACAAGTCTCTGTGTAGTGTACCTGATAAGAAGGAAATTCTGAAGAGATGGGTGGACGATGCAAAGGAGCGGTATATTCGTTTGAAGAGGGAGATCACGAATATGAAAGGACACAGAAGAGAGAACACATTCTGAGGCGGGAGTGTCGCTAAAGCGACCTTGAAGGAAAATATGATTAGATCTTTTGTATATATATTGTTTTATTTATATTTCACTGTTTGTTTCGATAAAACCTTTTTTATGTAAGATCATTATACCGCAATGGAAGAAATCGGATAGACAAGTGAACAAGTCAGTCTCCCCATCATATCATTCCCTTGACTACAGAACCTCATTTGGCCGATCTCATTAACATATCAGTTGATAATGATTACATATACAGTCAACAATGATCGGGTATAAATACTGTTGGGTGAGTTAGGTGGGTTAGGCTTCTACAAGTTCATTCCACAAGTTGGGAGGTCATCCGAAGTTCTCCACAAGTTCTCCGTAAGAAGCAACATCATCACAAGTTCGGTAGGACTCTACTCTTTGTGTGTCGACTAACTTGTGTTCTATAGTAATAAAGTTTCTCGTTACCTTGAGGTAGCACACATTTCGAGACTAAGACCCGCGTGGCAGCATATTGGGCTACACATATATATTTTCTACACTCGGAGTTCTATACAAAAAAAGCTCAATATGATTTAGTAAGCCTGAATATTTATCCTCCGTTTACTAACATTTTTTTTATTTCGAACAAACTTATGAAATTTTGCTGCAAAGTTTACTAGAAATCTACCTGAAATTCCCCAATGAGTATGCCGAGTTTCTGAAAGTTCAGTTCATCTCCAATATATGTAGAAATGAGCTAAAATAGCAAGATAAAGGTGTTTATCTATTGCATGAGCGTGCACTGAAAAATGTGCCTTTCAGTGCTGATTCCAATTCTGTTTCTTTCAAAGTTATTTCCAGCAGAGTTATATGGTATTTGCAACGCATATTCTTGCCAAGTTTTGATGGATCTTTGCCAAAATGCCACAGCGCTCGCTCCCTTATTATCTCCTGCAGTCATATGCAGTCATATGCGGCAGGCCTCGCTCTCCTCCTGCATCGCATCGTTCCCAAAGTCCCAAAGCGACTCGTTAAAAAACGCTAAGATAATTGCTGGGAAATACAAGCTTTCATTTTCACCATATCTGAATTTCGCTAATTTTCAAAATTTTCATCTGAGGCTTTTGGAAATGCTCTGCTAGCCAGCTGTTAGGTCAAACATTTTCCAAGTTGAAGCAATTGTTTGCTATTTTCTGGACTGTCAGAATTTCTAAAACATATGTTGTGAAGAGACCAAATTTTATAATCGACCTATTCTGCCTCGTAGAACTAAATGGCAAACAACTCAGGCACCATTCTCTGCAACATTTTTTTCTTTTTTTGACAGTTGTTTTTTCTTGGCAAGAAGGCGAAATTTGCGGAACCGCTATTTCTCAATTTCAAGAGTGCGCATTGACGTACCCTATGTTCTAAAATCTTCATATTTTGAAGCGGGAATCGCTCTACTTTACTTACTCTCATTACTTTGTAAGGTTAGTAATAGCAATAATTGACTGTTAAAATTTCACTAATCTGAAGATTTTGCCGTGTTTGATACAGGAACAGCTTATGCGACTTTTCCAAAACTCAAGATTTTTGGTGAATTTTTTAGAAAAATTTCAAATGAGAGTCTGAGAAAAGACAAAGTTCTCCCTCAGCTGGCGAAATTTTGTCTTATCCGTTGGCTATCTAAACTTTTCCAAAGTTTCGAATAAAAATTTGAAACTTGGCGAAAGAAACATAGTAAAAATCAAAGGCCTCGCCCAAAGGATTTCATTAGAGATATGGCAGCTGGACAGAAAGAAATTCTGCATTGGATACTGCGCGAAATCGTTGATCATCTTTATTCCACCGCATTTAGGGACAGATTCAAGAAACTGATAAAACTTCTGCGCCTACTTATTGTTAGTACATTCTCGACTGTCCCTCTCCTCTCCTCCCCTCTCCCATTCTACTTTCCAACCTCTGTAGTTGCCGCGAGTGCTCATCGTCTCCCTAATTCAAGTCTCTGCAAAGTAACAACCTATATGTTTTCGATGTAGGAACAGTTATTTGGAAACATCTGCATTACTACTGTTGATTCATCCTCTAATGTGATGTTTTTCGCATTTCGCCCTTATCTTTGACTTCTACTTACTCTAACATTATCTTTTCTGCATGTTTTGTCGAAATTCAAGCTAACCTTCAAAATTTGTTTTTGATCACTTACGCAGAGAGCGGAGTTGGTAACGAGATTTCGATTTATGGCAGAAAGAAGCAAACGTATTGAGTTGCCATTGTGAAGTCAATTCCTGCGGATCAGAAAGGAAGTACAGCTCAGACTATACGACTTCGGAAATCGTATTATTCCTCTCAGTTTCAAATTGAATTATTTGCATTTGTTTGTGTGGTTGAGCAATTTTGCCAGTTCTACAGCAAAGATGAATTCAGTAGTTCGCATTGTTTTGCTATTGTAGGAATGTGCAGATGTTAGCATCAGATGAGTGCATATAAGTAGTTCTTCGAAACTTTTACAAAGTGTTGATACCCAACGGATAGGGCAAAACGTTATGCTAAATAAAGCAAATTTTCGTCCTTCCTCAGCTGAATATTGTTATGAAATGTTTCCGAGTAATTTTCCAGAAATCTCGGGTTTTTGAGAGGTGGCACAGCACGAACTGTTGGTGTATCAAACACTGCAAAATCTTTGGAATAGTGAGATTTTAACAGTCGGTTATTAGTATTACTAACCTTACAAATTAATTAGAGTAAAATAAAGCAATTTTCGCTTCAATACAAGGATGTTTTTTTACTTGGTCTTCTCCTTGAACCTTGCAAAAACGATACCTCCTTTGCTTGTTATCTTCAAAACGATATTATCTTGAATATTAAACCATCTGTGCCGAGCTATGAACTTGAATCTTTTATTGTTGGAAAATTGCATTCATCAAACTTGAAATATGGCTTTTTTATAGCGTCATACGGAAATTTTTCGAATGGATGTAAAAGGCAAAGATTTTTTGACTCTAGTTCAACGTCAAAACTTTCTAATTTGCATTAATTGTTCAACGCAGACGCCTCTCTTAACAAACTACAACAGGTAACTTTGAGTGCTATATCAAGAAAAGTACGCGAGAGTAGGTGAGTTGCCAGTAGCTTAGTGACATTCAAGACATGCATTTTTAATGACTCAATTTGAAAAGTTCGTAAGTTCACATGGTATAGATATGGTAAAGGATATATAAGCTTCTGCAAGACGAAGGCGGTTGGTCGAGGTGCGACGTGGCTGTGACGCGGCTGTGACGCTGCTGTGACGCAGCCATGTCGCAGCCGCGTCGCACATCGAACCGACCGCCTTTGTCTTGCAGGAGCTTATAGTAGTGGTATAGGAAAAAGGCCTGCGTATTCAAATGAGACACAAGGAATGTTTTCTCCTCGCTGTTAATCTTGTTCATGAGATGAAATATCTGAAATGACACTTTGCTACTTTTTATCACCGTGAAGTGCTATCTGTCTTGACAGAATAATTTGCGATGATGAGGACGTGTCTCAGGTCCGAACTTAGGACAAGGTTCCATATAGGAGGCACTGATCATTGCCAACAAGTATAACAATGACAAATGTCCCTGTATTGAAGACGTGCCGTGATATGGAAGCATTTGCAAAGTTTTTCCTTTCAAAACCACCGGACATATACAGTTGTGACCGTAGAATTTGTCCAAAATTGCGGATTTTCGGGATTCGCGGGATTTTCGGGATTCGCGATGTTTGCGGGATTCGCGACTTCACGGGATTTGCGGGATTCGCGGAATTTGCGGGACTTGCGGGATTTAGCTATAACTTCTTTTAAATCCACTTTATTTGTAATCTGCAAGTAGATTTGGCTTCAGCTTGATGAGACGAATCGTTTGATATACAGTATGTCCGTAATTCATGGTGAGGGGGTAGACTTACTGATACCTTGTTGTTCTCTATGTTAAGGCTTTTGTGAACATTTATCACAGCCTAAATCACGAATAGCACATTCTGGTACGAAGTTCATTATTTATTTATTTATTTATTTATTTATCAAATACATCGTAAACGATGCACCACCTCAAAATTGAAATACAAACAGACGACTAAATATGGAACGGGTGGGAAAAGGCAAGAATGACCTCAAATTTTCTCTCACTTTCGAGTCGTATCCAACTGACAAATCTAGTAGAGTTCTTATATGATTTCGGGAAAATGGTAAAGCTCATGGGCTGCCGATAAAGGCCAACGTTGTTGAAAATGTGACTTCTGGGACCGGATGTGTTCGAAGATGATGTAGGTAAATAATGTAGAGGCGCTGGCGTTGAGAATCAGGACTTAAAAAGTATGAGTAGATTTCTTATACATTATCAGGAGTTTTGAACATATGCACACCGACCAGCAAAAGTAGTATATATTGCGCTCAAAATACGAAGTTTTATGAAGTACTACTCCGAGAATGGGTCGCTAAATTTTTGAAAGTTACTTATAAGGGTTATAAAAATGTGCAAATGACTTGTTTATACTTGTAAATAATTAAAATATTTTTTAAAATTTTTTAAACAAATTAGCTTTATAAAAAAATTTTTTTCGGGGGCGTGGCTGACGCCACGCCCCCTTTTTTGGATTTTCGGGGTTATGAGGCCGCGAAAATTTTTGAAACCATCCCCAAAGATTTTTCGGAGTGCGTGGCTAACGCCACGCACCTTTATTAGAAAAAAATTTTTGTCGCGCCCCCCCCCCCCGAGCCGAAATCCTGGGTACGCCACTGATACATACATACATACATACATACATACATACATACATACATACATACATACATACATACATACATACATACATACATACATACACGTGTCCGTTGATTCCTTCACTAACTCCGCATTTGAGTAACGAAATGTTGATTGATGTGCGAGCTCAAAGCTTCCAATAATGTACGTTGTGTTATACGGATGAAATATATAGAAAATCGGCTAGCAGGGTTCTTAAATACAATCGTGGGTGAGTAACAGTTTCGTTGTTACCGGTAAGTGGGAGATTTTCTGGAACTGTGTATTTGAGAGCAGTAAGGATCGACGAGTACAGGAAAAAGGATACGATATGAAAGTAGATGTACATGAAGAATTAACACTTGCATTTCGTCTCTCAGTACATGCTTCGAAGAATACAGCAGTAAGGGAAGGTAGTCATAAGAAGACAGAAAATTCAACAGAGAAATCAAATACAATCTGAGCTAAATTTGTCAAGGTAATTATGTTCGATTAGGAATTTCCTTAATTTATGTGGATCCAATGTTATCAGTTCTATAGGAAGTTTATTTAGTATGTAACACATACGGGCACCAAATGAATTCTGTAGGCTACGTTTTCGCCATCCTTTGGAATAATGTGTGTAGGCGTTAATTCTGAAATGACGGATACTAGTGGGACGTAAAATACAGAATTCCGAATCTTAAACGAGTTTCAGATTTAAAAATCTTATAAGCTAGTAATATGTCAGCTAATAATCTTCTGTGATATAAACTTTTGAGTCCTAGCATGGATAGTCTAGTTTTATAATCAGGAAGAGCCCTAGGGTAATCAGGATTTGGGAATATTCGGTAGAATAAGATTCTAGTGAATGTACGTTGTACTTTTTCCAGTTTTTCGATCAGATTTTTGACGTTAGGATTCCAAACTGGACTACAATATTCTAATACAGGAAGTACGTAAGCTTCCCAGAGTTTCAGCCAGATGTTGATATCATGAACATGTACGTTTCTTAGTAAGGTGTACATTATGCGGTTGGCCTTGCAAACAATATTATTAATATGTAATAAAAATTTAAAAGAGGAATCTATAACCAATCCGAGGTCTCTAACATTTTGCTGAATTTGCAAGGGAATTCCTTAATCGAACACAGTCAAATCAGTACCTAATTGAAGTATCTGACTTTTGGATAAATTGACTCTGATTCCCCAATCTCTAGCCCATTGTAGCATTTGGTGAACAGACAATCTCAACTTTTCGCGTATTACTAGGCTATCATTATTATCGTAACTACCATAGATTTTAATGTCATCAGCATAAGCTGCTATATTGATACGGGAATCAATTTTAGTAGGTTTGGTAGTTCCATGGTATAGATGTTAAACAATAGTGGGGAGAGAGCACTTCCTTGAGGAACACCTGACGTACAGGGTTTTGCTGTAGACTTTTGACCTTGGAAAAAAACTTCAAAGGTCCTACCCGATAGATATGATTCGAACTAACTCAAAAGATTGGTCTTAATACCTATGCTTTCAAGTTTCATGAGAAGCCCAGTATGATTGACAGAATCAAATGCTTTACTTAAGTCGAAGTATATGACATCAATATCGAAAACTATCGCGAAAAAATGGCAGTTTTTATTTACACTTATCACTGATATAAGTATTTTATCATTTATCACTGATAATATCACATTTTTGGATCATTTTTTGCATATGGTACGGAAAATACTATAGGAAAAGCTGTGTGAATTTCTATCGCTCTTTCTCTCATTATAAGTGATCTACAGGCTTCTCTAGTTCTATTGCTCGGTGCAATTGGTAGATCCCTCGCTGCAGCAATCGATCGATTTTTCATCGGCGCATGCCATTGCTGCCAATTCTTACCTAGAATGGCATTTTTGCTTCAACTCGCTTCACGCCGAAGCCTGGGCTGAAATTCTGCACGTATGTGGAAGATGAACGTGGAAATCGACCGCATGAATTTAAGCCATTTTTATCTGTCCTTGTCATTGATATTATCACTTTATCATTTATCACTGACGACACATAATTGGATAATTTTTGATATACAATAAGAAATGTACTTTAGAAAACGCTGTGCGAGTTTTTATCGCTCTATCTCTTATAGTACAAAACCACTCACAGAACATGCAAAATTTCCGGGAATTCCGCGAAATTCATGTGAATCACGCAAATTACGCAGGGCCATAACTCCTTTCCGAATGAGTATATTCAAAATCCGAAAACAAAGTTGTATTCAGCTCGTTAAGGCAGATCTTTTGATATACAGGTTGTCTCCAATATCTTGTTTTCAATAATCTTGAATTTGCATGCCGACGCCTTTTCGCATGGGTGTAACGCAACAAGCATCACACATAGGAGACTGCCATGTAGGTAAGCCGTATTTGAAAATTGTGAAAATTTACGCAGCCAAACCTCCAAAACACATGTTATGGGATCTTGACAGTTTGCAGCTTTCTATCAGTTTGATTCCGCAAAAAACCTTTTTTTTTCAAAAAAAAACCTGCAACATATAATGAATAATAGGTATGTTCCTGGGACCTCATACAGGTTGCTCCTAAAGTTTTGTTGGTTTTTTTAACACTATAAAAGCACGCTCAATAAAAACCTGAACAAGTTTCAAAATGCATTCGGTACAAATTTCCTTCCTCTTTTTTTATGGATTCATATTCGTACTACAATCTTGTATGATTTTTTGATAATTTCCAGAATTCCCAACCCGTCAGTTTTATCTGCTCGAAGTTTGGCTAATTTTCAAAAATTTTATTCCAAAGTTTCGGAAAGGCCTAAGTGCGGCTCAAATATAGCTACTCTCGGAATATACGGTGATTTTTTTTAGCTTTAAAAAATTACTTCTTCACAAGTCTAAGTTTTGGCGAGGTTATAAAACACGCATGTGCAGCAAGAACACGAAAGCTCATGAAGTTTTTGCGAATTAAAACATGATTTGTATCAAACATTATATATACAACATAACAAAGTTGATTTGCTTTGATGCATTTCGGTTCGGTAATTTTACATGGTCAACGTAATCAAAAAGCCGCGGTTTTTACCAAATAAATAATTATAGCGGATTTGGTAAAAGTGGCCCATGTAAAATGAAGTGGGTACAACGTAGCCAAAGGTTTGTTCTACATAACGGTAACCAGAGCTCTTCAAAAACATAAGGATAAAAATTTTAAAAATTTAAGAAAAATTTGGCTTTACTGTTGAGCTGCTCAAAAGCCATAGCGATAACATTGCACAGACAGGTAGATCAGAAAGCAAATATAGCTGTAAGAAAATGGATGAAAATCTGAATCGAATGGTAACTAAGTCGTCCATAGATTGGTGTTCGGTGAGTTTTAGTGAGCGATGAAAAAAAAAACGGATAAAACTTTTGGGACAACTAATATATAAAAACCATTATTTCCTCTTCTGCTATGAATTTGCGGTGTATAAGCCGCCAAAGATCATTGATGTCACGCGTTCTTTGCGACTCATCTTGAGTAGCGAGTCAACAATACTGCACGCTTTTGCTGCACAATACTTGCTGCACCGTGCATGTTTATGAAATAGAAAACTTGCAGAACTATTATACAATGATAGGAGATAATCAGTCAAAAGCTCGCGATTTACCACAGCAGACACGTCATCAAAACTCAAACGCGGCTATACTTCCAGCAAGCTCACGATGTCAAATCGCAGTTTGGCACTAAATTAAACAGCTTTCGTTCAAGGAGGCTCATTATATCAGTACCACGTCTTTATAATTTCAAAAATCTACATTTGTACTAAAGCTTGTTTCCGACGCCTAATCCTTAGATGTCTTATTGTCAAAATGCTTGCTAATAACCAGAACATTGAGACGATCGAAGTAGCAGAGATGTTTCTGCTTTTAAAACTTAAAAAAACCTTGAAACTTGGTGAAGGTTAACGGGAATTTTTTTGCCCGTGACAAATCGCCCAATTTAGTTTTCATACTTGCAACATCATATGTACGCTAGCTGCGCTCTGCTCTCATCAGAAGAGTTTCCTCATCCGTTATCGCAGTCCTTTCGCAAAGGATTTAAGTGAGCTGTTGTCTTGTTTTGAAAAATTGTTATCAAATATACGTCGCTATTTGCAAATCAATCTTCTGAAAAAAGTTATAATTGCTCTTCCAAGACAAAGTTACGCTTCGCGTAAAGTGGGAAAGGGTATATCAAAGTTTTTTGCATTATTCATTTGTTAGTTTCGAACATCTATTTGAAAAACGTTGTTTAGTCAGTGGTGTTGCTCTAAAGCATAAAGCATCAAGTTAGGGCCGCATGCATTAGCACCCCGGTGGGAGATCGCACTCAGGAGAAAGCTCCACATTTTAAAGTACTCGAGTCGTGGGATTGATACCGTTCATTCACTCTCAAGTGTTCCCACTATCTTTTACTGTAGACTGATGTAAGAAAGCAAGACGTTGTACAAGCCGCATTTTCCATTCTCTTGTACGATCCCTGATGTTCCTCGGTGGTGGCCCTTTTCTTCAAAGTCGTTTTTCCATATCCAAAGCTAATGAAAACATCTCACAGTTGTACCGATTACCTAATCAACAATGCTAAACATGTTTCCGACAAGAACAAACTATGTACTGCAGTGAAGACATTTTCAATGAACCACAAGTTTAAACTAGGGATTCATCAAATCTCAATAATTTATTAGGCTGGAAACTAAGTTTTGCAACTGGTTTCATAACTTCACTCTCTTTGGATTTGGCGCACTCAAACTTTGGCATTATGTAGAAGGCAATGTGAGCTACAAGTGGGCACAAATTGTTTAAGTTTTGAACACGAAAAAGAAAGGTTTTTTAGGCGTTTTATGAAAACTAGTGAAACTCGAGAATTTTTGGGGTTTCAGGCTAAAACGAAGCTTCTAACACCCTAGACCATGCGCAGAAATCCGGATTTGTCTAAAAATTATTGCTGGAGGTTACTCCTTTGAACTAGTAAAAAACAAATAAAATTTAGGGGCATGTCGAGATTTGGCGTCCTCATAAAGTAGAACGAGTCGATGTGCGCAAGAGCTGCTGGGGACGACCGTCAATGACTAGAGTCCAAAGCTCAAATTCCGCCGAGACTTTAGTAAGGTTATTTGACCTGCCAAACGCGAATATCACGTTCATTTTTGAATCAACGCCTTTTTCCCTGTTCAGGGTGAGAACCCCATATCGTAATCAACAGTAATCCTACAAAAAAGCCTTATCACGCAATTCCACTATCGTTTTCGTGATCAGCATGTCGGATAACACCCCTATGCCAAGTTTCAGCCAAATCCGTCAAACTTTGAATTTTTCCCCTTCATACCATGCACCTACCGTAACCCTCACTGCGGCGTCAGAATTTGGCAGGACAGCAGCTGCGCTTGTAGCTTACGTAGTAACCAACACAGTGGCAAAATTTGAGTGCGCCATGTTGAGTAAGAAGGAAGTTATAAGACCAGTTGCAAAACTTAGTTTCCAACCTAATAATTTATTTGTCTTATCAGAAATATGTTTTGCATTGTTAGGTTAGGCAGCCAATACACTAGGATGTTTTCATTGACTTCGGAAAAAAAATCGATTTTGAAGAAAAGGCACTCAGCTGGAGGGGATCATCAGGGTATTATACAAAAAAAAAACTGGAAAAATGCGACTTGTACAACTTTTCTCTCCTGTTTGGTATGTATATATTGAGGGATAGTAGAAACACTTAAGAATGGATAGAGGATACGAATCCAGAACTCGGCAGCAGGATTTGGTAAATTAATACCACATTTTGTCAAAAACTGCTCTTTTAGAAGAACTGTTTGCAGATAGCCAACATAGATCTGAGACAGCGATTTAAGACTAGTCACTTTCGAGCATCTCATGTGGAAAGGCCACGGTGATCTTGGATAATCCTGTTTGGAGATTTACTACACGAATTGTATCACATCGAACCTCATATAACAAATTCATCATTTCCAGCAGTTTGCTTACCAGCTCAGTTTCCCTTTTTAGATTCTCCAGCCACATCTGTTCAATGTGAGCTTTCCGTTTTGGGGCTTTTCGGACCATACTGTGTTGCACTTAGAAGTTGCTTCGAAATATTGCCGCTTGCCCAGAATTTCTTATTTTTGTTGCTTACGCTTCTAATAAGTGAAGGATGACCAGTGACTATAGTTTTCTGAAATATGCGGCGACTTCAACCTATGCTTATCTGCGGTATGCGTTTTTAAGAATAAATAGCGTCTTTCAAAAAAAGAATGCAAAATATTCGCAAGAAGAGAGAATAGAACAGGCACCCAATGTGCAATAATCAACAGCGCTAACCGCTAGATCTTCGGCTTCTTTAGCACCTTAAGCGTTGACATTACTCGTACTTTTGTGAAAAGACGTCTGATGCAAAGAGATACGTTCTTCCAAAGAATCGTTCCGCAAATAGCGAACACAGTTTTGAGATCAGCTTTTATCATATATTGAAAGGCCACAGTGTCCTCCCCTCGTAAGATTTTCAAAGTGTGGGCCATAAAACTTTCTAGACCCATCGTGCATGTATACAAGCAGACCAAACGGCAGCCGTTTCAAGTTTGCTTTTGGGAGCTAGGTTCAGCAGCATGGATTTTTCGGGACCAAGATTATTTTTGCTGCCTATAAAGGGTCCCACAATGGTCGGTCGCCTCATCGTGGCGTGGGGGTGACACTGGGTGTCGAACTGCGATGCACAGCCGAGTGTATACTCTGGTAAGGCCTCCCAAGCTGTGAAGGAGTTCGACGTTCCCGGTTTCGGCCGGATGCCTAGCTAAGAACTGGCCACGCGAGATCCTCCGCCGTCTGGCTTCTTCTGGTCGCTAGGCGGTCACTCCCGCTCCAAGCCCGGGGTCAGCGATCGCCCCGTGGAAGTCAAGAGTAGGCCTAGTAAGCCACCTCATGTAGGGGAACAAATTTTATTACTCAGAAAGCAAGAAGATTTAGAAAAAACCCTGTACATCGGATCCCGCCTACAGCGCCGGGTGGTAACAAGACTGATGTCAGGATCCTCAGGGCGCCTTTTGGATTGGACAAAAATGACACGTCTGCCCGGACGACACGCCACGGAGACTGCCTCATGCTCTGCACCTACAACGCCAGGACAGTCTCCACAAACGCCGACCTTCACGCTCTTCTGGACGCTGCAGAGCACATCAAGTACCCGCCATCGCTCTGCAGGAAACGAAGTCTAGGAAGAACGAAGTGCGACAGTTGAGTGATGGGAACCTCATCATTTGTGGTGAAAAGGCTCCATCACGAAACGTGGGAGGCGTCGGCTTTGTCGTCCACCCATCTATCGTCCATCTTGTCGATTCGCACGAGATCCTATCATCTCGACTAGGCATCCTACGACTACGACCTCCACATCAGAAGACCATCAGCATCATCAACTGCTATTCTCCAACATCAGCAGCTGACGAATCAGAACTAGATGCTTTCTACGAAGATGTGGAGGAGATGGTCCGCAACGAGAAGTCCTTTTATAAGTTTGTTGTGGGCGACTTCAACGCGAAAATCGGGATGCCACTGGAAAAGGAATATAGGATCGGGAAGTTTGGATATGGGCTCCGGAACGAAAACGGCAACCGTCTTGTTGGGCTTCTCTCCGCCGCACGATTTTCATGGAAATTCCATCTTTATGAAGAAAGAACATCGCCGGTGGACATGGGAATCGCCCAACGGAACGACCCACGCGGAGATCGACCACATTCTCACCCCGAAGGTGGAGCTTGCTCGATATCTCAGTAGTTCCATCCTTCTGCAGTGGCTCCGATCACCGCCTCCTTCGAGCGAAGGTACGATCCAGTCGAATGCTGGAAAAGAAGGTCTGCCATAGTGCCGCAAGAAGGAAGAATGTTGTTTATGACGGTAACAGGCTGGAGGAGCTCATATCAAGTTGTGACTGGCCCATCGAGGAGACCCAACGTACGACCACGACCGGCTTCTGAAAGGATTGCGAGCCTGCGGAGAGTGCGCCTCAGTGACTTCTGAGAAGAACTTGGAACACATTTCGAAGAGCACCAAGGAAATGCTCGAAAGAAGAATATTTCTGAGGCAGGATCCGAATGCAACCCATCTCGACGACTGATATCCAACGCCAGCTGCAGAACAGTTTTGCAGGAGGATCTCAGGAAGTACAGGCAAGCCAAGATACTGGAAGAAGCCGAAGGAAAACGAAGTCTCAAGAAGTGCCGAAGAGACCTCTGTGAATATCACGTACCGCTGGCTGCACTGTTGAACGAAGACGGGACTCCGACTTCTTCCCGATACAAGATGGAATCTATCGCGAAGAGCTTCTATACCAACCTCTTCCGCTCATCAACACCCGTGCCGATGCCCGTTGTTCCCACTGGGGAAGTACCACCACGAATTCTACCTGCTGAAGTGCGCACAGCGATTCAGACCATGAAGACGTCCGCGGCTCCAGGACCAGACCATCTTTCCGTCGAATTTCTGCGAGCTGGAGGACAACGTCTACACGAGATCCTCGCGTCGCATCTAACAACTTACCTTCAGAAGGAAAGGATTCCCGACCAGTGGAGAACATCAAGAACCGTCCTTCTTTTCAAGAAGGGTGAACGGAAAGATCTTTGGAACTACCGTCCAATATGCCTGCTGAGTGTGCTGTACAAGCTTTTCAGGAAGATTATCCTGGCTCGCATATCTAGGACACTGGATGAAGCCCAACCCCAAGAACAAGCTGGATTTCGCAAAGGATTCAGCTGCATGGACCACATCCAGACGGTTTCGAGGGTCAGAGGGTCACAGAAGTCTGCCGGGAATACCGACTGCCTCTCGTCCTAACCTTTGTCGACTACGAGAAAGCCTTGAACAGCGTCGAAACCAACGCCATCCTGTCAGCGCTAGTCGATCAAGGAGTGGACCCAGCCTACGTGAGGACACTAGCCAACTGCTACAAGGACTGTACAACAACGATGCAGCTGTTCCATCGCCCACTGACCATACTAATCGGGAAGGGGGTCCGACAAGGCGACACAATCTCGCCGAAGCTGTTCACTGCGGCCTTGCAGTGGGTGATGAAGTCACTGGACTGGAACGAGAGAGGCATATGAGTTGATGGGAGATTCCTGTCTAACCTTCGTTTCGCGGACGACATCGTTCTCTTTTTGAGCAGTATCACTGAAGCAGAGACGATGCTGAAGGAACTGAACGAAGTAGGGAAGAAGATCGGATTGCGAATCAATCGGAAGAAGACTCAGTTCATGAAGAACGCCTTTTGCGAAGATGCAGAAATGGAATTGGAAGGCACCCCTATCACGGAGACGTCTTCTTACGTGTATCTCGGACGTTCGATGAACATGGAGAACGACTTGAGGGAAGAACTCAACAGGAGAAGAAGAGCAGCCTGGGCCGCCTTCGGGCCCTGAAGGAAGCCACCGACTAAATGACGGACCCGGAGCTTCGTGCCCACCTGTTCGACTCAACCGTTCTCCCGGCGCTCTGTTACGCAGCTGAGACTTAGGCTACACCGTCGCCACTTCGAAAGCTTTAAGGACCACCCACAGAGCGCTAGAGCGTAGTCCTCTGAAGATGACCCGACACAAATAACATCTCGTCGGACTTCGCAGTACGGATATGAGGAGGATGTCCCGTCTTCGTGACCCAGCGGATTACGTTGCGAAAGCGAAGCATCGATGGGCCGGTCACATCATGAGAAGAACAGATGACAGATGGACATTAAGAACATCGGAGTGGATTCCTCGCGAAGCAAAACGTCCCCTAGGAAGACCACCAACGAGATGGGCAGACGGTTCGTGGAACGGATGGACCAGCTGAGAAATCAGCTGGATACGATTTTTGCACCTGAAACTCGTGGACGCAGCCACCGACGTCAGCCAAGAAGATCGTGGATGTCAGAAGCGAGGGACAGGGAGAAATGGAAACTTCTGAGCTGGGGCCCGCACTCACGTGAAGCCGGGCCATCTAAGTATCTAAGTAAGTATAAAGGGAGCCAACTGACGTCAGGAAGCACACTATCGAATCGCTTAAGCTCGCTCTGTTGGCACTGGCAGAAACTACCATTAGTCAGCCAATATCAATGCCAGCAGAAGTCAAAATTGCATATTTAGCCTCTCGGCAACTCATATTGAACACCGCAGATTCTTTAAAGGCCCTACAAGTCACACTAGTAAAGATGTCTTAAGGCCGCATGCACTAACCTCCCCACTGGGGAGGGGATCGCAGCTTAAAAGAAAGCTTTATATTTCGAAACTCCAGATACCTGGATTTCACGTTGTGTACCTATTCGTAAGTATCCCTACTACCCTTCACTATGAACATGTTGAAGAGGAGCGAGAAGCTGTACGAACCGCATTTTCTAACTTTTGTATGATCCCTCATGATCCCCGGCGCTTTTCTTTGAAGTCATTTTTCGTTCTGCGAAGTTAACGAAAACCTTCCAAAGTTGTACTGAACATCTAACACAACAGTGCTAAGCGTGTTGCTGATGAGAACAAATGAGTTTTAGAAAAGTCGAAATTTTCGGTAAACCTCAAATTTCGACCTGTGATTCATCGCAAATTTTTATGACTCCTATACATCACTTGTTCTTATCAGCAACATGCTTAGCACTGTTGTGTTAGATGTTCAGTACAACTTTGGAAGTCCGCTTCGTAGAAAGAAAAATGACTTCAAAGAAAAGCGCCGAGGATCATGAGGGATCATACAAAAGCTGGAAAATGCGGTTTGTACAGCTTGCTCCTGCTCAACATGTTCATAGTGAAGGATAGTAGGAATACTTACGGATAGGTACACAACGTGAAATCCAGGTATCGGGGTTTCGAAATATAAAGCTTCCTTTTGAGCTGCGATCCCTTCCCCGCGGGGATGTTAGTACATGCGGCCCTTAGAAAGCAAGTGTCGTTTCAGCAACCACGCACTCTGAAGATAACATTTTTCTAGATTCGACTAACGATAAGTCGGAGACGAAATACTCTTGTTTGTGCACGTCTTGGCAAACACATTCGACAATGTAAGTGTCAATTTTCTCATTGTCAGTACAGTCAAAGTCGTACTCTCAAATCGGTGTTTCGAGCTTACGTGCGCAGCGTGACATTTAAGCATATTGAAAAAGCAATCAGTCCCGCACTTTGGAAGGTAATTCATTGCAAAACTCTCCAACAGTTTCTAACCTATTATTCAGCATTTCTGCGAATATTCAATAGGATTTCTGGAGAGAGAGTCCTACTTTGGGTGCAAAGGAGAAATTTGCGTCGAATATGTGGGATACAGCGTTTAATCACGAATGCCAAAGATATCTAACCGCAGTGGGACGTCTTCATGCGATTAAATCGCCGTCGTTGTCCTATGGCGTATTTCTTCTTAACTAACAAAGATTAGTACACGTTGGATGTCTTAAAAGCCTCAAGCTCAATTTTGCAATGTAGATGTTTGCCAACATCCGCTACTTTCAAGTTAAGTCATGTTTGCTTTTGAGTCCGATGTGAAATTGTCAATTATTCCCCAAATTATCATTCTGTATATTGACAGCTAGCAGCCTACAAACTTAATACTTCTTGTTTTGATAATTTGGCGTGTCTTCAAAATTCGTACTGTAGAGCTAGTTTCATTTTAAGTTTGCGTGCAAAATAAAACACAGGCCTAGTTTACGGGTGTTGGATTGATGTGCAAAATTTGTGTCTGACATTAAGAAGTTTTAGTTGAAAAAAATTAAGGAAAGCTAAAAGTTTTGATACCATATCAGGCTGGGTCGCTTCTAGCAACATACATTTTTAACAAAGCGCGTGCTTGAAATGACATTGAGATAACATTCTTTACCTCGGTAACTCAGCTGTTTCCGCGGGTGCTCCTCTCTAAGTTCTTGGTCCTTTTTGAAAATGGAAAATGAAACAAATTTGATATTTACATTTGTATCGACCTGTATGATTGAGCTGTGCACAAGTTTTGAGGGGTTCCGCAGGTCACGAAACTTACGACTACCTCGATTACGGAAAATTTTTTTGGCGCCCTTAGAGAACAACTTTTCATACAACTAGCTGACAAACTTGGCTCTGACCGGTGCTGTCAGCACATTATGATGGAATCCACTAAATCCTATTTCCGTACAACATTTCCGTGTTTCTCTCTTCAGGCTACAGACTGCTCCAATCGAGATCCGGACAATCGGCTGAATTTGCGCGCTCGTAGCGCTAGGGGTTTGCACTGCATACGCGCGCTTCGCAGAGAGTGAGGAGATTGAGGAGAGAACAGACTGGGTGGCGTAGAAGACGCAATACTCTCGCGATACGGTCTTCCGCCATGCCAATTTTGGCCTGACTGGGATTGGGGCAGACTGTGTATGCCAGCACCTTGTCTCCTCCATGTTTTCGTAGTCAGCATGCTACCTCGATTACGGGTCGCGAGTCGGAGATGTGTCACGAAGCGATGCCCCAACGTCAAGCAATACATGAGTCAGCTCCCGTCCTGCGCAATGTTACTTAGGATTCGAGTCATGTATCTGCCGCCACTCCCTACTCCCCCCCCCCCCTACCTGGCGCCGTGCCACTTTAGCACCGGAGAATTATTGTGAGGCACAAAATTGGGCGACGAGCGTCCACCGCGCGCGATGTGACTCTTGACCCGTAACCACTTAACCCTCCACCCTGTCCCGACTTCGAGTGTGTAGCTCAAACTTTGCAATTTTGCAAATCCGTATAAGTGCCATTCTAATCTTAGGTTGATGCACAATTTTTGCACCAATAGAATAAAATTGTCTAAAAATGTTTAGGCAAACCAATCAGTTTACGCAATATACTCATTGTTATGTATCAGAGTCCAGCAGAGGCTGGCAAATGGACATCGGTGAAACGACTTCGCTTTTGCCACTACCGAACTTTACGATTTCCCCCGCCAGTTGCACGAGTTTTTCGATTGGAGCGCGCTTTCTTTTTGAAGTACAGACGTCGTTGCTATTCCGAATTCTAATAGAGAGAAGAGGAGGTGTTTTGAGACCAAAATATTACTATATACTAGGCTTCAGGTGTAGAATAGATTTATGTAAAAAAATTTGAATTTTGTGAACTGGAACTTCCGCCAACCTCAGGTGGGCAAAGGGGGCTCATTACTTGTGGGTGTCAATTGAAGTTGCCGCAACGCGGAGTTACGCTAACCCGGGCGAGAGGCAGCAGGGCCAGAGAAAATGTCTCAGGAAATGCTTAGGGGTTACTTTAGTACTGTAAACAAAACTACATATTCTGTCATCAGATAAAGTGTAATTCCATAATTCCATAATTTCATTCATTCTTACACGACAATGAGCGGCAGCTTTTTATCGAGGCTGTGCCGAAGATCTACTGGGCTACTCGTTCCCCGGATTCCTCCATCAAATACCTCAGTCTTCATCTTTGTTTCCTACCCTGCACTCAGATTTCCGGTCCCCTATTCTAGTTCTGCTTCTGCCTGTTGCCCGAAACGACTGAAACGCCTGTATATCCGCTACATCCTCAGAAAGGCAGAAAAGAGGCGTTTGTAGCACGACATCGCCCCACCCGACTTCTCCTGTGCAGGTGTGCAGCTGATGATCTCTTGGAGGATGAGGATATTCCACTGAATGCTAGAACTGTACTAGCTTATTTATCGAATCCAAGCACTCCGAGGGGGTCAACGAACGGAATCGTGTGAGTTGTTATTGAAGAATAACGATTTGTCGGAGCAACCCTTGAATCTGAAAACGAAAGACTTAGGTCAATTGTTGATAACTCTAGCATGCGTGACCCTGTACTTTCTGCGAAGACACTGCGAAGATCGAGGAGTTTCGATAAGGTTACAAATGATTCTCCTGGCTTATGGTTCCGATGGGTGCCTAAGTAGATTTGCCTGAATGACGAGGCCCGTATTGCTATCGAATTCATGGCCAAATATACCATCAGATTGGTACTCCTCATCCAGCTCCAGGTGAAGATAGACAGTACGGCCAAGTCTACGTACTAGATACTGAGTTAGCAGCACAACAACGCTTGGGGAATGTTCAAAACGTAAACTGCGATTCAGAATTGATGAGGCTTCTAAGCGAATAGTTCGCGTACAACAATATCTATGCTCAGTTCTTCAAAATGACGAGCGAGGTGGAAAAAGCGAAGAGGAAGCTGCAAGACGTGAAAATCGACAGCCCACAGTGATTAGAATGGTATTCGACGAAAACAGAGAAAGGGGTATTTCTAGAGGAGGATATGCAGTTCCAACAAGCAATGAAGTTGCGGTACTCTACATCGGCAACGACAACGATGTGCCATCTACCAGAAACCTCGCAGTTCATTTGCGAAGTTCTGTGGCCGTATTCATCATTGATACCTTGAGGTAGCTTCTACCTCCAGGTAGTTTTATCACTCATTATCAGCAAATACCCGTATTCACAAAAGTACCTTGAGCTAATTTCTCAAGGTAAATTTTACCTTGAGAAATTGAGGTAAATTGAGGTAAATTTTACTTCAAGGTACTGTTATCACTCAAAATCGGTATTCATCAGACGGACTGCATTTTCCTTAAGGTAAATTATCAATGCAACTTCTAACCCTTGGTTGGGGGCAAGGTTAGACGAATACCTTTAGAGATCTACATCTTTTATAAGCTGGTTTTTTGCATGATCAATCCAGTAACGTAGTTTAGGTCAATGTAGCAATTTTGCGAAATTTGATTGAAATCGATAACAGTTTTAGGGGTTAAACGAACTTAGCACAAACTTTCTGTCTATACTCTAACAAACTTCATGGATTTCAGTAAACGCCCAAAATTTTGATTCTGTTGAGCTCAAGGTAGGTCATACACAGCATTTATACTCTTTCGCAGCATTATGAACTCAGTAGCACTGTTGAAATCACAAAGTCGAAGTTGCTATTTAGAACCACTTCGTTCGCGGTCTTCAAATCCGTATGCTATCCTCTATATTGATACTTCTTAACCGCTAATCTTGTGTTTCAGATACTAAATTTTGTGCCTAAGGCAGGCGCTATACTCCTCGAGTAGTATAGCATGGCGACGGGCGATCGCCCGTCGCTAATCGATACGTATCAAAGGTGTAGTCGCCGATATTGGCGATCATTACTCATTTCCCACTTCCATTCCAAAGTACTCACCAGCCGGTGAGGTCGCCCTCAAAAGAATGAACTGCAAGACCAGTGATTTTCACATTCAACACTTAATGGTAACTTGTTTGGCGACTGGCGATAGCCCGTCGTAGCGACTGGCGATCGCCAATATCGGCGACAAAAATCGCTGGTTTTACACGTATTTGATGCATATCGATCGTCGCCATGCTATACTCCTCGAGGAGTATAGCACCTGCCTAAGATAAAATCGGGCGAGGTCTTTAGCGCGATTGGCCTTTGCATGCAAAAATCAGATAACTGTTGCTGGCTCACCAAATTCCTGACACCTTTACTCTTCCTTTTCTATCAACATACATATGAGCTTAAGCAGCATGTAATCTAGGAAATTTGTTCTGAAAACAGGAAACTGGTATATTTTAGCTTAATCTGCCATCACAAGCTTATGTTTAGTATAAAAAGAAATATCAGTTTAAATGAAGTGGAGACATGCCAAAGTATGAGGCGAAAATATTTATACTCTTGCGCACCCCAGAATCGATGTTTCATCATTAAAAAGCAGGTAAAAATTTCCCACCTTGGCTGAGAAATCAAAATAATAGGTTGGCTAAAAAGTAAGTTCGTCTTGGCATACAACATCATAAAAAATTTCCTTGTTTTTTTTTCAATCTATGATTCTTTGAGGGAAAGTAGATCGAAACTTCCTCTATCACATATCAGATAATCAGGATTTTCTGTCATCAGTAAAGACAGTTATGCCTCAACAAGGCAAAATTTCCAAAAGCTCAATTCTTTAACTTCCTAAGCTTCGTTTTCATGCTGTAATGGATGTAAAGAACAGCAGTTTGGTGTTTGGATACAGAGGAGTTTTCCCTGTTTAGTGAACAAGAAAAAGAACTGTGATCTGCCAGTTTGGAAATGTTTGAAAATGTTTCACTAGGAAAACCAAATTTTCTCATTTTTGCGTATTATGAGAAAGTTGAGCTTTCTCACTTCTTTAGGGTTTTTTCCTTGGAAAATAAGTTTTACTCAAACAGAATATATGGTCCAATACCCAGTAAAGTGCTCTTTTTACAGATACCAAATATATACGCTAGAAAGCAATCAATACTCATAACAAGGACCATGCCAAGATTTAAAGAAGGTCGAACATCGCATTATTACGACAAGTACCAGCACACTGTGTTCGACTAGTACGAGAAGCCCTTTCGATGAGGCAAAAGCTAGTTGCCGAAAGGCAAGCCACCCACTTTTTCCGTAGATGTGCACAGTTTCATGTCGTGCCAAACTTTATAACGAAAAAGCGACTAAACGAGACGTGCGGACTTCAAAGGTAGTCAAGCGGTCCAAGAAGTTGAAAGAAGCATTTTACGAACAGCACTCAAGACAAAGCAGAACCATATGTATTGTTTGACTATGAAATGTGCGTACAAAGAGCACTGCTGTCTACGTTCGGTGCCGGCTCCCCTTTGGCAGAGAATTGTGGGCTCTGACGAAGGCGTGGACGCCGACGTCGGCCCAATAAATATCAATACCATCTTGGTCAACGCTAGAAAGCAATCAATACTCATAACAAGGACCATGCCAAGATTTAAAGAAGGTCGAACCATCGCATTACTGATTGGTATTATATTTCAGCTTTTTCGGGCTTTCGCATTCGATAAGTTTTTCCCAGCGGCAGGACCATTCCAAGAATTTATGTTTTATTAGGTTGGCACATAAGTTTTGCAACTTTTTCTCATAACTCGTGTGTTTTGCGATGTGGCGCTTCCATTTTTTGATATTATAATGAGTATCGTGTTAACAGCGAAAGCAACCATTCCTGCCGTATTCCAACATCACGTTCGGGAGTTACGGTAAGGCAATTTTTGAATGGGAAAGAAAAAGAAATTGACACGGATTAGGGTGAAACTTGGTCTAAGGGGGTTATTCGACATCCTGATTACGAAAATGATATTCATTTAGCTTGAAAAATTATTTTGCTACCAAAAGAGTTTGATTACAAAAAATCACTAGGCTAATTTTTGACTCTGACAACAACTGAATATGATATCCGTTTTCAGCATGTCAAGTTATCCCATCGTGCAAAGTTTCGCCGATATTCGACTATTCTGACTCTCTGGCATTGATGAATTATCCAGGCTACTTTGACGCACTTGACTTGTTTGAGTTTACGAAATCGCCAACTTTCCACTTAACAATGAATTACAATTCTTTTTTCGCTGGGTTCAGTAGGCACCCTCTGAGGATATTTTGCCCACAGTTCCGGTTGAATTTGGTTAACTTACTTTCGTAGGTCTTTATCTTTGGTAAAAAACCATAAAACCTCAATTTTAACTGCTTTTAGGAGAATACGCAGATCTTTTCCGTTATGCCACAAAAAATCAAACGGTTTGCGCAGATTTATAGCGCACTTCCGAGTCCACATAATGTCAAAATTTGAATGCGCTTCATTCATAGAGAAAGAAGTTATGGACAAGGTTGCAAAACTTATGTGCCAACCTATTAATTCTACAATTCTTTAAAGAAGAGAAAAACCGGTGTTTTGTGCATGATGGTAATACCAATACCAAGTTCCTTGATCGCCTGCGCAGCGCAAGGGTAAGGCAAGGGTGCGTTTTGGAGTCTTTCGATGTAGAATGCTCTACACCAACGTTTCCAACGACGCCGCAACGCAAGCGACATTCGAACTTCTTCTAGAACACCAGTCGTCACTTAATCTCTATGGGCTTAGCATTAGAGGCATCTTGTCGTTGGTTAAGGAATGCCTCAACTGTTCCATCTTTCGTTGGTGTGGCAGCTATTACAGGCAAATAAGAGGACTGGCTATGGGACAAAGGTTAGCGCCGAATTTAGCTATTGTTTTCATGTACAAGGTGGAAGCTCCGGTACTGGCGAGTAAGCCTCTCCTCTACTGTCGGTATGTAGACGACTGCTGTATCGTGTGTCCCACTCAGGCCGAACTGGATTCCTGCTTCAATATCATGAATGCCCAGGACAGGAACATCAAGATGACGAGGGAAAGACCCAAAGATGGATGCTGCCGTTCCTCAACGTGCAGTTATGTTTGTCAAACAAACGTTTTAAGACCAGATGGTATCGAAAGCCGGGCAGCAAGAATATCTTACTACACCATACGTCAGCACATCCGGCACGAATAAAAGCATCCATCATAGGAAACATATTTAGAATGGCTGCGGGGGTCTCTTCTGACAGAAAGGAAAAGATGTACTGCTGGAACTCGCAAGATCCGTAGCGAGATCCAATGGATACTGCACGGAGACTCATCGTCTTCACACCGTCCACCTAGATCAGAAGCTGAAGATCAGATCTCATTCTGTCTACCATACATCTCAGAAGAGTTTAGTAGGGGTGTTCGCAAAGTGCTCCATCAAGCAGACCTCAACGATATGGTAAGAATCGTCGACATTCCTCCTGCAAACCTTAAGCAGCAGCTGGTACGAAACCGCGGTTATGATCGTCTCTGTACAACTCCTCATTGTGTAGTTTGTCCGTTTGGCAAAGAAGGAGACTGTATGGTATTAGGTGTTGTCTACCTTATCACGTGTACAACATGTGGAGACACGTATATTTGCGAGACAGGCCGCCCCCTATGCACGCGCATCAAAGAACACTTAGATAGTTTCAGCAAGGCAATGTAGCTACTCCGTTAGGCATGCATCGCAGGCTCAGCCATGATGACGCGGAGGTGGGAGTGCAGGTTTGAATCCTGGCGCGTGAGCCCGAGATCTTAGCGCGCAAGACACTCGAAGCGTTTTGGATAGCCGTCCAAAATCCAAAAATCAAGCGGAAGGATGAGTGCCTAGCCATTACTAACAAGCTGTCACCATATCAGAGCCTTTGTGGCTTTTGAATAATGAGGTCAGGTCAGGACCGGGTCACTAGATTAGTATAAAAGTGATACAGTACACTTTTTGACATAAGTGGTCTGCACCCACCTAATCTATTATCTCTTAAGGTGAGCACTGGCTTAATCTTGCGTTTTGGTTGATACTGTTGCTTGTCTAGAGGGTTGGGCTCTTTTCTGTAGTCGATAAGGCATTTGATCGGATAGTTCACTTATGTGTTTTCGACTTTTCAGACTCTGAAGAAGGCGAGTTTGCCAAACGTCAGTCTGTTTACTGTGGAATAAATATCTGTACCAATTTTAGACGCTGCTGAAGAAATCAATCAGAAGATTTAAACTATGCCAAGATTTATGGACAGTCGAACATGGATTCTGATGGGAATACCAATTTTTTCAGAGTAATGTCATCTTTACGGCAAACCCACTTGCAAACTTTGGTTCAAATGCAAAGGATTCAACAAAGTTACACTGTTGCAAAGTTAGGCTGAAAGACTTTGCGATACCCTGTACATATTTCTTCGAGGCCACTGCAACTTGCTATCCTCCGCTTATAAGTTTCGAAAATGAGGTGCGAACTCATGTTTTGTCAAAATTTGTAGTTTGAACAAAGAAAATGGCCACAAATTCCCTTTGACCTTTTAAGACCTAAGACAATTTTATTGTACTTAAACATGTAAGGGTACTTCGAACCGTCTCCCTGTCAAAACATGTAAAATGGGGCCCGAAGGACACAATTAGCAACAAATTTTGTCCAAACAAAAGTTCTGTTGGCAATAAAAAACTTGATGCACCGCTTAGACTCACAGCGTGGTCGGAATAAACGTCACTGTATAGCAGACTAGCAAAGGTAGAATTTACCTCAAGGTACATTGATGAATACGAGTCGCTTAAGGTACAATGTACTTTGAGGTAAAATTTACCTCAATGTAGAATTTACCTTAGGTTCAATTATGAATATGGCCTCTGCTAAGGGAGTATATCTAATGAGAATAAGCGATCTTGATTAAAGATGCGACTACCTCACGTATCCGCTTTTGTTCCCATCAGGAAGAAGTGGGTGGGATCCAAGTCCCACGGATCGCAGAGGAGTGCGGATCAAATGAAGTATTACTCCTACCTCTTCTCAATACGTGATATTTTCAATCCAATTTGTCGCGCAAGAAAATTGTTTCAACAATTCGCAGTCGATGCTTACGTTAAGATTGAACAAAATCGACTAAACTATCACAGAACACATCAAGTGATCGAGCCGACTCATATAGAGGACGAGGAAGGAACAAGTACATATGCTTGTACTTCTCTTGTACTTCTCTTGTACTTCTCTTGTACAAGGAAGTACAAGAGAAGTACAAGCATATGTATACGTTATCGAGTTTCAGAAGAGAGGCCTCCCTCGCTGCCATATGCTCATCATTATAAAAAACGGATGGAAAGCAGGAACGGTGGATGACGTTGATAGTGCGGTATGTGCAGAAATACCTTGCCAAGAGGAAGAGCCGCAAACATTTGCTGCGGTCACCAGTTTTATGATTCACAAAAAGTGCAGCCTCGAGGATCCTCACTCACCCTGCATGCGTGACGGAACATGCTCAAAGCATTTTCCTAAGCAGCTATGTTAAAGAACCTTTATGGAATAAGATGGTTACCTGAAATAAGAAGAAGGAACCGCACAAATGTCGTAATCAATGGTGTTTCCTAAAGATGAATGGGTCGTCCCAACAAATTGTATCTGATCACAAGATTTCAATGTCACATAAATCTCGAGATATGTGGAACAGTATCCGCAGTGATTTCTCTATAAACACATATACAAGTGACCTGACCGAGCTCGCATCACGATCGGAAGTGGTGCTGATGGATCCGCTATCGATGAAATCAAACAGCATCTGGACACACCTACGTTTGTCCTCCCCATGCCCTTTATCGAGTATTTGGATATCCTATGCAAGACAAATCGCACACAGTATTCAGGTTAGCAGTACTTCTACCCGAATATCAGACTGTGCGTTTTGTGGCGGGGGGAGAACAGCAAGGTGTCGATCGCGCTCAAGATAGTTTTACAACATTAACGGCTTTCTTCGTGTTGAACCTACAAAGTGCAAGAACATTTGACGGAGGCGAAGCTTCGGGCTTGGAAGTCGATTCACGTGCCTACTATTACCACGAGATCCCCGAACACTTACGTTTTCCTCTTGCCATGGTTGGAAACCAAGAAGACGAGGCGGCAAAGAAATTGGCAGGATATATACGGTATCACCACGAGATCGGGAGCGTTATTGTCTCCGCATACATCTGCCAAACACAAAAGGCAAGACCTCGTTTCAGGATCTCCGTACCGTTGATGGACAAATTTATGCAACAATCTTAAATGCCGCCAAAGCTTCAGGCTATTTCGATGATGACACCTATTATAGGCAAAGTATGGAAGAAGCAGTCCACTTCCAGGCTTCGTTTACTTTGCGAAGCTTTTTCGCATGTCTGCTCTGCTATTGCAAAGTAGCAGATGCACAGGAGCTTTGGAGTGACTACGCAGCGGCAATGAGCGACTATTACTTGCATCAAGGATTGGGTGAAGAAGAAGCTGCTGCCATAGCGCATTTCGCGATGGCGGACAAAATGATACTCTTGAGAAGAGATCTGCAACAGTTCGTGACACCTCCTGTAGAAAAGCGTTCTGAAATTCCAGTTGAGACGACAGATTTCGAACGATATCTCAGGAGCGCGCATGTATGAGACATTGAACACCGATCAACGCGAAGCTGCTGATGACATTATCGCGTCAATGGGAAGTGACTGTAAAGGATGTTTCTTCATTGATGGTCCAGGCGGTAGCGGAAAAACTTATTTATACACCGTTCTTTACAACTAAGCTGTGGGGCAACGCCGCCGCGCGCTTTGTGTAGCGTGGACCGGCATAGCAGCTAATCTGCTTCATGGCGAAAGAATTGTGATTTCCGCGTTCAAACTCAATATGGCTGACGGCAATCGTTCGTCACTGCTCAGAAAGCAACAGAGAGAGGCCCGAGACCTTGCAAGTACTGATATCATCATGGGAACGAGATATCTATGACTCCCAAATGCTCGCTTCAAGCCTTGACACTTTGCTTCGCGATGTCATGCAAAATGACAGTCCGTTTGGAGGGAAGTTATTGATTGTAGGTGGCGACTTCCGTCAAATTTTGCCAGTCATTGAACACGGTCGACGTGAACATGTTGTGGAAGCTTGCGTCAATAGGTCACCTCTGTGGCCGCTCTTCAAGATCCACCATCTTCAAAGAAACATGTGAGCTCGAGATGCTGGGAATGACTGACACACGTTTCTTTTGGACATAGGCAATGGGAGCAGTAACTCTGCAGATGGACGTGTTACCCTAGCAGAAAATATCATTTGCACCGGCAACATTGTCACAGAAGTTTTTTGGCGAAGTCATTGATGCACAAGAGGCCCTTCACGAACGAGCAATTCTAGCTCCGAAGAATGTGAATGTGAAGCAACTCAATGAAGACGCAATGCAGCGCTTGCGGGTAAAAAGTGGATGGGAAGAGCGCGTATACAGAAGTATAGATAATGCTATACTTCATGCCGAAGATTCAATATCATTCCCATTTAAATATCCAAACACATTCGAGCCATCGGGAATGCCACCGCATGAGCTAAGATTAAAAAAGGGAGCTATAATCATGCTTTTACGTAAACTTGATGTTACCAGATGCCTTTGCAGTGGGACACGCTCAAGAATCGAGAATTTGGGGCGTTTCGTATTAGAATGCCGATTTATTTGTGGGGAACGAGGAGACAAGCTAGCTGTAGTTCCGATCGATAACTACTGAGAAAGGCAACTACCATTTCGGCTAAGAAGACGTCAATTCCCCGTAATGGTCGCGTTTGTTATGACGATAAACAAGTCCTAGAAGCAGTCGTTTACCAAAGTTGGTGTATACCTTCCTGAGGACGTATTCAGCCATGGGCAGCTTTATAATGCCTTCTCACGAGTTCGAACACCGGTTGGCCTGAAAGTGAGCAGTTCAAAAAGAGCAGTTTGAAACATTGTCTATGAGGAGGTTTTGCACTAATCGCTTTTATTCGCATTAACTTTAATTACTACTACTCGGAGTGTTACTTGGTTCTTAGGAGAATGAGAGAAAGATCACACTTATATAGCTCCCTGACAGTGGCGTACCCAGAATAGCGTTCGGGGGGGGGGGCGACAAAAATTTTTTCTGATCAAGGGGCGTGGCGTTAGCCACGCTCTCTGAAAAATTTTTTGGAATGCTTCTTAAAATTTTTCCGGGTTAGTGGCGGCAGCCACGCCCCCGAAAAAAATTTCTTACAAGGCTAATTTGAATTTTTAAAAATATTTAGAAATTTCCAAGTTCCGTTTTGTTTAAACCTGGGAATTATTGATAATCTTCCTCAGTTTTGCTGTGCCAAACAGGTTTGTTATGGTGGCAGCTTTATTCGTATTGGCCTAACGTTTCAACGCTTTCGTCGTCCTCAGAGGCCTAAAAACGACCCAAAGCATCATCCACAACACCAGACCACCAAATGCCTCTTCTTGCTCAAACAGTTTCGACTTTGTTCCAAACTAGCTCCGCAAAATGCTCCAGACAGAAATGAACCCACCGTTATGCCACCGCTATAGAATGAGTCCGCACCCGGAAGGACTTGACAGATACGACCGGAAATGAGTGACAGAAGCGAACGAGTGAGCATACTTTGGAAAGTAGATAGAAGGAGTCTATCTACTATCTACAGCTCACATAATGCGACAAACGGCAGGAAGTCGGTGGTAATAGACAAGCACTCGTTTTTTTTATTTTGTTATTGATCTCTGGATTTCTGGCAGAAAACCAGAAAGCTTCCAGTGCCTCCTAGCCGAGATCTCTTTCTCGCAAGTCAAGATCTTACATTTGATTTTTAAAATCACTTTTATCATGCGCATCGTTTTTATGTCTTCCTAGTGGTATTACTAAGCTTTTGCGTCTCATACTTGCTAGATGTTCTTTTAAGCGCACGCTTAACACTCTCCCCTCTCAACAATGTACAGCGCGCCGCAATCGAGGCACTCAAGTTCATATACAACCCCTACTTTTGCGCATGCTCCTTCTTTCCCATACGGACAGACTATGCATTGTTCGGTTGTGCATTTTCGATCGTACAGCCGATTTCGTACAAGCTGCTTTTTAATGTTGCTGTTTGGTATATTGACAAGAACAACGTCGTTCAGCAGCTGTGCGTAATGCATTGTTGGAAAGCCGAGCTAATTTTATCCGAGATATAGGGGAGGCAGAGCGGGAGTTTACTATTGCTCTGAACGCGGGAATTGTGTATACGGCGTTGTGTACGTAGAGGTACGGAATAACCATTACTGCGTGTAATTTCCGAGGCTAGAATTCGTGCTTCGCGGTGCTCATCCTCACCCGAGCACACCATTGTTGCGGTTTTAAACATATTTCCAATCACAGCACGTTTTACACTTCGTGTGTGTGCAGATTTAGCATTGATGGAGATATTTTTGCAGCTGTCCTTGCGGTACCATCATATTGTTACAATGCCGTTGCTCAACTTGACTAGCGTGTTCAAATATAGCAGCCATCCTTCTCGGGGTTTCTCGCGCGTAAGCTTGATGTACCCTGATCGTTGGTTGAGGATTTCAAAACACTCGTCCATTTCGGACTGTGTTGCGGTGATCAAACAACAGTCGTCAATATAACAACAGTACATCAGCGGCATTCGACTTATCATCGGTTCTTCTATTTTGCTCATGAAGCAAACGGCGAGGATTGGTGCCAACCTCTGACCCATAGCTAAGCCGCGGACCTGGGAGTGTTAGCTACCAGACCATCGAAATATGTTGCAGTTTAAACACGCGCTCACTAGGGTCATTACTCGCGCCTTGCTAAGCCCAAACGTGTTGATGGTTCCGCATATTTATCCAGCAATTCCGACAGAGCCTGCAATGCTTGATGGTTCTGGACATTCGTGTACAGTGAGGTGACATCAAATGATTCAACCACCTGTGCGGATCAAGCTTTGTGTTTCGGATGTGCTGAACAAATTCCATCGTATTCCGCCGTATACACAATTCCCGCGTTCAGAGCAATGGTAAACTCCCGCTCTGCCTCCCCTATATCTCGGATAAGATTAGCTCGGCTTTCCAACAATGCATTACGCACAGCTGCTGAACGACGTTGTTCTTGTCAATATACCAAACAGCAACATCAAAAAGCAGCTTGTACGAAATCGGCTGTACGATCGAAAATGCACAACCGAACAATGCATAGTCTGTCCGTATGGGAAAGAAGGAGCATGCGCAAAAGTAGGGGTTGTATATGAACTTGAGTGCCTCGATTGCGTCGCGCTGTACATTGGTGAGACGGGGAGAGTGTTAAGCGTGCGCTTAAGAGAACATCTAGCAAGTATGAGACGCAAAAGCTTAGTACTACCACTAGGAAGACATAAAAACGACGCGCATGATGGAAGTGAGTTTAAAATCAAATGTAAGATCTTGACAGGCGAGAAAGAGATCTCGGCTAGGAAGGCACTGGAAGCTTTCTGGATTTCCGCTAGAAATCCAGAGATCAGTAACAAAAACGAGTGCTTGTCTATTACCACCGACTTCCTGCCGTTTGTCGCATTATGTGAGCTCTAGACAGTTGATAGACTCCTTCTATCTACCTTCCAAAGTATGCTCACTCGTTCGCTTCTGTCACTCATTTCCGGTCGTATCTGTCAAGTCCTTCCGGGTGCGGACTCATTCTATAGCGGTGGCATAACGGTGGGTTCATTTCTGTCTGGAGCATTTTGCGGAGCTAGTTTGGAACAAAGTCGAAACTGGCTGAGCAAGAAGAGGCATTTGGTGGTCTGGTGTTGTGGACGATGCTTTGGGTCGTTTTTAAGCCTCTGAGGACGACGAAAGCGTCGAAACGTTAGGCCAATACGAATAAAGTTGCCACTAACAAACCGGAAGGGCAACTATTTGTTATGCAAATGAGCCTGATAAAAACGAAAATGGTTCATACTTTTTCAATGATATTAAGGACAAGTAGCGGTATCGAATTCTAACATGACCGCTATTTTTGGCTACTTAGATGGCAGAAATGCACTGACAATGAGAATTTCTTCATCAGCAAGAACTTACTATGGCGAGTCATGAACTCGAGAACAATATTTTATTTTATGTAGACAATGTTAAGGTTAAAGCGTTACAAATGTATGCGAATAGGTTTCAAAATGCTAAAAATTGATAACAGTTTTCGTTTACTCCAGGAATCAGAGATCGTCAGTACAGAAAATTATATTTTGCCACGCAAAGTGAGCACACGGCAGCCTATGAGCTATGCTAAATCACGAATTCTCATACAAAAGGTGCAAAGTTTGTTTTTTATAAAATCTTGGATTCGTATAAACACGTTTACAGGGGTTCCTATCAAAAACAATGTGAGCGTGAGCCCACTGTCAGCAATAGCAGGCTAGAATGTTACGAAAATCCTCGCTGTTTAACGGTGTTATTGCTGAAGACATTTTCACATGTGGTCAAGTGATAAACAAGCCGACTTATTGAAATCGCCATACTCGGGACACGAACAGCAAATTTGCCGAAACGGCTTTCAACTTGAAATGAGAGAATAGTGGGAAAGCCCTGAATCAAATTTTTTTTACGAAAATTGTTTTCACTATTATTCTGAAGCACTTAGTTTGCATCGCGATAATGAATGTTATAGACAGCATAATAGGCACCTGTCTAAAGCTTAACTCATGATTTTGCGATGTACTGAGCAGATCTTTTCGTGATTTCGTGAATGAACTAAGTAGTCAACTGTAAAATTTATTTCGAAGAATTTTGTGTCAGTGAGTCACCAACAATAATAAATTATCCAAATTTAGTGATTTTGTCCGAATCATCAACAAAGCTATCAGTCATAGAATTTATGATTTCAAAAAAGAGCTATACATGTGAAACTCAGAAGGAAACAATTATATGTCCGCACTTTCTGCTGATCACATCCACAAATTTTTACGGTCGTCTCAATATTCTCAATATTGAGAGGTATTAGTCTAAAATTTCATAATAGGGTCTATCAGAACTTCTCAATGCACGTTTGCCGGCCTGGGAGCCAAACTCTGAGAGTCCGGCGAAACCAGACGATCAGACTGGTATTTCATAACTTGTCAAAGATACGGTGAAGCATACATAAAAGAGACCGGCAGATCCTTGTGCACAAGAATCAAAGAACATCTTGACGCCTTTGAAAATCCAAAGTGTCCACACCTTTGTGTGCACTCGAAGGTTATGTAATAAGAACCAGTACTTTCAAGTCACTGTTACGATCTTATCGCATGAGTCCGAGTTAAACAGCCCGCAAAACGCAGGAGGCCTTTTGGAAAGCGTCTAAACCATTGGAAATGAACCGCAAAGATGAAGGCATTGCCATAAACAGCGAAATGTTCTCCTGTCAAACACTAGGTGGATTCTAATACGAGATCTTCTATAACCATATAAAGAGCATTGATGACACTGACTATCATACTCATTCATAGCGCAGCTGCTGCGCAGTACTGGTTGTTCGGTCTCTATATCCCGATCTGACAAGGCTGAAGTCAGGCTTTCAACATTCATTCGCTCCATCACACAGCTAAACCGAACCTGTTGCCAAACAAGGCGTAGGAGCAGGCAGTTCTCAAAGTCTCAATCTTTCAGGAAGCTTTGATGAAGGCGGACGGACCGCCGAAACGTTGGCTTATCGCGCAATAAAGTCTTGCTAGCAACCTTGGTCAACAGCTCAAGGACTGTATTACAACTTCACAATGCCAAGGTTTATCGACAATCGAGAACGAAATATCAATTTCCTTCGACTGCTTCATTTTCTAATTTGAATCTTGGCAACGCTTGGGCTACCCCGCCAATGATCGGAACTTTGCTGAGAATATCCCTAGTTTTCGTCCATCCTATTTTGAAACCTTTTGCAAAATCTCTGAAGAAATCCTTGATTCCGCATTCACCAACGTCCACAGCAGAGAGAATCTGTAAGCATCAAATTAATGTACAGTTAGTAAGTCCAAGGAGTAAAATCGCAAACTAAGTCATGTCTTGCTTGATCAACGTACCACTAATATGGTAAGTAACAAGAAGGTAAGGTTTAAAATTCTCATTCTTGTCGAACTGACGTAAAGTCTCTGGAAAAAATATTTTGAGAAATTAAGAGGTACATAGAGGTTTGATAAAACGGCGAACAAACGAAACTTCTTTGACATAACTTGACAGAGAAAGAAATGGGGTAGGAGACTACATGTCGTCGGAAGTGGGAGGTCACGCCGGACATCTGCGACAAATACACCTTTAAATACATGCACAGGCTGTGTATCTCCACTTTCGGCGACATATAATCCTCTACCCAAGCAAATGATCTTCTGAGTGCAAGTGAAATTACGAGTTTACAATAGTCTTGTTTTCTCTACTGTAATTCCTAGGCATTTGCAAGAGACAATGTCGCAGATTACGTCAAAAATAGAACCTCATAAAACTGTGCACAGTGTGCACAACTCTGTCATCAACTTTTTCGCTTGTTCAACTGCAAATTCATCAGCTTTTTTTCTCTGAAACAAAAAATATCGGTAATTGCCTTTTCAGAGAAAAAGGGAACAAAGCTTGCTTTGACATGTTTTACCAAAGGTTTTCGGTTGCTAATATTTTTCCTTGACTCTGCAAAACTATAGACTACTAACTAACAAGGGAAGTGTCTTTAGTCGAAGTGGCCTTTCTACATGGCACCTATAATACTTTGTAGAGCATCGAACGATGATTCCAAATCCGTCTTCCATATCTGCCAAGCGCTTCTGGAAGCCGACTTATGGGCGTTTTTTAGTCGAAAAACTGAATGCACAACTGGAACGAAACCGCCAAGACTGCTCAAACGGTCAGGTGTTTATTACCAGAGCACTTCATGTAATGAACACCTTTTGTCTAATACCTTAATACTCAACACTGCTCTATCTGAGCGCAGAAAATATCGTAATTACTGTTTTTACGTAGAATCTGCCTTCATTTTTTGCTCCAAAAAACACTCATAACTCGGCGCCCAGGGGCGCTTGGCACATATTAAAAACAGATTTGGAATCAGCGTTAAACGTTCTTCAAAGTGGTATAGGAATCATTTGGAAGGGCCACTTCGAGTAAAGGCGCTTCCCTTGTAAGTTGTTTTGGAGCCACAGCTAACCTTAGCAATTTTTGGTCAATTTTGTCTGGACATGCTAATGCACAGAAGAAAGAATTGAAAAAGAGGATGATCAGATAGTAATTAAGGTTGGGGAGTTTCCAATATTGTCATAATCTTTTCAATCGAAATTCCTCTATCAAAAAAGTTGCTTGGGAAAGTTTTGCCTTGATCCAAGGCCAGCTTGCTTATCTGCGATGCCGGACTATGGAAAAAATTATATGTGTTTGAAGGTCCAAATTTTGCAAACATTTAGCGCCACGTCCTCAAGAAGTGGTTGTTCAAAAAACACCTCCTGTGTCCCCGGTGAATGTGAGCATCCCTTGAAATCAGTACACTAAATATCTTGCTAGTCATGAACTCGTAAATTGGATCTTATAGCAAGCATAGCATACATTAGAGCTCCAGTGATTACATAAATTTGGATGATTTATTTATCAATTTCCAACTCGCTCTTCGGGCCATTATTAACGAGTGCCCGAACAGGCGAGAGCGTCAATCCCGTAATTAACCAAACTTCAGAATGTGGTCCGGTCCGGCAAGTTTGGCCATGTCGGGCAGCAGAGCGCGATCTCTAGAGGTCGGGCTTCGCTGCCCGACTGCCGTGCCCGTCATGGCTAAACTTGCCAGATCAGACCATATTCGTCAATAGGCAGGAGCCCGATCACCAGCTTGGCTTCGTGTATCGCGGGCGTCAGTGCCCGCGTTTGTATGGGCTGTTACCTGTACAGGAATTCCGTTCCTAAGTAGGGGTCTGGTAAATACCGCCCTTAGTATCGTTGCATCCCCGGTGTACGTTGGGCGGAGCGTTTGCAGACATTTGAACGCGTTTGTGACTTATCAAAACTCTACTGCAAAGCATAGTTCTTTTTACTCTCTAAACTGCCACGTATATATCTGTTGTCATACGTGGCGGAGTTGGTAACGAGAGATTACAAAGAAAAACTTGCAGTAGAGGGTGAATAAGTTCAGCAACGGATTCAGATGTCTGCCAATGCTTCGGCCAACGTACACCGGAGAGGGGACGATAGCAAGACTGATTGAAGTGTGGTGTGAAAGTGCGAAAGTGAACAAAAAACTCTTCAGTTGATTCAACATTTAGGGGCACACATGACATCTTTTAATTAATTGACTTCCTTTATATTGCAGTGGTCGAATATTTTCAAGATGCGGATACTTTTGGTAAAACCTATATCATTGATTTTGTTCCACACGTATGATACCTACGTTTGCCGTTTCTTCAGTTGATAGAAAGTACTCTGAGTTGCAGAAACCATTCGAAGCGAGATGTAGATGCCAAACGTAGTGTGACATCCTAATTACAGTCCGATATTCGTTCAAAAACGCTTCCGTGAAAATGGTTCGCCCAAAAATGTGTCAGCGCCAAGAAATTTACAGCTTCTTACATTCCGAAGCATTTGCTTTACTGAAATTTTGAATCTGTCTGAAAAAGTTAATCATGCGCTTTACAAAAGCATTTGAGGTACTTTTTAGCTCGCAAACACAGCGGTGACAGAAGTTTACGAATAAAATTTAGAAGTGATAGAAATGTGAACCACGGCTGGGACGAAGGTGGCAAATACTCTGTGAAGCGAATACGTTGCCGCTTTGATTTCACAATTTCTCCTTGATCACACCAACTGCGCAGGCTATTTGATTAAGGTCCGTTTTTCTTAAAAGCCGGGACCCTTTTGTTCTTTCGGAATCTAGCAAAGGGGAGAGGAAAAGTTGAAGAGGAATTTGTTCCAATGGACACTTAAGTGTCAGAATTCTTGGATCACATGCAAAAACTTTTGTACTCCCATCTCCAAGCTCTCAAAGCATTTACCTTGACTCTGCATGAAGCGAAGCTGCCTTGCTCAATAGAGGATCGTGAAGTTCACACGTGAGTGCCTCTGTGCTGGCCAAGAAGCAAAGCACGATTGTGAAAAGAGAAAAATTTCTTGTTAACTCTAAAAGCTATAATATAAATGCACTTCTTTGAATAAAGGCTGTACTAAAATATCAGAAAACGAAAGGTCAACATTTTTGTTTTACCTATCACATAATGTCTTTTCTCAGCATTCTGTAGGCGGCTGCAAAATAGGTTATGTTATGTTGACTGTGATGGGTTCTGCTGGGGGCTTACACCCGTGGCCTCGATAGGAATATTTGTGGAAGGCAAGTCTTACGACATTTGAAGCGAGAAATCGAAAGCGTATAACCGACAAGACACGATTTCCTTTTATACACTTAAAATAAAGCCCTGTATGAGTCATGCGAGTACTTCGTTCAATCGCTTATCTGTAATCAGCTTTGAAGGTTTAGATGAAGAAAATCTCCTGACACTCACTAAAACGAAAAATTGTATTAATCCTTGAACCAGCCCGCAATTCGTGGCTAAAGTGTGTCCGTTGCTTGTGATCAAGTGTGTCGAATGACAATCTTACGATGCTTTCAAAGCTTTCAGATGATTTTGCCAATCGGATGGAGTAGTCTCTTTTTAATCATACAACAATCATTAAATACCCCAGTCGCATGGCCATTAAAATTTTGCAGTCCTCAAAATCGAAAGGGTATTTTTATGGAAATGGTGCTAAAGATTACTTTTTCACCGAAAAGTTGAAATCGAAAAATTGCTTGTTTTCCAAATGAAGTCGCAGATGCAAATACTTACTTTGCTCTAGGCTTGATGAATGAACATTCAAAATTCATTCCTCTCCAGAATTTGCAGCTTTTTGATAACACGCTGTAAATTTATGTTCAAAAATAAATATAAGTCTACACCATAATTGTATCGAATGATGCTTGTTTTGAACACACACCAGAGACGATAAAAAAAATTGGCTTCTTGCTCTACAAAAGCGAGTACTAACTTCTTTTAGTACTCCTAATTTTCATTTCTTTAGGGCCATTAGATCACATGCGTATCTGTATGCTTCATGATTCAAAACTCCATTCTGCTCATCTTCATCTAAGTAGATTATTCGGTTATGGCGAACGTTTCGAAAGTCTTTTTTCTTCAGCCAGATTTTAAGCCGATTATGATTTCTGAAGTAAATCCTTGATTTGATGACAATACTTTTATCCAGAGGAACTAAGTGGTGTTTTTCAGTGATGCAAAAAAACAATTATTAGTCATCTGTTTATTGTCATTGAGCATCATTTACAGCAAGCTCCTTAGCGATTGCTTATAGACTGCATCGAAAATTTGCTTCGACGACGTTTTAATCATTTTTGCTTCTCTACTGTACAGAACAAAATATTGTGTACTTGAACCCTATGCTACCTCTTTGAATTGCAGTAATTATATTGATTGATGTGCTTTAATAATCAGCTGTACGATCTCAAATTTGAAAAGAAACATCAAGCGCTGATTACTGCAAACTCACTCAAATGCATAGGTGCAAGTTCGTAAGAATTGTGAATAGGCGTGTGCATGTGCATTTTTTGCGGTAACTCCGCGATATCAAGGCAGTACTTTATGCCTCTTTTCTAATTTTCAACGGACGCAAAAGTTTGCAAAGCAAAAAGCAAAAATTTAGTTATCATGTTCTTACGAGTGGGAAGGTACAATATGCTCAAATATTTCGGAGAAAATCTATTCTCATGTGCACTGCTGTAACTTATAATAACTCCTAAACTGAAAGCAAGATTTCAACACATTTTGATGTATCATATCGCACTGCCGTGAGTTTTCAAGGCGCTGTACGACTACAGCAGAATTTTCGGCTAGATGTGATAACTACTCAAGTACACCATAAACATCAAAAAATTTGTTATTCGAGAAATGATGTTTTTATAATTTGCAGGTAGCAGATAAGTCCGCCATCAGATAAGTCCGATTCTTTTCTCAGATGAAGAACGGAAGGATGCGCAATCAAGCAGGCAGCACCAAATTGATTTACAGTGTCTTTTGTCTTGGATGTACAGGCTTAATGAAACAAGAATTGAGAAAAAGAACAAAGAAGCCTAATGCTTTGCTAGGGTTAAGCGCTTTTAGACTATCACTCTTCCGTTCAATATAGCATTTGACAAAAGCCATAGTGAAAAAGGAAAGCATTTGACAAAAGCCGTATGGCATAGGTCAACAGAGAGTACGTTCAGACCATGTAAACAATAGAGAAAGCAAAAAGTATAGGCAGGCAGGTTCAAAGTTGTGGCCTACAGGTTCGAGCGATGTATTGAGAACATTGTCGTTTTCGAAATGAGATACAAAAAACTGATGATAAGATGAGATGATAACAATGATACAATGATGAAACCTATTATGATTTCACCGGCAGAAATCGCTCAATTTCATATGTACAAGCACTGTCATATCTAGGAACAGAACTCAACTATAAGGCGTATGTGATGACGACGGTATTCTCAGAAGTAGTGTGCACGGCTTGTCGAATCCTTTGGCTTTTTTTTCAGGCGAAACCGCGGTCCTGTTTAAATCTTCACCAGCAAGCTACGCGGGAGGTCGCGCACGTCTGTGCTCCTAGGTCGCGCTTGCTCATGCTCAAGGCAGGACTTATCTGCGGGATTTTAGGGTATTAAGAATAGGAAACGACGAGCATTGAAGAGACAAGCTTTTGCGTCCTTTGAAAATTACTAGAAAAGAGGCATAAAGTACTGCCTTGATATCGCGGAGTTACCGCAAAAAATGCACACGCACACGCCTTTCCACAATTTTTAAGAACTTGCATCTATGCATTTGAGTGAGTTTGCAGTAATCAGCGCTTAATGTTTCATTTGAAATTTGAGGTCGTAGAGCTGATTATTAAAGCACAATCAATCAATGTGATTACTGCACTTCAAAGAGGTAGTAAAGGGTTCAAGTACACAATATTTTGTCCTGTACAGTAGAGAAGCAAAAATGATTAAAACGTCGTCGAAGCAAATTCTCGATGCAATCTATTAGCAATCGCTAAGGAGCTTGCTTTAAATGATTCTTAATGACACTAAACAGATGGTCTAATAATTATTTTTTTTGCATCACTGAAAAACACCACTCAGCTCTTCTGGATAAAAGTATTGTCATCAAATCAACGATTTACTTCAAAAATCATATTAGCAATCGTTGAGGAGCTTGCTGTAAATGACTCTCAATGACACTAGACAGATAATGTATAATTATTTTTTGCATCACAGAAAAACGCCACTTAGCTTCTCTAGATAAAAGTATTGTCATCAAATCAAGGATTTACTTCAGAAATCATAATTGGCTAAAAATCTGGCTGAAGAAAAAAGACGTTTCGAAACGTTTGCCATAACCGAATATTCTATTTAGATGAAGATGAGCACTAGCAGTCTAGCCAAACTGACACGAATCAGTGACGTCATAAGCGGAAAATGACAAAAATGCCTAGAGTCTTTTCTAGTGTTTCCTACAAATGGGTGCTGTGCGGCGGTTAGTCTCTCGCTGCGCAATCGATCGATCGCGCAACGGCGCATGCCACCGCTCGCCGATTTTTCGCTAAAATCGCATTCTTGCCTGTGGCTGCCTTCAGGCCTAAGCCTGGAAGCTTAGGCTTGGAATGTGTGTGAAAGATGAACGTTGGGAATGTTCCCAAGGAACTGTGTGCATTTTTATCTATTCTTACCAAGGATATGATGATTTTGTCATTTTTTCGCCTATGACGTCACTGATTCGTGTCAGTTTGGCTAGACTGCTAGAAGACTGTAGTGGAACCATCATGCAAGTTCTAAGTCCTGCAATCCTCATGATATGTGCGTTAGAGTCTTTTTTAGACTCTTTTCTTGCAAATGGGTGCTCTGCCGGTGGTTGGTCTTTCGCTGCGCAATCGATCGATCACGCAACGGCGCATGCCACTGCCAGCTACCTTTTCGCTTCAATCTCAATCTTGCTTGTGGCTCAATCCCAAGCCGCGAAGCTGAAACTCTGCACAATACCACTCACAGAATGTGCAAAATTTCATTGGATATCGCGGAATTCCCGGAATTAAATCCGTGCAATTATTTCCTAGGTTCATTTATCGCATACTTTCGAAATTTCACCTCCGAGGCTTCAGCCTGAAGTCAGCCACAAGCAGGAAAGCGATTTTAGCGAGGATTGCAGTGGGACTGCTGAATCTTCTTGCGGATTTCCTATAGAGTTGTTCTCAAAGAAGTTATAAATAAATCCCGCAAATCCTGCAAATCCCGCGAATCCCGTAAAATCGCGAACCCGCAATCGCGAATCCCGAAAATCCCGCAATTTTGGCCAAATTCCACCGCTGCTATTGTATTGCTACGAAGCAAATTGCAACTTTGCCAATAATGAAAGATTTGAGGTAGCTCGACATAGGTGGCTTACCAGTTTACGCAATAATTTTTTGGAGATAGGAAACAAAGGAATATTGTTTGTACAACGTCCAAGGAGAAGACCCGCTAAGAAAACTTAAACTAGGTTTTCTTCCTTTCCAGCAAATTTTTGCCTCCTTACTGGCTCTTCAGCTATTGTCGCGTGAGTCATGCGTATACATTACGTCATTAAGTTCTAAGTTTTTGAATTTAACTCGCAAAACCGGTAGAGTATAACAAACAAACATTTCAACTGTACCCGGTGCGAAGTTTCTCTATGTGCCATTTTCCCAAAGTAATTCGTTGAGAAAATGCTGAGATAATTGCTGGGATTACAACCCCTCGTTTTCATGCCTCCATGTTCCATGTCTGACTTTCGCTGATTTCCAAAAATTTTATCTGAGAATTTTGAAAGTGCTCTGATAGTCGGCTTATAGGGCAAACTTTTTGCAAATTGATGCAATCTCTTGTAGCTCTCTGGATTGTACAGAGTCTCTGAAATATATTTTTTGAAGTGACCAAATTTTATATTCGGCCTATTCTGACCTCGTAGCACTTCAAATGTTGAACAGTTTGAGCATCGATGCACTTCTTCTCCTCTTTGTGATAGTTGCCTTTTTTGGCAGGAGCGCGAAGTTTGCGGGACTGCAGTATGTCTCAATTTCACGAGTGCGCCTGACAACCATGTTTGGAAATCTTCATATTTCAAAACAAAGATCGCTCTTCTTTACCCTAATTAATTTGTAAGGTTAGTGATAATAACCGATTGTTAGAACCTCATTATTCTGATGACTTTGCAGTGCTTGATACAAGAACAGCTTATGCGACTTCTCGAAAACTCGAGATTTTTGGAAAATTTTTTAGAAAAATTTTAAATGAGAGGCTGAGAAAGGATAAAAATTTGCTTTAGCAAAAGGTTTTGCCCTTTCCGTTGGCTACCAAAGCTTTTTCAAAAGGAATCTCGAAAACTGGCGCAAGTTAGACATGGTGAAAACGAAAGGTTGTAATCTCCAGCGATCATCTCAGTACTCTCTCAAAGAATGATATGGCAGCTGGAAAGTCGAGTTCTTTGCTTATATTCATTCTATCGCATTTGAGGGTAGATTCAGGAAACTGGCAAAACTTTTTGCACTTATCTAATACATTCCTCAACTGTCCCCCCGCCCTCCTCCTCCCATCTCTCATTCTACTTTCCATCCTCTGTAGTTGCCGTAAGTGCTCATCGTTTCCCCATTCTCAGTTCTCTGCAAACCAACAATTTCCCAATATATCGATGCGGGAACGATTACTCAGAAACTGCAATACTATTATTTGAATCATCCTCTAATCTAATGTTTTTCGCATCTCGCTCTTACTCTTTGAATTCTATCTACTCTGATATAATCTTTTCTGTATGTTTTTCGAAATTCTAGCTATCATGCTCAAAACCTTTAGAATTTGTTTTCGACCACTTTGGAGGCAGAAACCAGAGATGGTGACCATATTTGTCATGCAGAAAGAAGAACGAATGTATTAAGTTGTCATTGTGAAATCCAATCCTGCGGATCAGAAGAAAGTACAACTTAGACCGCTTGCAATAGTGGTGTATTTTTTTGTGAATCTTTTGAAATTGTTGTTGAAATGATTATATTATAAATCTTTGCTAAAGTTGGAAATGTGTGTACATAATTCTATAATGAATTGCTTATTCGTTGTTATCTAATTCCATGTTCAAATCGAGGTAGTTGCATGGCATGCATTTATATACGTTGCTTCTTTTCAAATTTGTCAGTCAAGAGTCATGAAATTTCCATAAATTTACCTTTTGCGCGTACCTCATCCATCACCATCATCTCAAATTTCAGGCCAGAAAAATTTCGTAATACATATTTTAGCCATAATATTATTGGGTTGATGCAAAAATGACGGCCGTTACGCGAATTCTCACTTTGACGGGCTATAACTTTCTGGAGAATGTACAGTTCTGAACGCGATAAAAATCATCAGAAGAAGCAAACCTTTTGCAATACATCTATTGTTACACCGCACTCTGGAGGAGAAATATTGATAGGTAACAAATTAATTAATTTTAATGTTATCCTGTTTCGCCTCTACCCCTAGACAGGGAACTGTATAAGACCACTCCCGAGGCTCATCAGTAGGGAGTAGTGGTTGAAGGAGGAGAAGAGTGATGACACCATAGCAGGGTCGCCTTTTAACCTGTGGGGTAGCTTAATCAGATCAAAGGCCGAACAATTAGATCATACTGTAGATTATATTAGCAACAAAGGTCTTGACATTTCTAAAATTGTTTAATTGTGTATACTTGTATGTAATGCATTTGTTAAATGTTAAACATTTGAATATTCCTAGCTGTATTATTTCTTTGTCATATTTCAGTTTAAGTAATAACCTAATCAGGATTTTGATTCTATCGTAAAAGTCTTCAAACTCAGTGCAGTTTCTATATATTCTTAAAGCTTCTGTATAAGTAATAGCGCATTTGAGCATAGAGCTAATGTATGAAGAACCATGACTAAATCTGATTAGTTCAAGTCAAAATCATCTGTTTTGTTATATTGTTTAGTGTTTATAACATCATTTCTAATTAAAATGTGTATATCTAGGAAATTGCATTCATACTCTGTAGGATTTGTAATTTCTAAATTCAAAACATTATTATAGACTTTATCCAGTGCTTTTTATTCTTGGGTCTTACTATAGATGATTAGAATATCATCCATATATCGATATGCTTGAAATAGAAAATTTGGATCTTGTATATTGCAGGCAAAGATATACTCAAAATATGAGAGGGTAAGATCTGCAATTATTGGGCTAGCATTACCGCCCTGAGGTACTTCAATTTTTTGATTGAAAAGTTGGTTTCCAGCGCGACAAAAGCTATTACGTAGAATATAATCAATAAGATAAATTATATCTTCTATTCTATAATACCTATATCCTAAAGTATTATCTTGTGCTGTGGAGTACATAATTTTATGATTATTGTTAATTTTATAAAACTTCTGCATGCATTTTTGAAGCATGTTTCGAGAATTTCTTTCAGATTGCTTATAATATTATGATATTATGTGGAATATTAGTGAACATAATGGTGAAGTCTGCTGAAAACAATTTTTTGTTGTCTATTTCCATGTTTCTCAGATCCGTTGATATATTAATATCATTAAAAATTTCTTCTAAAACTTTGTTTTTACTAAGTCATACTTCTTTTTTCTCATCTAAGCAAAATTAGCCTAGCTGTAGCCGGAAGCCAGTAGTACAAAGAAAATTATGGAAAAGGTTTGAACAAAAAGGATTTGCGGAAAGGAAAAAAATGAGCTCCAAAATTGTCGGCTATTTTCAACATTTTTTCAGTAGTCCTTAAGGTTCCGAATTATAGAACGACTAATGATTTTGCAAAGCTGTCAACGGATGCCCTACCCTTACGCTTACAGAAGTGAGCAAAGCTTAGGCGATTTTCTTCTTCAAAAGAGATTTATGGGTCATGAAATGACCGCAGCGGCTATCCATGTTGAGAAGCCTCTATCTCAGTCTAGACAATTTCTTTTGAAGAGCTTTTGAATGTATGCTACGACAATTCTGAGAAAAAATGAAAAAAAGAAAGTTGTTTTGAAAGGCCTGGAAAAGCGGCCATTATTTTGCATCAACTTAATAAATCAAAGATCTTGAACGCCATAGTTGTGATGTTTCTCCTTTGTACACCAATCATTGATTGAGGCCTGCTTGGTAATATTTATTAGGTAACTAGCTAAAAATGGCCAAAGCGCAGCTTCACGCATGTGGGCGTTCCATTCTTGTCAGATATGCTTGGCATTCAGCGTTGAATACGGTACCAAATTCCTTCCACGCCTGTTTCTGCTCTGCAGTCAAAACTGCCCCCTTGCTCTTTAGAAATCCCATCCAGTAATCCCAAAATGGCTGAAAATAAATGTTTTGTGGAACACCAGTTAAGCGGAGAAAATATGTTGTGTGAATAAACACAAAAAAGTCACCTTCCAAAGTTCAGGGTCGATTGATCTATCGAAATGCTCGTACATAACTCTGCGAACAAATGCTCGATACACCGATTCCTGGAAAATTGACAATTTTTGAACATGAGTGAGCATAAAATCCAGTGCTTACATTTTCGCATACGTTAGCCAAGACGTGAACGAATAAAAGTATAGCGTCTCCTAATTTGTCAAATCTGCAAAATTACGCACGCTCACAAGCAGCGAACTTTCATTACTCGCCTCTCGCTCTTTGCCACATCGTCGCCAGTATAGTTCTCAGCACCTTTGTAGAAGTGGCGGTGTTCAGGATGAGAAGCGAAGAAGCTGAACGTCGTGATTTGGCTTGGGGTTAAACTTGTCCATAACTTACTATTTGTAAAAGTCCCTTCCGTGATGACCATCACCAAGTGGCGCTACCTTGAGCGACTCAACCGTGTGCCTTCTGACGTCAGCGGGCTTCCTTAATAAGCAATAATGGCCTCTTAGCACAAATTTTCAACAAAAAAACAAAATTGAGTGCAGTTGAAGTTAAACTTGCATGTGGAAATTGGAAGAAATTGCTAAAAGAGTATTAGCAATTTTATAAACTTTTGTATCTCTCTGAACTAAAAGAGTGCAAAAATTGTAAAACTACGAATATCGACTCAAATCGCACGTAAAAAGCGCAAAAACTCAATCATGTTAAAAATTCTGTTTCTCAAATTTGAAGAACTTACATCACGCCACAGCAGATAGTACTGAAGAAGTGAAATTCAGTTTTTAAGTTCCTAGACGTCAACCTTGCGGGTGAGTAACGATTCGAAATTAATCTCAAGGATGCCAAAAACAAAATCACATAGCATAAGTCAAACGATACTCTATCAGACATCAAAAAATTATATACTTTATTGGATGTTCAACAAAGAGCAAAGACATTTGTTCTTTGTTGAACATTCGCGAAATACCGCAAGCTTACGCGAGAAAAACCTCTTGCAATACCGCAAGTTTCGTTTTTGCGGTCAGGGTGCTTTGTTAATTTGCAGACTAAAGAATGTTCCACACAAACTGTGTGCCTCCAGTGCCGTATTTATATATTCGAGCACGCCGGCGGAATGCCCGTTTCTAAGGGATAATCTCTAATTAGTGCAAGCGCAATTTCAGACTAGCAGTGGATATACGTGACATTTGCACAGAATGGGCTATGAATCGTTTTGTCACACAAAGAGGTAAGTAAAAACTTTGCAAACTTGAACGGTGTGAGGACCTCTGTATGTATGTACTTGAGAGATGATTACTTGCCTGATCCTTTCTTACAGCCCTGATATGATGTGTCACTACTCATAGCTGCACGTTAAACCTGACGACTGTTCATGAGTTGGAAGTACTACAAGTACTGCAAAGGTAATTTAGCATTGAGAATGGAATAAAATACCTACATACATCTTTTCAAAGATACCGTGAGGGTGATGGTATATACAATATAATGCAATATACAAAATAATTTCTCCAATCTTTATCTCATCCAAAGTAATAGTCTTTCTTCGGTATCTACCACGTGAAGTTTCAAAACCATTTTCGACTCTGCTTATCCTTACGAGGATGCAATGGACACCATCATTTTGTTACCGATGATTGATTAGTTTGAAATCTGCGAGTCCTTCATCAAGGAAAATTGTCCTTGTTCGTAACGTTTTTCTCGATACATAAAAAGGTTTCAGGTATTTTTAGTGGCTTTTTGCAACGTAATCTTTACATGCTACTCTAATTGGGCGTATCCGACATCAATATAAGCAACAAGCAGCGAACCTGCAGTAACTCGCTTTACTGGAAACTTCTTGCAAACTAATAGATTGAAAAACTTATTTTAATCATATATGTCGTAGCTGCGAGCACCCTCAGCTTCTCTCTTTGCTGTTGAGCGAGATTTTTTATCGTTCTTATATTGCATCGATTGTGCTTGCTCGAAATCCGCTAAGATCACAAACAACATTGAATATCTAACGGCAAAAGTAGCTGTTAAGGACTAGAAAATATACTCCGTGATTTTATGTTTGCAGAAGCACACATCATCAGGACAAAAATGTAAGTTTCTATGTTTTGTTCCTTCATCTGAGCGCGACGTAGAAGCATCAGAAATTGTGGTGAAATGTTAATTTTAATCAATCAAATGCTAGTGTTCAATACTAGGTTGTCTCATGAGTTTTTCAATTTTGACTTTCTACTGCAATGAGTTCTTATTAAACACATTTCTTAATAGTAATTAGAAGTTTCTATTCGATAGAGGGAAGCAAGCTCTACAAGATGGCATGTAAGTGTTCGCACCAGCTTCAGCACATGTTAGAAGCTAAAATCTGAAATCTTTCGGATGCCTGAAAAATTGGAAATTTTTTATATTTTCGTCCAAGGAAAACTTACCGGATCTCAAACTCGCTCACGCATATATTAGGTAGTCCGGAAAATAATGTCGCATGGCATCCTACCGCGAAAGAACGACCACAGAAAACAGCGAATGGGATCTCATTTGATAGAGCAAAGCAAGCTCTCCAAGGCAGTTTACAAATCTCCGCAAAAATCTTGCTCTACCTGAAGTTCGAATTCAAAATACAAAAATTTCGAATATCCAAAAAATCGTAACTTCGTTCATGGAGGTCTTAGGGATCTCCAAATCAAACAGGCATGTAACACGGGACATTCACCTGTATAAAAGGATAAAGGATTCGGCGTCTTCAATACCCTTTGGGGGCATGCGCCGAACGCACACACTAACTTCATAGTCGAAGAGGCAATTGTATGCGTGCGAGCCTATTACAGTGACTTGCGAGGGCCAGCCGTTTTCAAGTCAGTGCTTTTATCCTCTCAGATTACTTGGTACCAATTTACCGGCCCCGAAGGGTAGAGGGCTTGGTTGGCCCACGGACGGGACGGGGATCGAACCTGTGTCCGATCTGGTCATAGTGGCGCCTCATACCACTACGCCACTCGTCCCCCTTCACCTGTATAGTTTGTGGTATTTTTCCATGGCTACATACGACCAAAAAATAGGTCAAAAGTGCGATTATTTCACGTTTTTCAGGATTTTTGCAAACAATTTGATTTTCCTCGAAAACTAGCGCTTGTCTAAAGCTGAAAATTTATGATTACACTCCTAAAGGTTCATATTACAATCATTAATGTGAGAGAAGCTCAGGATTGCTTTGGCAAAAATATACCGAACTTCGTTTTCTCATTTCAGCCATGCAAAAACAGCGAAGTTGTGCTTCGAGTGTCTCGTATAGTGAGTTAGTGGTTCCCAGGACTTTTCTGAACGGAGAAACGATTTTTTTCGTTTTTTTAGGCCTTTAATGCCTTATGAAAATTGGATCCAAACTGCACGCAAATCAGACCTGGCGCGAAAGTTTGAGCTTCATGTGGAGCTTGCTCTGATCTATCGGTTGATACCCCACTTGCTTATTTTCGTGCGCACGCTGCTGTGATGTTGCATGATAGAACACGATGCGACATTATTTTCCGGACAACCTAATATATTCCACATAATACATTCATATACGTCGCTGTGTTTGTTTCTGTGCTAGAAACCGAGAAAGCTAGAATTCTCAAGCTTCCAAAAAGCAATACTGCGCTGTTCTCGCACAGATAAAAGCACTACAAGCCTTTGGTAATACAATGACAGACTCTTAGCTTTCTATAAGCTCTGGTTCCCAAAAAATAGTGAATTCAACATAAAATACCCAACAAAAGTAGCTAAATTCTGTGTTGCGCATATCGATGTATCTCTGAAGGAGTAGTATACATTTACGTATCTAAGAACAGCGTAGCATCCTTTTTTGAAAGCTTGAAGATTCAAGTTTTCTCCGTTTCTAATATAACAACAACATGGCAACGATATATATGAATGTATTATGTATAGAGTATATGCGTAAGAGTTTGGAATCCGGTAAGCTTTCTTAGGACAAAGATGTAAAAAGATTCAATTTTTGGGCATCCGAAAGTTCTCAGACTTTGGCTTTTAACTCGTGATGTGCTGAAACTGATGCTAACACTTACAGTATATCTTGTAGAGCTTGCTCTGTTTTATCGAATGGTACTCTGCACTCTAGTTAATACTGAGAATTCTGTGACTTATTGCGGTAAAAATTCGAAAAAAAACTTATGAGACAGCCTAATATTTACATAGTTGAGTGTATGGGTACTTGGAATCGTGGCGACTTTTTCGACTGCCATCTTTACGCACACAGGAGCATACGACACCCAAGCAGAAAACATTACCTCAGCGATCACCTCAGCCAATCCCAGTATCCGAATACTATCATGTGTAAGCAGAAAACCGTCACGATTCGAATGCCCTGTAGACGTATACGGTAGTAGGATATGCAGTCGCAATGCCTTCCGCCGCGCTTGAAGATGATGAGAGAGATGTGAGAAGCAATGATACAGTGTAGTTACCACAAATGCTGTTTACTAACCAAAAAAGTATCACTTCAAGCTTGCCTTCTGTATTTCGCATCACAGCTTTCACTATGATGTTCAGTTTCTGATTGCTAGAACACAGTGCGAAAGTTTGTTAAGCAGTTTAGCTTTGCTTAGTTTTAACCATTCTCTATATGCCCGCTCCTGTAACAAAAAAAAACATTGTGGATTACTTGCGGGCTTTGGAGCTCTCTGTTGCAAGACAAAGGAAATGCCAGTTTTTTCAAAAATATGTTATAAATGAATAGATGGAAAACATTCCATGCTCAGCAGGGAATGGTCAAAACTTAATCCAGCTATACCACACATGCTGTATATCACCGGACTCGTCTTGAAACGTTGATCACAAAGTATGTTTGTTATCTGCCAAGCGACTATATAGGAGAAATTATGAGCGTTTAATTATGCAATTTGAAAACACTTGTCCAGATTTTCAGTGAATGTGCTTATTCCTTGTAAACAAAATAACCATAGCCACTGTAAATTAGGCTGCCTTTCTAGGAGATATACTTGTCGAAACCCGAAATTTTCTTAAAATTAAAGGCTCTAACTTTTTCCAGATATTCGGTTGGCAAATAAAGAACATATATTCGAAATCGGCATTCTAGAGTCCGTCAGATGATATACAGTTTGTTTGAAATGGCCGGTTAAGTTCTGACCATTTTCTCGTCAATTCAATGCTTTCTCACTTTCATCCAACGCAACTTCGTTGCGATACATCAATCCTTAGACTGCTTTAGGCATCCAAAAGACGTTACGACACATACGGTTGCATCACTTCGAGTAGCTCCTGTCAACGATGGTCATCATGGAAGAGACTTCTATAAATTGTTGGAGGTAAAGTCCAAAATTTATGTATTTCATCAAATTGATTCAGCTTCTTTACCACCCATCCTGAACACCGTCGCTTCTACAAGGGAGCCGAAAATTATAGTGGTGAAGATGTACTGAAAAGCGAAAGGTCAGAGATAAGAGTTTTGGTAGAATATTCTATTGCTATTTTGTCGCAGATTCGACAAGCTGGGGGATGCCATTTTGCTGTTCGTTCACGTTTTGGCTAACACGTATGAAAATGTAAGCGTCACGTGTTGATTAAACCACTTGAATAAGCATATTCTTCTGAGGAATCCGTCTTTCGCTCTTTTGTTCGCAGAGTGATAATTGAGCATTTTGGAAGAGACGTCGATCCTCCACTTTGGAAGGTTGGGTCCTGAATAATAGCAAAACCTCAAATTAAGCCATGTCCTTTCAGAGTTTCTGGGAGTATTGGACAGGTTTCTTGGTCAGCAAGGGAGCAGACCTTTCTGCTGAGCAAGAGTTGGCGTGGCAAGCATTGGGCACGAGGTTCAACGAAGAAGCCCAGTCATACTTAGCAAAAGTCGGACGCCCGCACGCTTGAATTTCATCACCAGTTTGATACAGAGGATATCTGGTACTAGAATAAATTCATTGGAGGTCTCTTCGTGTGACATACTCAGAAGCACGCAAGGAAATAATAAGCATTGCTTCCATCTTTTTTCTTCGAGCTCGACATGTATCTGCACAGTGGGTGCCTTGATGCAGTACCGCTCATAATTTCTGCGAAAAAGAAGAGCGGGTCACCTGCATTAGGTGACATCAAAGTGGTTTGGCCTCGCCGTTTAGATGAAATCTGGACTCAATACCCTTCGATTCAACTCGACGAGTTCAGCTTCTAAAAAGGAGGCACATATTTGGGTACGGTGCGATAGGCAGCCATTTCATGAATGGTTACGATCCTGGCTTACGTTAGATTAGTCATTGTGCAGTCAAGCATCCTAGATAACTACCGTAAATATTATGATTATGTGCGAAGTCCGATGCCCACCGTGCACATACTGTTTTGAAACAGATGCGTCTATGCACCAGAAAATGCCGCTTCTTCGCGCTGAATCAAACAGCGTTAATGGATTCAGTCGTTTGTTGGGAAGCGAGATGTGGCCACGCTACTGTGATGTCACATAATTCAGGGACGGTGCGTCTTTTGAACAAGTTATGAGCGATATTGTGTGCTGATTCCAAATTGGCCCAAGCATTGCTTCCAGGTTTCTTTTTTGTTGAGTCCGGCATGTATTGTCGTTGGTGTGCGCCTTGATATATATGAAAGGCGCAACTTAGCATAAAGGCTACTGCATGACGAAGGCGCAGGAGCACTATTAATTGAGAGGGTGCGAATGCGGCGCGAGCGTATCTTTACCGTTGTAAATGCTGCGCTTCATGCGCTTTGCGGCTAATAAAGCCGCGGTTGCTCCCGAAGATACGCGCTTCAGAAGAATCGTCATGCAGCAGCCTGCCAGCAGTCTGTAAGCATTGACCTTCCATTTGCTTGCTACCGTACTCACCAAATCATCGCATTGTTTCAAGCAACTTTTTTTTAAATTTTTGGTAGTGACAGGACTCGAGAATTTCTCAAAGACTGTAGGGTGATAGCCTGAAACATGTTGAAAGAAAATGTCCATAAGCCAAAACTTTATTCTAACTTTATTCTAAACTTTAGGCAGATATGGAAATCCACATTTTGTTATACTTACAGCGAAGATATTCATTTGAGTAACGAGCTGGTACAAATCCTAGTAATTGGACAAATGACGAATGGGTCCACAATGGTGTGGAAGCTGCTCAGACTATCTAATAAGAAAGGTATGGTTTGTAATTGTTGTCACTTGAAATAGGCTTACAACATAAAAACAACCTCTACGCTGATTACGGATCCCGCGTACGCGAAACTTTTTCCAAAGGATATAACCTTATTCTTCGAGAATCTCTCTGTACTCGGGTTTTACACCAACGTTGTAATACCGAGTCAAAAAAGAGCGGAGAGTTACAACATGCATGACTGGCTACTATGTCCAGTCCGCTTACACACATCTCCCTTTGTACAATACAAGGGTCCGATTAGTTCTCGGTTCTAACAAGCACGAGTGTAAAATAAGAAGAAGTTGGCAGAGCACTGATCGTGGAGCATGAACAGTTGCTTGCGCTAAAATGCCTTTGAATACAAGCACACACTGTAGGCGAATTTCAGCAGATAATAAATTAAGATAACGTTTCCGCCATTCTTACGAAACAACCAGAAAATGTGCTTCTCTTTGCGCGAAAACACTGTTTCCATGCTCATTCTGTTGTGATGAAGGATAAATGACTATGAAAAAAAATTTACAAAAAAATAAAATTCCCGTTTACTGATAAGGACTTTATGCAAATATCGTACAGTTGTGTTCAAGGAAACGGAATCAGCGTTAACGATCGTCGTTGCTCACAGCTATTCTTTCGATCGACTTGCAAGTACTGAGCACTGTTCAGCAGAATATTATGCTGATTTGGCGAACTCAGCCTAAATTCAAGGTTTTGATTGGTTGATTGGGTGCGTGAATATTTAGCTTGGACAATGACATTAGAATATTTTTAAACTCCAAAAAAACTGAACATCTCGCCTTCGCATGGTTGTGTAGTCATGACGGATGTATGACTTTATGAACGATAGCATGTGCCAGCCGCCAGCTGGGTACCGTACGCGGTGCGCTGATCGCTCCGCCCCCTTGTTAATTAGCCTAGGAATGGCTCAGCCATTGGAAAACTCTCTAATATTTTCTTCATGCTTCTTCTGTAGGTTGCAATTTGGATAGCAGTAGATTTCAAAACTTCAATTAAATTAAAAATCAGTTTTCAGGTTTTTTTCATTATAAATTAGTTCGCAAGCTCTTTTCATTGTATTTCAGTTATTTGTTCCTAGTAGGTTTTGTCCAAATTGTGAAAAGTGTTTTCTTTATTGAAATCTTTACTATATAAAATCTTTATTGTGCACTCTCAAGTTTAGTTCAAAAAGAGGTCAGCTTACCGAAAAATATTATTATCATTGCTGAAATGACCAACACGATTATTTCTTTCATCGCAAAGGTAAGTTTTGAAACCCCAATCATAGCTAAAAACAGGTTTCATTGCGACGAGAATTCAAAACAAGCAGCACAAGCAGCAACATATTAGGCAATTCTGTTTCAAGCAAACTAATTTCAATAACTTGTGTACTCATAACACTTGTTAATGTCACGCACAATCAGATACCCTGTTTTGCAAACATGCGGTCATATCACACAAACTTTTTCAGATTTCAGGAGAAGGAAAATCACACTGCATTTATATTTTTTCAAATATGCTTTACATAACAAAATTCTTTTGTTTGCTTTCAAAAAATGCTTCCCTCAGTATAAATTAATCTGTAACTCAATTGCAATTGCGTGTGAACTAGTCGTAAGATCTGAGGTCACTTAGACAATCATGCCTGAGGTGTTCTAGATTGATTTCACACGTCAGAGTTGGATATCCAGGAATCGCCTGGTCTCATAAGTAAATCAGCAAATCTCTTGAATTTCATGATCAAAACATTAGCTGTTCATGACTGTCAGAAAAAGAAACAAGAAAGCAAAACAAAATTCTGTAAATAGTCAAGCTTCACCCCAGCTTGCAACAAGCTTATATCACTTTTAGAAGTTGCTTTCACTTGACTAGGGAACATAGCCATGAACCAGAGCTAGAGCTGTACAGCAAAAAACTCGTCCATCTTGCGATAGGCGGGGCCAACGGTGCGCACCTTATTGACACACGCCTGCCTAAGCGCGCGCTATTGTTCATAAAGTCCGCCAGCCAGTCATAACTACATCGCGATGGTCTTGCACGAAAAATACTGCTACTTCGACAATGTAGAGCCGGTGGTGAGTCACGACTGATGGGACCGGCTAAACGGGTTTCATCTAAAAATTTATTTGCAATCCTCATGATAAACAAAAACAGCGTCGAGAGGGACCTGCGAAGTTACATTTTTGAAACTATATCAAATTTGCCTCAGTTCCCTAGTTGCAAGCAACTTTTAAGTAAAGAATCGCTCAAAGTTCAAATGTAACTGCCAACTAGATCCCCCTCGGAGTGCATATCAGGACGCGCGGCAGCCAATGATAGCCGCAACAGACAAAGGACGAGTTTGCTATTGGCTACCGTGCTTTCGAACACGTTCACAAGTGATCAAAGAAGAGGTAAGTTGAGAATGAGGTGGCTATGTATGCGTTTGTAGCGATTTCTTTGTTTTTTGTTGTTGCTCCATTGCATTGGACAACTTGTTCAGCTGCCTGCCTCCCCTCCCCTCCCTTTCCCCAAAAAAAGCCCCGAAACTTTTGAAAGTTACTTACCCACATGAGGTTATAAAAAGGTGCGAGTGACTTGTTTGTACTTGTAAATAATCAAAAATTTTCGTAATCTTTTTATCAATTTAAGTTAGCCCTGTGGAACGACTTTTTTAGCCGCCACCCCTCTTCTTAAAATTCCAGGTTTGCCAGCGAAATATGGGTAGATGGCATCACAAGAGTTGTTCGGAGAAGATCGAAACAGAACCTTCATTCAAAAGAAAATTTTGTTTCAAAACTTTGCTTCTACTGATAATGTGATTAGCCCCTCAAGTTCTTCCCCGTAAATTCTTAATCAATTTACCCGAACGCTTTCAAACGGAAATAGTCCCTTACATTTGATAAACGAGAGTGGTAGTTCAAGAAAACGCGAAGCTGATCGACTTCGTCCTTGTCGCAACGATGCCATAGAAATTATACTACTGAAAAGGACCGGTTTTTGTCAAAAAAATCGGATCTAAAGCATGGAAAAAACAGACTTTGTGACACTGAGTCGCGTTGGCGTTTTCCGTGACGCACAACCTTCATAGCCTCGTTTCATAGACTCAACAACGGTGTTCATTAACTGTCTCCAGGCATCTATCAGCTCTTCTTCTTCACTCTTATCAGCATGTACCCGCACTCGAAATATCCGTCGTATTCTGCAAATCATGCAAGGTAATGTAAGTGGAATGAAAAACAGATATCCTCTCACCGATTATCATAATTTACAATCTTAAATATATAGGTGAATGTTTGTTTGTAAAGGCTACTGCATGACGAAGGCGCAGAAGCATTATTATTTGAGCGGGCGCGAACGCTACGCGCGCGTATCCTCACCGTTATAGAACCCTGCGCCTCATGCGCTCTGCGGCTAAAAAAGCCGCGTTCCCCCCCCCCCCGAGAACGGGTCGCGAAATTTTTGAAAGTTACTTACATGGGTTGTAAAAATATGCAAGTGACTTGTTTACTTTTGTAAACAATTTAAATAATTTTTAAAGTTTTTTAAAAATTCAAATTAGCCTTATAAAAAAATTTTTTTTCGTCAGCCAGATTTTAGGGGGTTGGGGGCCGCAAAAATTTTGGGAAGCCTCCTAAAAATTTTTCAGAGTGCGTGGCTCACGCCACGCACCTTCATTTGAAAAAATTTTTTGCCCCCCCCCCCGAGCCGAAATCCTGGGTACGCCACTGGTCTGTACATATGTTCCGAATAGAAATTTTTATTTCTGAACCGATCCGGACCAAACTTGGCACACATACACTTCGGGGCGGGGCGGGTGTCATAGGCTACCTTTCGTCATCGATCGATATCGATTTCATCGATTTTTGCAAAGTTTGACCTGCGGGGCTGGGAGTTGGCACAGGAGGATAATCGAGCATGCTGATTGCAAATATATTGTTGACAGGGCCGGGCGGAGCCGGGTTTGCCAGCTAGTATTTATATAAGTTTTGGCCATTACGATTGGTAATTGAACAGCAAGTGGAGCCCAATACGAGTTGACGTTTCCTTTAATCATGTGATAACTTCTGAAGAGAAATTTTTTTTGAGGTAGCTACTTTTGCTCAAATCCTAACGTCGAACTTGGCGAATATCACGATTTATGCGGATCTCTGCTTGTCATCTTTTAGAGCTTGCTTTACCATATCGTATTCAGCTCCTTGCTCAAGAAAACGCTCAAAATTTACTTATTTCGTATCCAAGTCGGAAAGATAACGTTTTTATTATCTCTAAATTACATTTATGCACTTTGATGTGCAAATGTAGTAAGTCGCAAACCTAAAATTTTCTTAGTGGTATTGAATTAAATTCGATCGCGGTGGCTAATTTCAGCAAATTTATTGCAGATCCCTTTTGAGCATGAATTTCCGGATAATTAATGATTGAAAACCCTTATGACGCTTAGATATACAGTGCTGGACATAATTATAGAGACACTCTAGAAATCGTCGTAATTTTCGTTCTTGTCAGTGAATCTGTCTGAAACTTTGCTGTATGGTGCGTATGTAAGCTTACCATAACTCCTCAGAACGGCTTCCAATCCCGTTGATTTCGAACGGAAAAAAATGAAATTCGAAAAAGCCTGTTTTGCAAGATGGACATAATTATAAGGACACCTGGTCTTTTTGAACATTATCGCATTCCTTGACTCCCAAATTTTTTTGCAGAGTTACATCCAAGAATATGAAACTTTTGCAGCACCTAGGACCTGTCATGCTACTCAAGGAAAGATGATCCTTGCATTTTTCTTTTCCAAGGGCATCAGAAGTCAAATTGCGTCAACAAACAGCTGGTTTGAGGAGTTTTCAAGCCCGCGTTTATTTCAAATGACAGTCCTGGAATACACTTAGCCTTTTTGATAGATAAGGTGAAGAGCGCTTTCGTAAACTCCGCATCGCTAATTTTGACGGACAGACTCCAACCTCAAATAGAAGTGTCGCGCTTTTAAACCACAAAACTCACTTTCCAATGTTCGTGAAATGATGGACTCGATTTATTATATTGTCTACATGGAGACGCAGCTTTTGCAACAACTTTCAGATTTTTTCTAGTGCTGCAGTTGGCATTTAGATTTGAAATACTTTCCACGAAATTTCTCTGCGAGCAATAGATTCAACACAATCACAAATCTCATTATATCCTTCTCTGTTTCATGTCGCATTTTACGCAGTAGGTGAGATTAGTTAAGATTTTGAAGTTTCAAGCGCTCTCCTGTTCGATTTCTTGATTTGAGTTGGATATGATTGTGCAGGGTGCTCCACTCAACTCTCAACGGATGACAACTGCGGCTGAACCAGAATGTGCAACCCCGAAATTTTTTCCTGACTAGGCACACAAGCTTATTGTTGTACGTGTATTGTTGCGGCTACATTGCCGTTTTCTGTAACTTGAAAATCGAGTTTTGTGATTCAAAAGCGCGACAACCCTATGTTGAGGTTGGAGTCTATCCGTCAGAATCAGCGATTACGCGGAGTTTACGAAAGCGCTCTTCACCTTATCTATCAAAAAGGCTAAGTGTATTCCAGGACTGTCATTTGAAATGAACGCGAGCTTGAAAACTCCTCAACCAGCTGTTTGTTGACGCAGTTTAACTTCTGATGCCTTTGGAAACGAAAAATGCAAGGATCATCTTTCCTTGAGTAGCATGACAGGTCCTAGGTGCTGCAAAAGCTTCATATTCTGGAGTGTAACTCTACAAAAAAATTTGGGAGTCAAGTAATGCGATAATGTTTAAAAAGGCTAGGTGTCTTTATAATTATGTACAGCTTGCAAAACAGGCTTTTTCGAATTTTTCCATTTTTCTCGGTTCGAAATCAACGGGATTGGAAGCCGTTCTGAGGAGTTATGGTAAGCTTACATGCGCACCATACAGCAAAGTTTCAGGCAGATTCACTGACAAGAACGAAAATTACGACGATTTCTAGAGTGTCTCTATAATTACGTCCAGCACTGTAATAGATCGTTCCGAAAGTTCTTGCGCATGATTTTTAAAAATTCATAACTTCTGATTTTTGCAACCGATTTGACTGCTTTCATTTTTATATGAAAGAGTAAGCCAAGCTCTTTATAAGCTCATTTTAGCTGCTTGCTAATGATCATCTGTTGCATAGATAGGAGCGGTAGAAGAAAATTGGTCTGTTTTGAATTTGAATTTGAATTTGATTTTGAATGACCCTACACACAAAATTTGAATTTTGTGTGTAGGGTCACAAAAAATCGGAAACTTGCAACAAAAATCGGAGCAGTCGGTATTGTAGCTTTTTAACCAGCTCTTTCTAGCTGTGCAAAGTTTGCGCCGATTAAGCGTCTTTATGAAAAGTTATGATTTCCCTGAAAAATGACAAAATAAATCAAACTCACCCTTTTGTATTGCTTGCTCAGAAATCATAACTCTGCACAGTTAGAAAGAACTGGTGAAACAACCTACAATACCGATGCTCCAATTTTTGTTGCAAGTTTCCGATTTTCTATGACCCTACACAGAAAATTCAAATTTTTACTAATTTTATTCTATCGCTCCTATCTATGCAACAGATGATCATTAGCAAGCAGTTAAGATATTTTTATAAGAGCATGATTTACTCTTTCATACATATATAAAAGCAGTCAAATCGGTTGGATAAATTAGAAGTTATGAATTTTTGAAAATCGTGCGCAAGAACTCTCGGAACGACCTAGTAGATCAACTTTTAATGAGAAAAAGCTCTCTTTCAGAATTTGATTGGAAGGTTTTCGTAAATGAATATTGGCGCTTTGATGATAAATTGAAATCGTAAATGCAAGAAAGATTCCTGGCTGTGCATGATTGCAAAAGAATTTCTTCTTTGAGTTTTCTAAAAAGATTATTACGATTTTCAACTCTGTTGTGCCGTACAGGTTGTTATGGTGGCAGATTTATTGGTACTGGCCTAACGTTTCGACGCTTTGGTCGTCCTCAGAGGCCTGAAAACGACTCAAGGCATCATCCGTAATACCAGATCACCAGATATCTCCTCTAACTCAGCCAGTTTCGACTTCATTCCGACTTCGCGTCGCAAAAATTCTCAAAACAGACATAATCACCCTCGCACCACCGTTATTCGAAATATCCGCACGACTGGATGTGACAAAAGTTGACGGACAAGTGAGTGATACAGTAGAATGCGCATCAAGACGCTATCCACTATCTACAACTCACACAGTGGCATATACGGTAGAAACTCGGCGGTTATAGACAGGCACTCATTCTTATTATTCATTTCTGGAGTCTTTGCAGATATCCAGGAAGCCTCGAGAATCTTCCTAGCCGTAATATCTGTTTCAAACGCCAAAATTTTGCATTTGACTGCAAAATCATTTCCCTCATGCGCGTCATTCCTATGTTTGCCCAATGGGGTTACTAAATTCTTCCGTCTCTTGCCTGCCAGATGTTCTTTTAAGTGTACGCTTAACACTCTAACAGTTTCGCCAATATATTTTGCTTTGCATTCGAAGCATTCGAGTTGGTATACTACTCCCACCCTGGCGCAGTCACCTTCTCTGCTGTATGGACACACAATGCAATTCTCCGTTATACATTGTCGATCGTAAAGGCGATTACGGACAAGCTGTTTTTTCAGATTGTCGTTCGGTATGTTAAACAAAACAACATCGTCTAGAAGCTGTGCCCGCGAAATGCATTGTTGGAAGACATAGCTGACTTTATCTGAAATAAACGGGAGGCAGAGTGCGAGTTTGTTTTCGATTCGAGTGCGGTCCTTGCGTAAACGCTGTTGACGATTGTGACGTTGCGTTTGCGCCGAAATTGCATAGCCATTACTGCGGGCGATCTGTGAGGCTAGATATCGCGCTTCGAGGCGTTCATCTTCTCCGGTGCACACCATCGTCGCTGTTTTAAACATATTGCCGATCACAGCTAGTTTAGTGCTCGTGGGGTGTGCAGACTTTGCATTAATGAAGATGTTTTTACAACTATTCTTGCGATACCACTTCATTGTTACGATGCCATTGCTTAACTTGACCAGCGTGTTTAGGTAAGGCAGCCACCCCTCTCGTGGTTTTTCGCGAGTAAGCCGGATGTATTGCGACTGCTGGTTGAGGATTCTAAAACACTCGTCCATTTCGGACTGTGTAGCGGTCACCAAACAACAGTCATCGATGTAGCGGCAGTACATCAACGGCATTCGACTCAACACAGGCTCTTCGACTTTCGTCAACTTTTGTCACATCCAGTCGTGCGGACATTTCGAATAGCGGTGGTGCGAGGGTGAGTATGTCTGTCTTGAGAATTTTTGCGACGCGAAGTTGGAATGAAGTCGAAACTGGCTGAGTTAGAGGAGATATCTGGTGGTCTGGTATTACGGATGATGCCTTGAGTCGTTTTCAGGCCTCTGAGGACGACGAAAGCGTCGTTAGGCCAGTACCAATAAATCTGCCACCATAACAAACCTGTACGGCACAACAGAGTTGAAGATTATAAGCAATGCCCAGGTTTAAAGAAAACGGAACATGGAAATTATAACGATTAATTATTGGGCTTTACTGCAAAAGTAAAGAAGTGTTCTTTTTTTCTTGCTTTTGCGTGAATTTTTGGATAACCAGAAAATAGCAGCAAGTAATAGCAGCAATTTACAAGCAGAACTTAAATATTGACTTTCGGAAAGAGTAGTTCGCATCTTGGCATAACTGTTTCACACAAAACGGACTCCATTTTTGATATTTACAGACAAAAAAGGCGAACAAAAACGACAAAAAGACAAGCTCCAACTAGCATCATATTTTCACGCATTTTGACTTTGAAAAAAGCTAGTAAGCGGTCGATAAAGGAAATCACAAAAGCTAACCTGCTCTATCAAACGTACGAACTTTTTATTTTCTCTATAGTTCGCATGCATTGTCTCCGGCAGATCCACTAGTGCCCATAGCCACGTAGGAGTTAACTCGGCGGATTTCAAGCTGGCATCGCTAAAAATTATATTTTACGAGCAGTATTTACAGAGGACAAAAGTACAGACATTTTCTGTTTCTAATATGTTTTTCTAATATTTTGCTATTTCTAATATTTTCAAACTTGCAATGTCTTTATAGACAAATAAAGTCATTATACAGGGTGTCCGTAAAGTATGTATACACTGTTTGATCGTTTATATCTCTTTTCCCAAGAGGTCTTCTGCCTTGCTTCAGGTACCGTTTTGTAGAGCTGGCTTCAACTTAGATTTACTGTATGGAAAGAATCACCCATCTCTCTTCATTACTGTAGGATTACGGTGGGAACTTCAAAGAGGGTTTTGAGCCATGAAAGGCCATATTTTGCCTCAGAAAAAAAAAACAGCCTGAAAACTTTTACACTAAACTAATCAGAGTTGCTGATTCTAATTCTAAAGTTCCCAACTTATTATGATGCTTCATTGAAGAGTTATCCCGGGTAAGAGGTAGCGGCCATTTTTCAATGTTCCTAAAAAGTGCGGTTACACCATTTAGAAAGCTTCGCAATTTTGTGAATAGTTGAGTATCGAACTCAGCGTCCATAAAAACCCTATTACACAAATTTTCACATTTTTTGAAAATTTTTGAAACGGCAGCTTTTTCCACAGTGACACCATATGTTTCAAGTTTCTACCGTAATCCTACAGTAAAGAAGAGAGATGGGTGATTCGTTCTATACTGCAAATCTAAGTCGAAGCCAGCTCTACAAAATGATACTTGAAGCAAGGCAAAAGACTTCTTGGTAAAAGAGATATTAACGATCAAACAGTGTATACAGGGAGACGGCCCTTCTGAACCGCTAGCATTAGCATCCTAATTACGGCGCGCCTCTGATTGGTCGGCGCTGCCGCGGGGCCTGGGCAGGCGAGAGCTATGCTGTCGTTAGAGACATCTGAAGTGGACTGCAAAGGAATTCTCAGGATGAAAAAAATCAAACAAGATTTCGAGTTTCCCATGAAACTCAAAAATGTTATACGTGGGCGGCTTAAATTCTTTAGCTTACACGTGCAGACTTCATGGTGTTTTTAAAATTGGGAATGGCAAGAAATCACGAAAGCCCAGCAAAAAAACACGCAACTTTTCAAACTTTCTGTCTTCCTAATTCAAACATCGTCACTATCATTATTCGTGCCTCGCTTGCTTTGAAATGCTCAAAAATATTTGAAAACTCTGATAGATACGAAAGGCGAAGTAATTAGCGCCGCCCGGACAGAGTAATTAGCGCTAGGACGAAGCGGTTCAGAAGGGCACACACCCGTGTATACATACTTTACGGACACCCTGTATTAGTGCTTCAGGAGGGAAAAAACCAAAAAACCAAAAACCACCAGTGCTAGTATCTTGCACGATGGGCTTATCAGACATTTTTGACTGACATCATGTCGCTAACATCACTATCACCTCGATAACGACCTCTCTTCTCTCCTTGACCCTTCTACTATCCCTGTGTGGCGGTGCCACGCCCTACGCTTGACCCCGTTTGTAATCTGCAAAGATCATCTCAGCATTCGTGCAAAAAATGATATCTCAGCTGGAAAGTGAGTTCCTCAATTATCTTTATTCTATCGCATTTGGGGGTATATTCAGGAAATTGACAAAACTTTTGCACCTACCTAACATTCCTCAGCTGTCCCCTTCCCCCTCCTCTATTATCGTTTCTATTATCGCCGTCATATCTTTGTATTTTTTCTTCACTAGATGTGGCTTGGGTATCATTCGACAGGGCAAAACAAGCTCTACAAGATGACTATGACCGGCCTATTCGTATTGCACCGGAAGTTTTAAGCTGAAATCTGATAGTAGTCGAAAACCAACTTTTCCTCCAAAAATCGTATTTCCGTCCCAAAATGTCTTAAAATGATAATTTCTCCATTTATCTTAACATATGCTTGACACATCGCACATTTAATTGTAGTACTTCCGTAATTTTTCTATAGCTAGAAATAAGGGAAAAAATGGATGGAGTAAAATGGCAAACTCCGCCCTAAATATCCTTAGCTCCTCCCGCGTACGTGATCATATAGCTCATACATACAGAAGTAACCATGTATTTGTAAATTTTGAAGGTTCCCCAGTTCTCGAGAAACGGTAATGTTTAGCGTAAAAGCGGTAAAAGCGGTAAAAGATTTAGGACACCCTAATAGAATTGAAAATCACAAGATGTTCATTGCTCACAAAAATCTTCGCGTCGTTTTCTTTCACTTTTCCATTACGGGGTTTCCTTTACCTTAAACTGCGTCACAACCTCGAGTTTCTTCGCTAGACGCTCTCACATAGCAGGTTCATTCAAAATTAGGGAAAGATATAGTCGTTTTTTCTTAACTATGCAAAGGAAAAAAGCCGCGAAAATGCTGGACTACGGTAACATGCTAAGTCTGCGCTACTATGTGAATCGCAAGGGAAGGCTGCAGGAACAAGTATATTCGATAGTCCAATCCTAGCACTTTCACAAAAGTGGTTGAGTCTGATTGGTCTTCTCTAATCTGACAAGGGAATGGTCAGAAATTGAAGTGGGCAATCCAAATAAGCAATTTCATTAAATGCAGCATAAAACGCTGACTTCGAATCTGTATTTGTATCTGCTTAACACGTGTGTGGGCGAAGTTATGAGCCGTCAAAGGCCATTATCTCGCTAAGAAATAGTGCATCCAAATCGCAAATTTGGCAATGCAGAGCCATGTTTGGTTGAGGATGGGTCTACTAGAGCAGCTAGGTTATTCTACATTATTAAAGCTAAAAGATGAGCTGAAAGTGCAACAATGTTCTTCAATTTTGCAAGTTTTATATACGATTTTTTCGCAATAAAAATGCTTATAATTTTTTCCACAGAAGCAATAAGCAAGTATGGAAGACAGATTCGAAATCAGAGTTGAATGCTGCATCGAACGCAGCTTACTGACCACTTCGACTTCTGACCATTCTCTTGTGAGAGCCAAAATGGGACAAACAAGATTTTTGCTTGGTGTTAATGTCGGAGTTCAAAGGTCAGTTGAAGTGGGATTCCTAATATGAGCAAAGAAGTAGTGGTAGTTTGTATTAAGTGTAAAAGAACTATCTAGTTAACTCAGCTTTGAAACAAAGTTAGCATGTTCGAAAATGTCCATCTCACTTGAGTGTATACTTGGAAACCTTAAAATTCGTTGAAACTTGGCCCGCAGGGGTTATTTGACATGTTAATTGCGAAAATGACGCTCTTATGCTTTTAGGATTTTTCTATTATGCTTACTGTACGTGTACGGTAGACAAAACCACCAGTGCTAGTATCTTGCACGATGGGCTTATCAGACATTTTTGACTGACATCATGTCGCTAACATCACTATCACCTCGATAACGACCTCTCTTCTCTCCTTGACCCTTCTACTATCCCTGTGTGGCGGTGCCACGCCCTACGCTTGACCCCGTTTGTAATCTGCAAAGATCATCTCAGCATTCGTGCAAAAAATGATATCTCAGCTGGAAAGTGAGTTCCTCAATTATCTTTATTCTATCGCATTTGGGGGTATATTCAGGAAATTGACAAAACTTTTGCACCTACCTAACATTCCTCAGCTGTCCCCTTCCCCCTCCTCTATTCCCTCATTCTACTTTCTATCCTCTATAGTTGCCGCAAGCGCTCATCATCTCCCTAACGCCAGTCTCTGCAAACCAACAGTTTCTTATATGTTCTCGATGAGGAACAGTTATTTAGAAACATCTGCAATATTACTATTCATCATCCTTTATGAGATATTTTCGCATCTCGCTCATTTCGTTTGGCTTCTATCTACTTCAATATAATCTTTCTGTACGTCTTGTCGAGGTTCTAGCTATCATGCTTCAAACCTCTAAAATTTGTTTTAGATCATTTTGACGCAGATCAAAATAGGGATGGTGACGAAATTTGGATTCATGCAAAAAGAAGAAAGAATGTATCGAATTGCCATTGGAAAGTCCGATCGTGCGGATTAGAAAAAGTAGAACTTAAAGGAAAGAATACCAGGTTGCAGTAGCGAACCGAAATGATATGCATATCATTATAAACGATTGATGATTAATTGTAAGTCTACCTTTCTTATCTGCTATACCGCTCTCTAGAAAAAACTATGGATGACTGAAGGTATGAAGTTATTGGTTATGCGTAATTCGCTTTGAAAACCAGCTTGAGAGGGACTAATTGGCGTGGTTTGGAGTGCATTGACTATAAGGTATGCACACATACACCGAACAAATGAATAAGTGTTTTTGAGTAAGCGGTTCTTGAAGATATGGCACTAACGTTTCCAAAATGGGACATTCAAAGGCTCACAACATCTTCTAGAGAAGAACTTACGAGGAGAGGATACTTAGTCGAAATCACCAATCCAGATGAGACATATATCGTCTAAGAGCGTTTGAAACGCTGATTCCAAATCTGTAGTTTTTAGCAGCGGAGCGCTTTGTAGAAGGAGTTATGAGAGGTGACTCAATCTGGGTTGAGGCGCCCTCCAGCAGGTCTCCCTCTATCTATGAGCAGTGTAGAGAATACCAGCTGATGGCAACTGGCTTAGTGGTAAGTGACTTGCTTGATAAGGAGAATGTCAAGTTTTAAATCCCTTTCGCATGCAAGTTTTTGCAAAATTTAGCTTCTAGATGGCTTTAGAGCACTAAAGCCTGAAATTTCTGATGATATTGATGCTAATCGAAGTTAGAACTGTTAAAAAACCAAAGTAATTTCAGTATTATAATCCCTGTTGTAATCTTTACTCAAATAACTTACCATTAGGCTAGTTGCCACTAGTTAGTACTTCTCTAAAGTGCTCATAGATAGGGAGAGACCTGCTGGAGGGCGCCTCAACCCCAGATTGAATTACTTCTTATGACTCCTTCTACAAAACCGCTCCGCTGCTTAAAACTGCAGATTTGGAATCAGCGTTTCAAACGCTTTAAGATGATATATGTCTCATCTGGATTGGTGCTTTCGACTAAGTATCCTCTCCTTGTTAGCAAATGTGCAAATTCGGTTTAGAATCAGCTCATCAAGACGTATCTAGTGGTATTGCATATCACTTCGGTTCGCCACTGCGATCGGTTATCCTTCTTTTCTTAGACCGCTTGCAATACTGGTGTATTTTTTGCGAATCTTTTGTCATTGCTGGTTGAAATAGTTATAAATCTTTGATGCTCAAGTTGGAAATGGTTTTGTATAGCTTCATCATGAATTGTTATGGTGTTATCTATATCAATATTCAATGATAGTTACAATAACATGCATTATTGTATGTTGCATCTAAAGGTGCGATAGTCGGAGCCGAGTTTCCGCCTACCTTCACTTTTGAGCTGGTACAGGTGACCACCTTCACTTTTGGGTTTGAAAAAAAAATTTTTTTTTACTGATTAACAAAAGGAAATAAGCAAAAGGAACGCAAAAAAAAGTATTGAGAGCATATATCGATGTAGTAGGTCGGTCTAGGCAGTAACCACAGAGAACCAGAATTTCGAATGATGAAATAACGTAAAATCATGCGAAATTTCCACTGTTATAAATCTATTGGTTAAAGATGTCAGCAACTGCGACTTCATAGGTTTTGAAAGGCAGGTGTTGTTCTACCACATATTGAAAGATTTAGGTCGATTTGAGCAGTGGCCGCCGAGAACGAGAAATCAAAAAAATTAAGCGATTTTAAGTTACTTAGTGACAGCTGACAATTAAACTCATATAAATCTTGAATGTGAAAGTGTGTAATGTTGTGACTTCATAGGCTTTGTAAAGTAAAGTTTGCCTTAACATATCTTGGCCGTACCGATCTATTGAAATACCGCCGAAGTTCAGGCTCTTAAAAAAACAGGTAAAAAATCGCTTTTGAACTTCAATAGCTCATAACTTAAAGAGAGTGGCATGGATCATGTTGCGACTTCATAGCTTGGATTCTCCTCCTAAAGAGCTTTTAGATGATATATAATATGTAAGGCGTTGGATGACTTTTGCGGCTCTAACCCGGTTTTCATACCAAAGTCTCCACCTCGCCCATGTTAATGTATTGACTGAGGGCGTGTGATGTTGTGACTTTATAGGTTGAATTCTCCTCTTCAAGAGCTTTCAGATGATATATGAAACGTGAAGGTTTCGCGCCTTTCACGGCATATGCCCGGGGGTGGAGACTTTGTGATGTAAAGTCTCCACCCCCAGGCATATGCCGTGAAAGGCGCGAAACCTTCACGTTTCATATATCATCTGAAAGCTCTTGAAGACGAGAATCCAACCTATAAAGTCACATCATCACACGCACTCACATTAAAGATTTATATGAGTTTAATTGTCAGCTGTCATTGAACACGCTAAAAAGGCGCAATTGTTTTAGAATTTTTCGGCGACTATTTCTCAAATCGACTCGATTTCTCCTAATGGAGCACCATTCACTCTTTAAAACCTACGAAGTCTTAACTGCTGATATTTTCGAACACCAGATTATAACAAGGCAAAATTTCGCATGATTTTTCGTTACTTTATTATTCAAAATCCTAGTTCTCGGCGCTTACTCCCTGGATCGACCTACCCTAATTTCACGCGTACAAGGCGCGAGGGATTTTTTCCAAAATCGACCTGCCCAAATACGCCAAAGAACTTCGTAACCAAAGGACCCTATGCCTTGCTGTATATTGCTTAAGAGGATCGTAAGGCATAAGGATCGCTTTTTGAAATAACTTGAAGCAGCTGAGAGGCTTAGTCGAAAAATCGAAAAAGGTGCGCCTTGTACGCGTGAAATTAGGGTACTTTCCTCGCAGTACGTTATAACAAAATTTACTTGATAAAATACATAAAGTGGAGCTGACTTTTAGTCGACGGCGAGTTTCTAAAAGTAAATTAGACGAGAAAATAGCTTCGACTGACCTTTGATAATGGAACTCTTGAGAAAGAAATTTCTTGCGAAAAGAGAAGTCGAGCTGTGCTTTCCCCCCTCTCCCAGTCGACGTTTTTGGGAGGTGAGTGTCCGGCACTACCACCTTCACTTTTGGCCGGCCAGTGGTAACTGGAACCACCTTCACTTTTGGGGGGCCGGGCTCCACCTATCGCTCCTGGTTGCATCTTCCCAAACTTGTCAGTTAAGAGTCATAACATTCTTCACGAATTCGCCTTTTACGTCCGTCTTGCGAATTCTCACAATTCTCACGTGCTATAACGTTTTGGAGAATCTACTTCTGAATGCGATAGAAACCTTCACAAGCAGCAACTTTTTGCAATGCAGCGCCCATACACCTATACTTATTCTCACACTGAAAGAGAAATATGGAAAGGATAACCAAGAATTTTTTCTGGAACCTTGTACTTACCAAGTCATACTTCCTTCAAAGTTTCTTACTAACAATAAATGACAAGTATCCTATCTTGTGGACTGAAGCCATTAGTACAAAAAAACGATGGGCAAGGCTTAGACAAAAAAGATTTGCGAAAAAAAGCTGAAATCCAAGATTGTCAGCTATTTAATCCAAGATTGTCAGCTCAGCATTTTTCAGTAGGCCTCATAGGCCCGAATTATAGGATTCTAATTTTCTGCGTATTGAACGGCTGAATGATTTTGCAAAGCAGTCAACGGATGCCCTACCCTTACGCTCACAGAAGTGAGCAAAGCTTTGGCGATTGCCTTCTTCAAAGAAATTTATGGGTCACGAATCTGACGCGGCTATTCATGTTGAAAAGCCGATATCTCAGTTTGAACAATCTCTTATGAAATAGTCAAGTATGTCTAATGTAGAGAACTTCTTTTACATACCTATAAATTTTCGAAAAAGCGCCACTTATTCGCCCCTGAATTCTGGCCACAAAAGTGAATGCTATGAGGTTCTGATTTTAAATTCCTTAATTCGGAGATTTGTAGCTATGAAATGGATGAGGCTGGGCTCCCGCTCTAATAATCATTAGATAAAGCATAAAAAGAGCTCTTGAAGGTGTCATTAGTTTCAAAAAAAATTTTGATGGAAAAAGCTGTTCTAAAAAAGGCCTGGAAAAACGGCCATTATTTGTGCATCAACCTAATAAATCAAAGATCTTGAACGCCATAGTTGTGATGTTTCTCCTTTTACACCAATCATTGATTGAGGCCTGCTTGGTAATATTTATTAGGTAACTAGCTAAAAATGGCCAAAGCGCAGCTTCACGCATGTGGGCGTTCCATTCTTGTCAGATATGCTTGGCATTCAGCGTTGAATACGGTACCAAATTCCTTCCACGCCTGTTTCTGCTCTGCAGTCAAAACTGCCCCCTTGCTCTTTAGAAATCCCATCCAGTAATCCCAAAATGGCTGAAAATAAATGTTTTGTGGAACACCAGTTAAGCGGAGAAAATATGTTGTGTGAATAAACACAAAAAAGTCACCTTCCAAAGTTCAGGGTCGATTGATCTATCGAAATGCTCGTACATAACTCTGCGAACAAATGCTCGATACACCGATTCCTGGAAAATTGACAATTTTTGAACATGAGTGAGCATAAAATCCAGTGCTTACATTTTCGCATACGTTAGCCAAGACGTGAACGAATAAAAGTATAGCGTCTCCTAATTTGTCAAATCTGCAAAATTACGCACGCTCACAAGCAGCGAACTTTCATTACTCGCCTCTCGCTCTTTGCCACATCGTCGCCAGTATAGTTCTCAGCACCTTTGTAGAAGTGGCGGTGTTCAGGATGAGAAGTGAAGAAGCTGAACGTCGTGATTTGGCTTGGGGTCAAACTTGTTCATAACTTACTATTTGTAAAAGTCCCTTCCGTGATGACCATCACCAAGTGGCGCTACCTTGAGCGACTCAACTGTATGCCTTCTGACGTCAGCGGGCTTCCTTAAAGAGCAATAATGACATTATAGCACAATTTTTTTCAGCAAAAACAAAACGTGTGCAGTTGGGCTTGAACTTGCATGTGGACTTGGGAAGAAAGTGCTCCAAAAGTTTCAGCTTTCTAAACTTATGCATCTCTCCAAACTGAAAAAAGTACAGAAATAAATAATCAACTCAAATCGCATCTAAAAAGCGCAAAAACTCAAGTTATAGTGAATACTTTGTTCTCAAATCTGAAGAGCTCACATCACGTCACAGCAGATGGTACTAAAAAGTAAAATTTAGAACTTCGTGCACGTCAACCGTGGGGGAAAACGATTCGAAGTGTGAAGAAGGTCAATAACGAAATCACACACATAAGACAAAAAATCACACAGCATAAGGCAAACGATACTCTGCCAGACATCAAGGAATCATGTACTTTTGTGGACGTTCAACGAAGATCAAAACATTTGTAGCTACAGTACCGCAAAATTTTGATTTTGCAGACAGGATGTTTTATTAATTTGAATGTTATGTAGAACGCTTTACACATACTGAGTACCTCCGTGCCATATTTATCACTTCGAGCACGCCAGCAAATGCCCGTTTCTAAGGGATAATCTCTAATTAATGCAAAGCCCAATTTCAAAGTAGTAATGGTTATACGTGACATTTGCACAGAATGGGGTATGAATAGTTTTGTCACACTAACAAAAAGGGATAAGCAAAAACTTTGCAAATTTGAACGGTTTCAGGACCTATATGTAGTCGGCTTGAGAAATTACTATTTGTTTGATCCTTTTTACAGCTGTAATAAAACATGCATAAAGTCAAAAAATGATGCGGCACTGCTCATGGTGCACGTTGAATTTGACAACTATCCATGGGTGGAAAGTACTGCAAAGGTAATTTAGCTCAATCTGAGAATTTAAATCCATTACCTACAAGCACCTCCCCTGAGGGCGCCGTCCACCCAAATTCTCGAAATTCACGTTTTGTCGTTTCAGGGCCTTCTCATGTCCCTGATTCCGAATATGAAGTCGAGAGTCCGCGAAAACCCCGACAATCTCCGTTCCGAATAACCCACAGGCCGGTTCTCCGGAACGGTGATAGGATGGGCGCGCACGGATGGGCGGGCATGGATGGGGAGGGCGGCGCCATTTGGGGGTCCTCGTGCATCTTCGTTCTTCCAGAGCGATTTTGTCGCTTCGAAGCGATATTTTGCTCCGCGACTTGGGCATTGGCTTGTTAGGGGGCCCTACTATCATATGCTTAAAAGCTCAAGACCCTCAACTTAGGGTGGACGGTGCCCCTTTGAGGCTACGGTAAATTGCTGCTGGTGACGATATAGACCGCAATATACGAAAAGAGTTGATTCATTTAACTGTCTCTAAATGTAATAATTAGTCTCTCTCAGGTATTTTCGCTGTGAAGTTTCAGGACACATTTTCAACACTGCTTATTCTCACGAGAATGCAATTTGCACCGATATTTTGTTACCGATGATAGATTGATTTGAAATCTGCAAGCCCTTCATCAAGAAAAATTGTCCTAATTCGCGGCGTTTTTCTCGCACACGTTTATAAAAAAAGGTTTCAGGTGTTTTTAGTGTCTTTTTAGTCGTAGTCTCTACATGTAACTCTAATTGGGCCGGCATCAATATAAGCATCAATATAAGCAACACAGCCAGAGAACCTGCAGTAACTCGCCCTACTTGAAACTTCTTTCAAACAAATAGATTGAAAGTTTCATTTTAGCCATAAATGCCAAAGACACTGCGAGAACCCTTAGCTTCTCCCTTGTTTGTTGCTGATCAAAATTTGAATTGTTCTTATATTGCATCTACTGTGCATGCTCGAAATCTATCCAAACAACAAACAACATTGAACATCTTACGCGAAAGTAGTTGTTAACTTGCAGGAACTATATTCTCCTTGATTTTATTGCTTGCAGAAGTTCACATCTTCCGGACAAAAATGTACGTTTCCATGTTCTGCTTCTATCACTTATCCGAGCACGACGTAGAAGCGTTAGAGATTATAATGGGATATATTTCAGTCAATCAAAAGCTAAAGTACTAATACTTTAAGTAAATACTTTGTACTATATCACATCCGATTTCGTTTCAAGCTCATAACTTGCAAATGGTGTGTATAGTTTACTCTTCAAATTGTGACGACTGGATTGACTGCGATCTTTGCGAACGCAGGAGCATACAACACCACACAAAAAGGCATCACCTCAACGCGCTTAGCCAATTCCAGGGTCTACTGTCATAAACAAGCAAAAAACCATTCGAAGACAAGCAGAAAACCATTCGAGTACAGATAAAACCAATGTTGCTGAAAGTGTATTCGTGTCGCGCGCATTCGCGTCAGCGTTACGAGTTTCGATTGCCCTGTAGATGTACGGAGTAGGATCTGCAGTCGCAATGCCGTCCGCCGCACTAAAAGCTATCTCTCAGAAATGTGAGCAGACGCAGTGTCAATAATTACCACAGATGCTGTTTACTAACCAAAAAAATATCACTTTATGCTTGCCTTCTGTACTTCGCATCACAGCTTTCACTATAATGTTCAATTTAATGCTAGAACAGTGCGAGAGCCGTGTTGAACAACGTAGCTTTGCTTGGTTCTCACCATTCTCTATCTAACTATTCGCGATTGCGTGAGCTTGGAAAAAGGAGACAACTGTAAACTTTAGATTCTAAACTCTGTAGCGTTTAATTGCGGACACTGGACTGTTGCTGTTGTATGAAGCTGGAAATGCCAAGTATTTTTTCCAAAACAATCTTGGAAATGACTAGATAAGAGATATCTCAGCTCAGTCCAAAGCTCTCTCCAACGCAGCTTCGTTGCGACACACCAATTCTTAGACTGCTTTAGGCATCCAACCGACGTTACGAAACATACGGTTGCATCACTTCGAGTGGCTCCTGTCAACGATGGCCATCATGGAAGAGACTTCTATAAATTGTTAGAGGTAAAATCTAAGATTCAAGTATTTCATTAAAAGATTCAGCTTTTTTACCACTCATCCTGAACACCGTCGCTTCTACAAGGGAGCCGAAAATTATAGTGGTGAAGATGTACTGAAAAGCGAAAGGTCAGAGATAAGACTTTTGGTAGAATATTCCATCGCTATTTTGTCGCAGATTCGACAAATTGGGAGATGCTATATTGCTGTTCGTTCACGTTTTGGCTAATACGTATGAAAATGTAAGCGTCCCTTGTTGATTAAACCACTTGAATAAGCATGTGCTTCTGAGGAATCCGTCTTCCGCTCTTTTGTTCGCAGAGTGATGATTGAGCATTTTGGAAGAGACGTCGATCCTCCACTTTGGAAGGTTGGGTCCTGAATAATAGCAAAACCTCAAATTAAGCCACGTCCTTTCAGAGTTTCTGGGAGTATTGGACAGGTTACTTGGTTAGCAAGGGAGCAGACCTTTCTGCTGAGCAAGAGTTGGCGTGGCAAGCATTGGGTACGAGGTTCAACGAAGAAGCCCAGTCATACTTGGCAAAAGTGGGACGCCCACATGCTTGAATTTCAGCACTGATTTGATACGGATGATATCTGGTACTTGAATAAACTCATTAGATTTGTTACTGTGTAAGAGACGCAGAAGTATGCAAGAAAATAATAAACATTGCTTCCAGGTTTTTTTGAGCTAGGCATATTTTGCATAGTGGTGTGTGCCTCAAAGGCAGTGGCTCGGCAAATCTCAACCTAGTCAAATTTGCGCTTACCTAAGGTTATTCAATACGGTGATCCCAAAAATCCACTTTTGAAGGCTTGAAAACGGCGAAAATAAGCGTTTTTAATGCCGTTCCCTTTGAAATTGGACGAGTGGAGCAAGGCCGATGACGCTAAATCGTTGCAGGGCCCAATGGTTATAGCGTTGCGGCGGGCAGCCTCCAATGGTGAGAAGGAAATTGCCAACTCGTCCAGATGCGTGTAAGATTGGCCTGCACGTGTAAGATTGAGAGCGATTTTCTCGGCAAAGAAAGCATGCTGTGCAAAAAGGATTGCACTGTTTTCATACTTGGGCAATGAGGAACCTAACGCGTTAAAATGCCGAGTTGTTGGATTTTGCCGATCCACTGCCTTTTAAATACGTTACCGCTCCTAATTGCGAAACGCACCGGTCACCTGAGTTGTGTGACATCACAGTAGCGTAGCCATATCCCGCCGAGTACGAAATTTGAATTTATATTATTCGATTTAGTTAACGAGTTGCATCTTTCGCCTATTTGGATACGTTGGCACAGTAAGCAGCCCGATCTTACGAATGGATACAATTTTCGCTGCGATAGAGCAGTCACTGTGCACTGATTAAGTATCTTGAGTAAACTAGGTGAGCAAAATTCTGATAGGATTTGCGAAATTTAACTGCCTGTCGAGCACATAAAATATCCAAACAGGTGCCTCTATATATGAGAAGATGCGTGGAGTTGCGATTGGTGCGATTGGGATCAGTACAGGGTTTGGCACAGCTGGCATCGTGTCAAGCTGAATACCGCTTTTAGGAAAAGCAAAGGAAGTATCGTTTTTGTGGCCAAAAAACAAAAATTGTAATGCTTTTTCTGTCGACGTTTCGTTTTTGAGGGTTTTTTCCGCGTTTAGGATATAGGGTTAAAGGAGACTTCGTACGAAATTTTCAGGATCAAAAGGGACTTTATTTCGAAATTTCTTTGGTGCTAGCTCGTACCGAGCTCTGGGTTGAGCCAGACTTCGCGGGGAAGCGGCGTACGCGGCGTACGCAGCGTACGTAGCGTACGCCGCGCAGTCTGGCCCAACCCTCTGGATCAGTCGTTCGTTTGAAAGCGAGACATGGCCCCCTATGATGAACCTAACTCATTGTTCGATGGCCGGCGCGTCTTTTTTTGCAGAAGTTATGAGCGGTATTGTGTGTTGATTCGAAATTGACGCAAGCATTACTTCCCGGTTTCTTTTTTGTTGAGTTCGGCATGCACTATCGTAGTGGTGTGCGCTTTAACATGTTAATTCAAAATTGGCGCAAATTTACATAGATACGTACCAATCCCCAGTTGGCTTACTAGCGCACTCGCCAAATCAGCATTGTTTCAAGCAACTGTTCTTATTTTTAGTAGTGTATACTACATTACCACAACTCGGGAATTTCTGTAAGAGTGTAGGGTGATAGCCTCAAACATGTTGAAAGAAACCTTGAAAAGCCGAAACTCTATTCTGCGCTTATGGCAATATGGGAATCCACATTTTGGTGTACTTACACTGAAGATCTTCATTTAAGTAACAAGCTGGTACCCTAGTAATTGGACGAATGACGAGTGTTCCACAATGATGTGGAACGAATGAGAGCCGCTCTATTCGGACTACCTATTCCAAAAATATACTTTGTAACCATTGTCCCTCGAATCTGCGCGTATTTGCGAAATTTTTTCCAATGGATATAACCTTATTCTTTCTGAATCTCTCTGTACCTCGGATGTTACACCAATGTTGAATACGATTTAGGTGTAAAAAGAGTGGAGAGTTACCCTTTGATTCAGCTGGATTGGCGGCTGGAAGGCGAGGCTTCGTGAGCTAGAAGACTAGAGAATGATCAATGAATCAGAGACGCAGATCGCGTCGCGGGCGCCAGGGCCTCAATTAGGTCACAAAGACCGCCTTCCAGCTGCCAAGCCAGTTAAATCAAAGGTATAATGTGTACAGTCTACCCGATCCCAATCAGACCCCGTTAGGGTTTTGCGTCACGCCTACGGCCTGCTTGCCTGCTCTCTCTTCCATCTCTTCGCTCTCTCCGACGCTGCGCATACGCAGCGCAGAGTAGGGGCGCGCGTGCGCGCAAATCCGCAATCCAAGAATTCGGCCTGTTCCCGATCGGGGCATACTGTATGACTGGCTACTACTCCCCCCCCCCCCCTCCCTGGCCTCTCGAATACAAGGTTCAATCAGCCCTTGGTCCTGACTTGGAAAAAAGAACTTGGCAGAGCACCGATCGTGGAGCATGAACAGTTGCTTGCGCTGAAAGTTCTTTGAATGCAAGCACACATGTATAAATAGATTAAGGTAACGTAACGCCATTCTCACAACTTAACCAAAAATTGCACTTCTCTTTGCAACGGAAACACTGCTCTTATGCTCATTCTCTTGATTAAGGATAAATGGTGACTATGAGAAGCAAGTTCACAAAAATAAAATTCCCATTCATTGATTAAGACTTTACTGCATATTTTACAATTGTGTTCAAGGAAACGGAATCAGCGTTAACGATCGTCGTTGCTCACGGCTATTCTTTCGATCGACTTGCAAGTACTGATCACTATTGTTCAGCAGAATGTTATGCTGATTTGGCGAACTCAGCCTAAATTCAAATTTTTGATTGGATGCTTAACTATTTAGCTTGGGCCATGAAATTAGAGAATTTTTAAACTAAAAAAACTGAGCTCACCTTCGCATGGTTGTGTAGTCATGACTACATCGCGATGGTCTTGCACGGAATATACTCCTACTTCGACAATGTAAAGCCGGTGATGAGTCGCCTTGACTGATGGGACCGGCTAAACGTGTTTCATCTGAATTTATGTGCAATCCTGATTTTAAACAAAAATAGCGCTAAAAAGGACCTGTGAAATTAGATCTTCATATCATAATGATCAATCAAATTTGCCTTAGTTCCCTAATTGCAAATAAATTTCTAGGCAGAAATCGCTCATAAGTCTAGAAGTAGCTGCCATTATTGGCTTCTCCTCAGCCCTCCTGTCAGGACGCTCGGCAGCCAGTGGTAACTGCATCAGACAAAGGGGATTTTGCCATTGGCTACCGTGCATCCTAACACGACTACAGGTGATCAAAGAAAGTAGGTCGGGGATGAGATGGTACTAGATTAGCGTTGGAAGGCGGTCTGACCTAATCAAGACTAGAGAATGATCAGAGAGCATGCTCGCAAGATAGACGCAGACTAAGTCGCGGGCCGGTCGCCTTCCAGCCGCCAATCTCGTTGAATCAAAGGGTATGCGTTTGGTGCGATTTCTTTGATCCAAAATTGAGTTGCTCCATTGCGTTGGGCAACGACGGTTGTTAAGTTGCCTCCCTTTCCCCACCCCCCCCCCCCTTCCCCCGAGCACCGAAAGACCACCCACGGGAAACGCCATAACCATCCCGAGGACGTGCCGGTAAGTACTCGATAAGCGTCCGACAATACCCGCGGATGACCCGATAAGCGCACGAACAACACCATCGAGTGGCCCGACAATTGTCCGATATGCCCGATATGCACCCGGTATCTGCGTGTGAAGAATATTGCACACGTATTTCCATTCCCACGTTAGCATAAATATTCTGCATAAAAGTGAAAGTGATGTCTAGACCACCTTAGAAAAAGTTCGGTCAACCCCCACAGGTTCCAAAACCAAGGCAGTGGTGGCAACCCGAACGCTGTTGACAACCCCAACGTTGACTTTGATAGCATTCTAACTTACGATGCAAAAGTTAAGGACTGCCTCATAAGTGCGACGTATCTTACGCGATTAACGTTCCCTCTTACAGCGTGTATGAATAGTGGCGCCCCAAAAGCCCGGGGCTCGTCAGGGTGATTGGCCTAAACAGCCTGGGGTCGCGCGAGAAATCATTACGCAGAGGGTTCTGTGAGGCCCGAAGCTCGCCTGAGCGCTTTTTCTTGAGCAAAAGGTCCGCGGCCTTTCTCTTGCGATAACCTTGAGCCGCGGGTTGCCAAACAAATAAACTAGGGCCGCGGATTGTCACTTCAAGAATTTGAGGTTCGCGCACTGCCAAAAGGTAGTGTTAGAAGCCACGGGTGCTCGCAGTAATCGGCTAAATCGTTCGGTAAAAAATTTTTCCAGCCGCCACCTCCTTATTCTCTAAAATTTCGGGATCGTGGGCTAGCAGAAATTCTGAAAAGCATCCCAGGAATTTTTCGAAGCGGGTGGTAAACGCCAAAAAAAAACAAGACCTTCATTCAAAAAAAATTTTGTTGCAAATTATTCCCGCTATCGATAATAACACTTTTTGTCCCCCCCCCTCCCTCCTTCCCTCTCTACCCTGCCCCCCGCAAACCCTAGGACCCCAACGGTTATCCACTGTTGACCAAGTTTGTAACTCAATTGACTCAAAAGCTGCTTTCAAACTGGAATAGTCTCTTACATATGATAGGCGAGAGTGGTGGTTCAAGAAAATGCGAAGCTGACCGACTTCGTCCTTGTCGCAACGATGCCATAGAAATTATACTACTGAAAAGGACCAGTTTTCGTTGAGAAATTGAACTGAAGCATAAAAACAGACTTTGTAATACTAAGCCGCATTGGTGTTTTCTGTGATGCACAACCTTCGTAGCCTCGTTTCATAGACTCAACAACGGTGTTCATTAACTGTCGCCAAGCGTCTATCAACTCTTCTTCTTCACTCTTATCAGCATGTACCCGCACTCGAAATATCCGCCGTATTCTGCAATTCATGCAAATGTCAGCAAAATGAAAAATAGTCATAAAGTCTAAGTGAGATTTTCTTACCGATTATCATGATTTACAATATCCATATAAGTTTTAGCCATTACGATTGGTAATTGAACAGCAAATGGAGCCCAATATGAGTTATCGTTTCCCTCATTCATATAATTCCTGGAAAGAAAATTTGACTATTGCTTGTATTATAGTTACGTACATGTTTATAGCGGTTTGCATTTGATTTACCTTTTTTCCACAAAAAAAGGAAACAAATGGTACATAACTTCATATAGCTTACGTTAAACATTACTCGCCCTGCACTTATTCGTTTATCATAACTCTTTGTTAGCAAGTAGTTACTACGAATTTGATGTCCCATTCTTGTTTTCCTATCTCTCACGTCAAATCGAAAAGAAAAATGTCTCGAACCCCAAAAACACAAAAGCTTTATGCAAGTGGAAAGATATTACTGTTTTTTGACTAAGCAAGTTACAAAATAATATCAATCCGCGTGATTTGTGATTCCCATAAAGTTGAAGCAAAAATCTGATAGCATTTCACTACCTAAAAAGCAGGAGCAGGTCCTAGCCCAAGAAAAGTCTTACGAATATTAGTTGGTGAGGTTTCATGCTGCTAGCCCAAAAAATCTTGCAAACATTATATTATATGTTGAAAATGTTACATTTCAAGTCTTACATACATTCAGCGCAGTTGCAGTGTTCTTTATTTAAAAACTGAAATTAAGAAAATGGCCAATGTCTGAAAAATTCAATCTATTTCTTCCATAATATGGTTGCATACTATGAACCGTGCATTTAGAAAATTGGACCCCTTTATGTGCCCTACATAGTGAGCAAAAATGACACTTCTAGTAAAAAAACCAAAAACTGACGATCTAAAAGAAGAACTTCAAACAAAAAAAATCCAAGAAACTATATCACTACATATGTGCTGAGAGCTTTGCGAAATTTCTAAAAAAAATTTTCTTTGAGGAACTACTTCTCTCAAATTCTAACGTTGAACTTAACGTATATGATATATGGGATCTCTGATAGTCGTTTTATATATAAAGCTTGCTTCAGCTCATTATGTTAGCCCTTACGTCAAAAAAAACAAAAACTGAAAACTCACTTATGCCGTTCTCCAAGCCGAAAAGATAACGTCTTTATCATCTCAGGATCACATTTATGTACTTTGATGAGCAAATGTAGGAAGTCGCGAACCTAAATTTTTTTTGTCAGTGGTATTGAATTAAATTCGATCGCAGTGGCTATTTCCACCAGATTTATTTCAGGTCCCTTTTGAGCACGAATTCCGAATAATTGATAATTGAAAACCCTTATGAGACATTAATTTCATAGATAACATTTTCATCATAAAAAGCTCTCTTTCAGGATTTGATTAAAAGGTTCTCATATATGAATGTTGGCGCTTTGATAATGAATCAAAATCGAAAATGCAAGAAAGATTCATGGCTGTGCAAGGCTGCAAAAGAAATTCTTCTATAATTTTCTAAAAAGATTATTACGATTAATTATCGGGGTTGACTGCGAAATAAGAAATTGCCCTTTTTTTGGTTTTGCGTGAATTTTCTGGATAACCAAAACAATAGCAGCAAGCAATAACAGCAATTTATAGAAGAATTTAGATATTGACTTTCGGAAAGAGTGTTTTGCATCCTGGCATAACTGTTTCACACTATGTGCTAGCTCCATTTTTGAAATATTTAGAGACAAAAAAGGCGAACGAAAAACGACAAAAAAGGCAAGCTCTGAGTAGCAGCGTATTTCCAATCATTTTAACTTTGAAAAAAAATTATCGATCGGTAAAAGGAAGGCTAACCTGTTCTATCAAACGTACGAACTTTTTATTTTCTCTATAGTTCGCATGCATTGTCTCCGGCAGATCCACTAGTGCCCATACCCATGTAGGCGTTAGCTCAGCGGCTTTTAACCAGGCATCGCTAAAAAAATATACTTTACCAACAATATTTCCAGAAGACAGAAATACAGAAATTTTTTGTTTTATTTCGCTATTTCTAATATTTTAGATATTTTACTATCATTTTACTTCGCTATTTCTAATATTTTCAAACTTGCCTTGCCTTCAATGCCTTCACAGACAAATAAAGTCATTATATTGGTGCTTCACCCTATTCTAAAATGGAAAATAGGGACAAAAAGAAAAATTGCCAATAAAGAAGAAGAAAATCAGCCTTTGATGGATCTCATCTAAAAATTTGAAATTTAATGAAGAAGTTAATTGCAATTGATTTCTGAGAATGATTATTTGGAACAACGATTGAAAGTATCGAATTTCAAATAACTGGCAGGTAGACCTTTCCTTCTGTCCAAAAAAGGAAAAGTATTATTGACTTAGTATTGTAAACTTTCAATAAATCACTACAATATCCGGTCTATTACAAAACATAACAAAACATTCAAAAAATCACAAAAAAATTTAGAGACTCTTTTGCCTGTGTCTAGTATTTTATTTATCAAATCCTTAAACATTTTGTTGGAGCTAATGAAAAATAAATTTTGTTCCTTGCGATCAGGCATAACTTATAGAGTTGAAAACCATGAGGTGTTTATTGTCCGGAAAAATCTGCTCATAGCTTTTTTCGACTTTCGGGGCTAAGGGATTCCCCCTTCTTACGAATTGCGTCATAACTAAGGGTTTCTTCGCTAGACGCTCTAATATTCAATTACTGTCAATGAAGATGTTTTTGTAAAGAAAAGGAAGCGTAGGCAATGGTCAGACCTGAGCTTGATTGGGCACTCTCAGGAAACGAAAGAGAGTGTCTATTTCCTAGGGCTCGTGACAAAAGTGCTAAAAGTACTCTTCTCTTGAATCAGGTTTATAGGCGTAACAGAAAAATTGGTTTACAACTCTAGCTTGAAATTTTAAAATGTTCGTTCCGATAATGAAAAAAACGCCCTGCTGATTGAAAAACTCAAAAATTAACTTCAAAATTATCTGGGACGTCCCAATACATAATGCATATAATTTATTAACTCACTCACCCATAATCAAGATGCATACCGAATCTTTCCCAATCGAAATCAGAAGTTTCAAAAGAGTGATTGAAAAATGCAAAAAAAATTTTGTTAAAATTTTGCCATTTTTGCTTTCCTGCCTTTTTTACTCAGATTCTAAGGAATTTTTTTCAAGTGTTCAGAAACCGTTCAAAATAAGTCGTAATTTTATTTTATCATATATAGCATGTGCTGTAATTCGTACTTATAGAAACGAGAAAATCAAAAAAAAATCGAAAAATTCAAAATAATAGTCGCTTCTATGACAAAAGGAATTTGCGGGCGCCAACGACTGTAACAATATCCTTCCAGAACTTCCTTCCCTATCTTCCCTCCTCTCCTTCCCTTCCCACTTTACCTCTCTTTTCTGGATAAAGATCTCACATCGGGTCCTACACCCTTTCATCTTATCCTTGCACTGAGCGCCCACATAAATTTTCGCTTTTCTCGGACTCAGATGTCGCGCAGCCTTGACTTATGGCTTAGGAAGACATTCACAAAGAATGGCCGACGCTGCTTTTTCCGTAAATCTTGAGAAATCTTGAGAAATACTGCACTATACGCTTTTCACCCACTCGCGCCAGTCGTTTTTGGCCCCGCCATCGGCTACAAATCAGCAGGAGTCGCACATCGTCGCCTCCTACTTTTCTCTCCTAGCATTTACTCAATTGTGACGTAGCTAGGGCTATTTACGTCGCGAATGTGTCGCGCACGAGCGAGTGCCGAGCTCGAGCCGAACGAATGCATTACTATGCACTTTGTCGGATGAGAAGAAAAAGCTAATGTTGATTGCAAGATTGCAGAAGTGAAAAAAATGACGCTTAGTCTTTGAAGGCGCGACATCAGTTGAAATTGATTTATGGATGTGATTTACTTGTTCATTCTAGACTCTCTAAGATAGTGAGTGCAACAGTGAAGATGAAACGTTAGCTTTGGATTCCACACCATTTTACTGGAAACAAAAGTAAGTTTACAATACAAAGTGTCACTGTCATTTTAACTTCACTTTGACGTTAACAAAATTTCAAGCCTAAGGTTGCGCCAATGGACAGTGCCAGAATATAAACTTGACGATGGTACCCAGGCCCTGCTTACCTGCCCAACACAAATTACATAGTATATTTAGGCAAAATTTTTAATTATTTTTGATGTGAAACAAGAGAGGAAAACAGAAAAAGAGACGTTCTTGGTAAAAGCATGAACGTAAAGTACAGTATATCTTTTTTAGCAAGTACTAAACGGCAAGCTCACCAATTGCAAATAGCAAAATTCAATTTTTTTGATGTGCCTTGCTATTACATACATAGCTGCTGATGGAAATACCTTACTTCCTCTACTTTCTTCCAATTAGTCTTATCCTGATTCTCTTTTCCCTACCTCTCGTGCCAGATATAAACCGTGAGAATGTGTTGAGAATTGACCAAACTTATTGAGTCTATTAGTTCCTCTCCTGTGATTACTATACTATAATTTATGAATTGCAGTACGACCGAGATATCGTGGATTGATAATGTGACTGATTATGATTGTGATTTATAGAAATTTAAGAGAGTCAGAACTCATTGGCAAACCTTTTTGAACAGCCCAATGCATTGATCAGGAAACTTTAGTACACCAGTTTTGACCACATCCAATGAGGGTCTATGAGGTCAAGAATTTGTTTTTTTATGTTTTTTATACCTGCTTCTCCTAGCAAAAGAGTTGACATGTACCTTATCTTGTGTGCTGCAAAACAAAGCACATAATCTTACTTTGCGCGTTATAGCATTTCTCAGTGAATTCCGAGATGCTGTGGGGTTCCCGTGTCAAGACACTAACATTGTGACGCTGAAAATCAGCTATTCCATTTGGATTTGCAAGGACATTTTCGAAGCAATTTGAGAGCAATTGCATAAAAGATTAATGGGTCACAGCAATCGTGTAGATTGCAGGGGATTACTTCGAAATTGGACAGAATCAGTTGCGCGCATGTGATTAATTGCCAAACCCTGCGACAAGGAAGCCAATTTCTCGAAAATCTGACAGATGATTGGATTGCTGGAAATGATTAGTTGTGATTTTAAAAAAATGAAGAAATAAGCTATTGCAAGATATTGGTTTTTTGCTTTTTGACTCTGATTGTGAATGATGGAGCGGACACTAGTCCAACAAATTAGAGTGAGATATCAAGATGGGACCAATTAATGTGCTCGGAAATGAGTCTCGCATCAAGATTTTCAAAAAATTTAAAATTTTCTCCTTCAAATGCAAAAAAATCTTTGCGATATTACAAATCCAAAAAAAAATTAGGAACTTATGCATTTCATGCTAATGCCAAGAAGTAAAAAGTGTTGATATCTAGCGACAACTGAAAAAGGAAAACACTCGATTTGTCATTTTATCAAGTCACCAAAAATGCAGAAGGGCCCAATAAATTCTTACATTTTAGTTTAGACTTACAATCTACTCTTTCCGATTAAAAGGAACCTGTACTGCTCGGGCTAGGTAATTGTAATCCGAAATTCTTTTAAATTTTATTTTCTTCCTAAGAGATCTCTATCTTGGACCAAAAGAAATATATAATATGTAATAAAAAAATGTCATCAAATTGAAAAGGTTGTTTGAGCCCAAACAATTTCTTTAAGTTTTAGAGGATTTGATAGCTGACACAATTTGACGAGGAATATCAATAAAAAGCCACAGAAATAAAACTCTATGTTAGAAGGATTTCCAAACTTCATTGCATTTGTAGAGGTAAGTCACTGATGACTGATCAGTACAAGTATGCACGTACAAAACCTTTTTTCCGTTCCCTCAACGATTTTGCAAAATTTTCCTACCACATTTGCTAGACTCCGAACAGGATCTGATTTAAGGAAATTCATGCCTATTTTTTAATGTCAAAACTCGGAGATGTAACCAAATATCTTTCTTTTTTATTCTTTTCGCAACGGTTTTCCCAAAATTCTTCATATCCCTAGCAATTATTCGCTGTAGCTTTCCCTTCAATTTTTAGGCTTGAAAAGTGCTTTTAAAATAGAACATGTGTCTAGACTATACTTGAACAGCGCCAATTCCACCCCATTTACGGCCAAGAATAGCTTCGCAATGTGTTTTTTTTTCAAGTAACACATCCAATAAAGCGCTCTACCATTGTTGATTTGCCCTTTGGTGGCGGGATATTGCATGGCCAGAGTCCAAGCGCTTCAGCAAGATAAAAACTCTTTGAAATTCCCTGGAGCCCTTTGAAATGACATTGCCCATGTTTGAAGATGGGTGATATAGCTTTGATGGCAATTTTTTTGAGATGCAATTTTGAAAATGAGTTGCACTGCTGTGAAGAGGAACAAAAGAATAGCATATGGTGAAAATTACATCTGTATCTACGTCATTCCGCTCTTCTCCTCAGAGGGCTATTATAAGAAGTTATATCAGCATAAGAGCAGATGAAGCCGGTTATAAAAATGCCTGTTGGTCTCAGCGGGATGGCCCAAGAAAGCTAAAAACGTGCTGGTGAGGCTAAAAAGGGGAAATTCAGATTATGGTAGTTTTTGGTATGGAAGCATTGAAAAGCGGGGTTCAGTGTAACAGAACTAATTTATTTCCAAAAATGAAAATTTTATTTTCGATCTCAGAGTCTATTTAAACCGATACAGAAATTACTCCTTCACCACTTAACAACTTAAAAACTAATCATCAAGGATTGTTAGAGAATCACTTGAGTACGGAAAATGCCAAACAATTTTTCCTCCAATTTGAAAACAAATTTTTGGCAAATCTAATAATGACCATTTTTGTTCCACACTAGAATTCTAAAGTCACTCGTCATGCTTTCTCAGTAGTTGATGCTACCTAGATAGTCAAAGAAAAGCTTGTTAGGCCCTCGTGGGTGGTCTGCATTCTGAATTTTTTGCAGATTTTCCGGAAAAAAGTTAAAATTACCTTAATTAACGCATACTTGCTCAGTTATTGTTATTATGGAGACATAATCACTTGAATATGGAAATGTCATGTCATTCGCGTACGGATCTTTTGTTCCCTGATCTCGTGGAGATTTCGCACTATGCTTGTTGAAATATGTTCAGGCAATTTTGAGTTTATGAAAAGCTCTTTGTACACTTTGACAGCATACTCCAGTTTTAAACAGAAACCATTCATATTTGAGGCCAAAAAAGAATTTTTTTTAGAATTGTGCAAGTGCATCATGTTTTATTGTTCGGCCTATTGTATAACATAACCTACACTTCTTTCGCTGAAGGTTTTCAAAGTAAAATTGTAGATAATACTAAAGTTTGATGTGCGTCAAAAAATGTTGGAAGACTAACATCTGAAAAGATGAATCTGTGAAGAATATCAAGTACAATAATTCACTGATCAGCATTGTTTTGACTAGATTTAGCAGCAAATAATTTTCTAAAAAAAGTACGCTAATTCTTTCATGATTGTTTGCTTTCCTTAATTTTTCGGGAAAAATTAGAAAACTGATACCAAGACAGCTAGAATAAAATGCTGATGTAGAGGATTTTAAGACGGAAAATTTTTTCCGGCAAGAGAAACTCTGCTGTAAGAAAATGAGGTATAGTTTTCAGATCTAGTTTTGTGCAATTTCTCCAATAAATTTTTCTGAAGCAAGAAATATGATAAAAAATGCAATTGGGAAGCTGCTTCGAGATTCAAGATTTGTTCATTTTTCTAGAATGTAGAAGATTTTGATTACCTTTATGGATTATATCATTGCTTATCTCCAGATTTTGAAACAAGCATTTATTCCCAAAAATTAGTCAATTGCTATGTATCTGCATCAATTATAGAATTACCAATGAGTCCTATCAGGCTAAACAGCAATTGGAAAAGTCAGAAATTTTATCTCAGAAAATACACACCTTCCCCAGTAAACAACATAAGAAACAATTTTCCATTTTTGCCTTTTTCCAAACGCTCCCGAATTATCACAGAAATGCCTATAATTGCTCCTCAAAAAACAGCATCATCTCTAGCAGACCTATGCAAATGCTGTCTAGAAACCTCATCAAGTTGTTTTCGTTCATTGCTAAGCGTAGAGATGAGGTCATCAGCTGAGCTGCATATAGAATGCATGCATCAAACTGTGCTATTAATAAACATAGTAGAGCTAAATATACGTCATAGGGCACATTTTTGAAATTGCTTTTGAAAATATGTATTTTATGAATTCTTACCTGATCGCTTCGTTCAAAATCTTGGGATTTTGTGAACAGATGACATTCCATGAATGTATCACATGTTTACGATGTGTCGATAATTGTCGTGTTGTTTGATTGCCCATTCTAGAGGCTCTAAAATTGGAAAATTTTGAAAAATTTTAGACGTAAAAAGCAGAATGAAATGAGCGAGATAGATTTGCACATACAATATAATCACAATGATCAGACGTATAACAGAAATGAGAGAAGTTTTCCCAATCAGAAGACTCACTTAAAGGAATAGAACCTCTTCCTCCCTTTTCCCTCCCACTCCACCCCCGCACACTTCCCTACCACTTCCCCGCCCCCCGCTTCCCACACTCAAAGGTCAAAAATGTCAAAACGCATTTTGCAAGGATCTGCCCGAGCGCTGCAACATGGAATGGACTCTGGGCGTGGTTTGTGAAGGTAATCTCTAATGCATTAAACAACAGAATTAATAATAAATTCTAAATTTGCGCGACCAGCGTATCTTGGTGAAATCTCTAGGAGAACATGCGTTTTATACCTATTGCAATAGTGCAGAAACTAAGTGCTCAGGATAAAGCCCATGGGAGAGAGGCGACAGAAACATAAAGTTAGTACAAATTTAGTTAAAAATAGGATAACCTCGATAAAACTTAGTACTCTGCGTGCAAACATAGTTTTAGACAGCTACGTCTACAAAATATCAACATTACCAGTCGAACTGAAGTTTTAGACAGCTAAATCTACAAAATATTAACATTACTAGTCGAACTGGTCACCAACAACAGCAGACTTCACCAGTCAAGAAAAATTCTAAACTGCCTCAAAAACAGTTTCACGAGGGGAGAAATCTCATCGAAATGGCCCCAATGATATATATGCCAGGTACCAAGTCCTTAAATTTTGAGGACAAAACTACCATCCATATTTACTGAACGATCTATCTGACAAAACGAAAAAGTATTTTTTGCCCAACCGTAAGGTCAGATACTATCTAATTAGGGCAAAATTGCAGTAAATGCGAACTTCTTTGAGGCTTTCGTGAAATGTCTGGAATGTACCTAAGCATTTGAAAAAGTCAGGGGGCGGGTAAGAATCCAGAAGCTAATTTGCTACCTCGGTGATGCAACAAAACAAAACTCAATATGCTAAGACCCGACCCCTCCTTTAGTAAGAGTTTAGCATGTATGGAATGCAGCTTTGATATCAGGATTCTGAGTTGATATTGAAAATTATCTTGGTGAAATCACTTCAAGTCAGATGTCTTTCCTCATCAGCTGCAGAAATGCAGTAACAAAACACAGCGTCTTTCGAGTAGTAAAATGAAGAACAGGACGAACGACGTAATTGAACGTACAGTATAAAAAAAGTGCCAATGCATTTAGTGTCCTGTATGAAGTCATTGTCTCTTGTGATCAACAAAAATATCCATAGCGAGCAGGTCAGAAGAATTTCTCGAAAGGGGCGTTACCCCACAGAGCACGAAATTTCGAATGGCTTTGGTGGCCTCTTTTATATGGGGGCGTTTGACAACAGCTGTTTGCTGTAGTTATGGCTCGCCTTATGATCATATTCACTTTTTATTTAGATCGCTTTTATGATTTAGGTGAAGCACAGCTGTCCGAATCCAAGTTTTGAACTTTATTGAGGCAAGCCTAGCAACCTTCTAAAAATTCTGATGTAATATGCAAACCCTTGTAATTCTATTTGGGTGATGATGTCTGATTAATATGCAGGTGTACTGGTACATGAAAGGCAAGGATGGATATGGATTTTCTCTAACAATGGAGCAAATAATGAATTCAATAAAGCTATGAAGCAACGAAAGCAAGTTCGCTGCAAGAAGCTGATGAAAAGGAAAGTCTATGAAGGCTGCGATATAGAGGCAAAAACAACTTCCTTCAGCGTATTTGTGAATATACCCATAGTTTTCCCATACTATGTGGAACGGCTGTTTTCAAACAGCTTTATCAAGCAAAAAAGATATGAAGTCCATGATTATCGCCTGATATTACTTTATTTGAAAGCAGAGGAGAAGACATTAACGTTTTTACGTTCTTTTTTTTGGGCACTTACAGCTTTTCATGGTTAGAAATCAAAAAAAGAAGGATAATCAAAAATGGCGAATTCCCCCCCCCCCCCTACACATCCTAATTCCCAACCCCCTGTGCTCATTATATACAAATCTTCAAAATTACAAACATTGATAAACAGCTCCGAATCGGGAAAAGTTTCGTAAGTATACATATGACAGAATTGTCGATAGATTGCTCTTCATTTAGAAAGTTACAGTTGTTAGTTGATGTGAAACCTGTAAATAGTTGAGAGCAGCATGTATTGAAACCATATACACAAGTTGATCTACGGCGGATAGGAACAGCGTCAAACTCAACCACGAGATAGCCGAGTTGAAACCTAGAAAGACTTCTAAAAGTCGTATCAAAGTAATTGTTTCGGAAGCCGTAACAAGTTCGAAAGCCTTTTGCTCGCACTTTCGGAAGTGCACTTCGAGTCTCGGCTTCTCCTTTTGAACTTGACCTTGCACTTTTGTGGCATTTGCATAACAAATGCCTAAAGTTAAACTTGTAAGTATAGGAAACTTGCAAAAATAAAGAATAAACCAAAGAACAGACACTTCGTACTCTCCATAGAGTACTTTTTCTCAAAACAAGCGTTCAAAATTTAATTCTATTTTACTTTGACACTGGCAAGGCGAATTATGTAAATTAGAAGTTTTTGGATGTTATGAAATTTCAGTAGGTGTTTGCTGGAAAGGAACATTTTTTGGCAAGTATTTGAGTAGATTTCTATGCTAATGTGTGCAAGTGCAGAATTTCCATCTAGACACAAATGAGCTGGAAACAAAGAGAACCAAGAAGAAACTGAAATATCAGAGCAACGATGTCGCCGTGCAAATGTGCATCCTCACAGTTTAGGAAAACGATTGTAAAAATTTTAAATTCATTATGTTTCAATTATAATTATAAGTTACTAGAAGAACAGTCCTAAAACTTAAGTTGGACTACTCATTTATGTGTTTAGAAGGTGGTCGAAAAAGAATCACAAACTGCACTTTGAATAGAACTGAAAATAATTCAAAGACAATTGGCATCGTTGGCTGCAAAGTCATCACATCCAAGCTTGTTCAGTTCAAATCCTCAATTCGCTCTCAGTACAAAACTGCTAGCGATTGAATGAAGCAAAAAGTCAAGCGAAAAAGCCTGTTTTCCTGTCTTTGCTTATTTTTATGAAAGTCGTCACTTATGCTGAAAAAATATTGAATCAATTCAAGTTCGGACCATGACGACACATTAGAGAGTACGACTTTAGCAAGAGATGCAATAGCAATTTGCTGGAGAAAAATCAGCTTAAGATTAAAACAAGGGTTTTGTAACAAAACTTAATAATAAAACTTTTCGAAAAAAAATTTTAGAGGTGGTAATTCTTACAGGAAAACGTACGGTTCATTTCTTTAACTGCATATGCTAGAATACACAAGAATTCCTGCCTTTGATACAACATTTAGAAGCTAGCGATTTTTGAAAGTCGAGGAGATTATATTTTTTTGCAAAACAATTTACTACAAGTACAGGGACTATCTTGATTTCAGATTATATACCTTATATGTGCAAGTCTTACCGCTCACCCTCTATAGAAACTAAACAACGCACTGCGTCAGCATAACTAACCTGCCATTTCGATAATTTTTTACCCCGCTTCTTCCTCTCTCTGCAAAATCTAATCTCCAAAAACGTGCGCGTATTAAATATACAGGGTGTCCCAAAAAATGTATCGAACGTTTGATCGTTAATATCTCTCTTCTAAAGGAGTCTTTTCACTTGCTTCAGGTACCAATCTGTAGAGCTGGCTTCAACTTAGATTTGCATTATAGAACGAATCACTCATTTCTCTTCGTTACTGTAGGATTACGGTAGAAACTTCAAAGAGGGTTTTGAGCAATGAAAGGCCATATTTTGCCCCAGAAAGGAAACAAAACAGCCTGAAAACTTTTACGCTAGGCTAGCTAGAGTTGCTGATTATAACTGTAAAGTTCCCAATTTATTATGATGCTTCATTGAAGAGTTATGCCAGGTAAGAGGTAGCGGCCATTTTCTCAATGTTCCTAAAAAGTGCGGTTACACCGTTTAAAAAGCTTCGTAATCTTGTGAATAGTTGAGTATTGAACTCAGCGTCCATAAAAACCCCAATACACAAGTTTTCACAATTATTTGAAAAATTTTGAAACGGCAGCTTTATCCACATTGACAGCATATGTTTCAAGTTTCTACCGTAATCCTACAGTAATGAAGAAAGATGGGTGATTCATTTTATAATGCAAATTAAAGTTGAAGCCAGCTCTACAGATTGGTACCTGAAGCAAGGCAAAAGACTTCTTGGGAAGAGAGATATTAATGATCAAACGTTCGATACATTTTTTTGGGACACTCTGTATGTCTTGCAGTTGACTTCTAGCCTAGAGTGACGTGTCTGCACTTCATTGTTTCTTCTAGAAGTACTTCTTTTTTACGATCCACATTTGCGTTGCACTTTCTTGATTACGCCTTTTCGAGAAATCAGCTAGCTTTGGGAAATTAAGGATCGGCTTAAGGATGCTCTGAGAGCTCTCGGAAAGAACATTTGAAGTGCAGCAACTTGTTGATTACGGATTTCAGTACAATGATGAAATTCGTAAGGGATCGAGCGTGGGTTACGAGAGGCTATAGGTTATATTAGGCTGGCGCATAATTTCTGCTACAGTTATTTTGTAAAATTATGAGAAATTCTGGAAGCTCTCTGGATTCCTTAGATTTGCTCCATATGTAGGGCACCACACAGGGCGTACTCAAAAACGTGATTGATGCCGCAAATGCACAAACAGCTAGCAGATTAATTTACGTTAACTTTGTAAGCACATTTGAAAACTGTCATTTTTATTTGAATTTTTCTCTGCGTCTAACTGTGTTTTTTCTCCCCTATAATTTTTGAAGCGTATTTTACAAGAAATAGGTTTATTCTAAAAAATGACTTTTTATTAGCCTGAAATGGAATTCTTCCAAGGAAGTAGTCATTGAGAGCAATGAATGGCACGTGCTGACACTTCATAATTTATGCAAATGGAATCCATAGGTGATGGCCTGAATGCACTCAAGTTAGATTAAATCTTATCGAAAAGAATTGCACATAATTAATCTTTGCTGAGGAAAGGAATTATTCTGCTTTTGCTCTCTCAAAGTAAAAAATCTCATGAAATTTTAGATGAAACATGTACTTAGGTACAATATTCTTGAACAAATGTTGTACTCTTATCTGTCTCGAGATTCTCTACTTATATAGAGATATATATGAAGATATGATATATCTTCATATGTATATGAAGCATGACTCAAGCAGCTGACACATCGTGGGTAATCAAGTTGAGTAATTTGGGTAATTTCTTCTTAAAATTTTCTACTGAAAGGTGACGTACTTGGAGAATGACGCGAGAAGGCTGATTATAATTTGGTTAATTAGTCAATATAAGAACTTACCCTATTCAGTACAAACTACCAAAGATTATATACGTCATTTATATTTATTTATTTCTTTATTTTCATTTATTTTTTTTTCATTTATATCATTTATACGTCCGATCAATTTTGCTGAATATGTGCAATTGCACAACAAATGGGCAACCCACGACTGCTTACCGTTACATAATATAAGTTCAGGAGCACTGTTTGAAAAATTATTATTTACGCCACACTTTCGTTTGAAAAGATAAAAACAAAACAATTGCTCAAAACTAACTTTCTGTAAGCAAGAAGGCCTCAATAATACGCATATAAAGAAATGACCCAACTGTACCTAAGGTTTAAAACGACATTTTTCTTTACCTCCGAGACAAACATCTAATCACTCCCAAAAATGCTTGAGGATGTAGATTATTAATCAGTCTTCTTTCTTCACCAATCACAACAGAACTGATTCCGGAAATTCTGAGGAGAAGAACATATAACTTTTCTAGTACCACGAAAAAGGTTCTTGGCGCAGTATAAGTTGCTAGATACGGACAGATTTGCAATTTTTACCACCCATAAGCGACATCTACCTAAGGCACGGTATACTACTGAATATGATGGGACCAGCCTTTGAGGGAACCACATACTTTCGTTGAAAAGCACAAGAAAGCATTCATTTCCCATGTAGCTCTTTTAAATAACAAAAATCAGAAGCTACTTTGGGATCAGTGTTCCATTTCATTTTCTGGCACCCGAGACATCTTGAAGCTTGGATTTTTCTACACATTCACATAAATGGAACGCATAGTGTATAATGATATTGATTTCTCATCGTAAGATATTTTATCCTTTTCAATTTAGTTCCAAACTTGGCATACGTGACGTCACAATGTTGAGAAATTGCGTGGATTTTTTTAAGAGGACAAAAGTCCTATAAGCATGAATTTTGAGTTTGCAAGTGCAGATGCTAGGGGAAATGTAATCATTTAGGGAAAGGACATCGAACTATTTTAAGGCAGAAAAGAAGCTCTGGCGAGTTTGCGTCATTAGCTATGGCTATAAATAGACACAATACCAGTTTATGTAGTTTTTTTCTAGGGAGAAACTGCAATTAGCTAAAATTCTCGCTCTAGTGTTTCATCAAGTTTAAGGTGAAAATTTTTCCGAGAGGGAAAGTGGGAGCGATAAAAAGATTCTCAATAAAAGAACGTAGGACTTTGACGCTCAAATATGTGGGATAGTTTCCGAATTTCGAGGACTCATACAGCGGCCACGCCTCCAACTTTTTGTTACAAAGCTAATTAAATTTCCAAAAAATTCATCAGCTCTATTTTAGTGAAAACAATCCACTTGCACACTTTTTCTCAATATGATCTAGGCCACTAGCAATAATTTCGAGGTTATCCGATTTTTCCGCTTTGAAGTGACGCAAAGAATTGCAAAGCTAAATGAAAAAAAACGAAAAATAAGGTTTTTCTACAAAAAATTAATGTACAAGAAAAAAGTGATGAAAAGACATTCATAAAGCAAGATACAAGCGCTGAAGGAAATCTGGATAGAATGTTCTGGAAAAAATTGTTCCAGTGGAAAAGTTGATTGTTGCAAGGACCGTGACTTTTATTTATCTCGTTAGAACATATTTCAAAGTAAATTTTTTTGGATTCATGATTTTGTAGCGTAAGTACGATTGAAAGTAGAGACCAAGTACTAGAAACTTTCTTGGGACAATAGGGATAGGATCGAAAAAATTTAGCTATATTGCTCAAAAATATAAAAAATATTTTTGATTTATAGGATGGTCTGAACCGAGGAAGAGCTGCATAAAAATGATTCAACAGAATTCGCCAAAAAAAAACAGACAGCTGTGTCTCACAGGCATAGCTGGGCACACCTCTCCCTCCCCCCCCCCCTTTCCCCGCGGGTCCATTATTTTCAGTAGCGCACGAGATGCTACACACATAAGACAGCGTGAGAATTGAATTTACTACGAAAGGCTCGGGCTATCGTGGCCGCGCGTGGGCTGCCGAACAGCAGCTCATCTGCTCAAGCCTGAAGACTATGCGACGATTTTCCCACGGTTGCTGGCCGTGTGACCACGCCCCTCGCACGAGGGGGACGAGTTGTGACGACGTAAACGGCATCTGTTTTTAGTGGCAAAGAGCCGTTGATGTCGGCGAAGAGTTCGTTTGCGCAACGGGTCAGATTTCGCGATATTCATAGAACAGGCGCTGTCGCAGACTTATTTTTGCAGAGAAAGGAGGGGGGTGAGAGAGGGGCAGGACGAGAAAGACCGTAGGAAGACATATATCATCACGGAGCTATGTGGAATCAGACGTGTGAAGGATTAGGTTGTCCTAAGAGTAAGTTCCTTTTCTGAATGTAACAAGCTGTTTTTGGTTTATTTGCAGATTTAGGGTATCATCCTATAGAGCAAAGCAAGCTCTTCAAAATTACAGGTCCGTCGTTTGGAGCCGAAATCAGAAAAAGTTTATGACCCAGAAATGGATTTTTGCGAGAAAATACTTCGGACCACCAACTTGGACATCATATGCAGGAGCATAGTAGCGCTCAAATATGCCTTTTTCAGATATTTTTCGCACATAAAAAGCGAGAAAAAAGATAGCCCACCAAAAACAGCTTAAATGGGCACCAAAGATCGTCTAAACTGGCAGACTCCACCCCCCCCTCCCTCGCCCCTCCTACCTATATCATTGTATAAAACAAGCTTTAACACATTGACGACCGAAGCCTTTCTCGGACCAGCCAACGTTTTTTAAATAAAATCACACACAATTCCATCTACAGTACACTTAAAGTAGCGCTGGAACGCTGGCAAAAACAATAGAGGTTGTATCTGAATCCAGCATGAAAGAAAATTCCCGGAGTTGGTCTGACACATTTTATTAGCCATTTAAATGAGAGTCATAGTGCGTCGAGCCTTGGCACACCATGTCAAGCGGTCGTCAATGTGTTAATAGGTATAATCCTAAAGTTATATCTCTTTATGTGCCTTGCTAATGATATATATACCAAATCATTTCTAAGCTTCAAGTCCACAAAATAAGTTTGGTACTACTATGTGTCTACCGTACAATGACCACGTTGGACATTCGTATAAATCTTCTCAAAGGAGATCCGATTTTTAGAGAAAAATTTTGGTTTTTGGCTCCAATTCAAACGGAACTGCGAATCTTTGATGGTAATTCTCTAAAGCTTGCCTTTCTCTATTGAATGGTGCCCTAATCTGCGAAAAACAAAAACAGCTTGGTTTGTTCAAGAAAGGGACAATCTAATATTTCAGGCCGACGAAAACAGAACGGCTCATTTGCCTGATTGCAGAATTCGGGTAAAAATTTCTAGATTTTTCCCAACTCATGAGGCTGACGAGGGGAGGAGGCTTTACCATAGTTGTTCTATCGGGGAGTTGGAGGAGAAACTGCCATGTTTTCTAAACGAAAGGGGGTGGGCTTGAGACGGTTTCTTACTAAAGGAAAAATGGGAGTTAATGTGATACTTGGGGAGGAGAAAATAATTTTGGATTGTTTGCAGAGAGAATCTACTTTAATTTGTTTAATGGATCACGTTATCACAGTTTTCTCACTCTTTGTTGAAGTCATGCATATCTCAAATGAAAACAAAAAGGAAGCCGATTTGAAAAAAAATAGTTTATTATAGAGTCAAAATGGTAATCTCAGAATCTTTCTGACAGATGGCCCTTATTTTTACCAAGTAAAAAATTCACAAAAATACTATATTACATTTTGTGTAACAAAATAGTCTTCATGTCAATTCTATAATCATCGTAAAGGCAATGACAACGTCAACTACTACTTATTTTGGAGAAGAACGGAAGAGGAGCAGGAGAAGAAGAATATGGAGAAAGTTGGAGATTGAGACAACAGATAAACTCAACATAGACTCTGTCCACATTTAAGAAATTGTGATGGACAACTGTCACTCGAGATGGTTGACAGTTTACGTTCAGAAAGCACTGCAATCCGTATCTGATTTTTCTGCTAAACAAAAAGAATTCGTTCTAGCTTTTTCATGCAAAAGTTTTCGTCAAGCCTAAAAATAAGGAATGTTCATTGACATTGTAGGGTAAATGCTTTACCCAGAAATTTTTGATTGATGAGATGTGACCGCTGAGAGCGGCAAAAAGACGCAAATGCTCCAGCAAAACATTTAGTGACAGATTGCCGTGACTTACGTTAAGATCAAAATCTTACTGGGGGGTTACGCTTCCTTCCTCCATCATAAACAAAATCGTTGAATCATAAAATGGGTTCTCAATACATATAAAACTTCCTTCTTGAAATAATTTATTATCATCTCGATATGGGTGCATCAGAAAACGCTAGATAATGCGTGAACTCTGAATAAATCATGGTGGATACTCTGTCAATGTTGCGGCTCAGAGTGCTCAGCACCCCTAGTCGCAACAGGCCGACCGCCATACACAACCAATCCCTAGCCCTAGGACGTCACGCGTCCGACACCTATGGGGCCCCTAAGGCGCGTCCACTCGACGCTGTCACCAAGATGATATACCCGTACAGAACACGACTAGATTAAGTAAGTTTAAAGAACTACTACTAAACTACGGACTCCTAAACTACGAGAATAAATAAGAACAAGATACGGGACGAGCCGCGTGTCCCAGGATACCGATGAATGAGAGAAATCACTCCAACTATGAAGTTCTGGGGTTCTCCTCAGAGTCGACCGCAAGGAGGCCCAGTCCAATGGAACGGCGCCTCACCAAGCTCCACTCCCGCATGATGTTCATCTACAACTTTCAACTTTCCTTGCGCTTACGCGCGACCAGTACACAAGACATAAAAGAAAAGCTCAACCGCTCAACCAAAAGTCCTCGAATGCGGGAGCTGCTTGAAACGTAGCCGAATACAACAAGATAATCGATAATCACACAAGAGTCGAAGAGGAAGAGGCGGCGGCTGCTCTCTCGGCAGCCTTATATACCCCGCCGCTTGGCTACCTTCCAAGCTGGAGGTGGTCCTGCAGCAGCCTACAAAAGGCGCGACAGGCAAATGCGGCAAACAGCGCCCCCGGCCTCCTGTTCCGAGGAGCGCTCTGCATCGCGGAGCCGCGACACTCCCCCCCGAAACAGTGGCTTGAGCGTCCGATAAGGTGGTTACGTGATGACGCTGGCGACAACTGAGGGTACTACCATATGAGTTTTAGAAGTAAACGGTAAAAGAACATCCATCGGCAGCACCGGAAACGCGCGCAAAAAAAAACTAGTAATGAAACCCGTCCCGCGACGCGCTTAAACCCAAAACCACAAAGGGCTAACTGCATTAACGCACAAGATAACTACCTACCCCTAAAGCGCTATCAACTAAATAAATAAGTTAAAGGTTAAAACAAATAAGACTAGATGAAATCAAAGCTAAAATCAAACTCGTCACGAGCGCCTCGCTCAAACTCAGATAGGTAGCTCAGAATTGAAAAGACAAACAAAAAGGTAATGAATTATAACTCTATACAAGTAGGCTACGAGCTGGTGCAACCGGATCCATCAAACCATTACAGCATACTCAACGACGCGACCATTCCGACCATATGAGTGTAACATCGATTGTCCAGGAACCATTTGAACCATCGGGTTCAGTGCGCGTCTTCATGAACCGTGGACCATTCGAACCATCCAATCACATACATGTCTTCGCAAACTCTTGGACCACACTAAAAAGAACATACTTTACAAGGTCAACACTTTCGAACTGGAAAAACACCAACTGCGCGTCTCGCGCACAAGCTCGCTCCTATCAAATCGCGTGCGCTACGTGGAGGCTAAGATGTTCTAGCGCGCGCCTTACGAAAACTCCCAGGTGGAATTGGAGAATGGGTTCTTTGATCCAACTACATGTACAAATCGTCCCCCCATACGTCTAAGTTAGATATGATCACAATAACGCGTTTGCAAAACGCACAGCAATAAATGATCTACTATCAATTCTTGCACGCCTATCCTTCCTACACCGCCTACGATGATCGCCAACGCATTAAGTAGAGCCCCTCAAATGCTGTTTCTTCCCCAAAAACATAAGACGGTTAACTATTTTCTCTATAGGACATACTACTCGCGTCAACCTAAGCTCAATAAGTGGACACCAGTCCACCCTCCCGCACGACAAGGTAAAAATTGGGGAGGTAAGGGGATCGACGGGTGGGCTTATGTTACTTTACTCCAATGGTGATGTAGATTCGCGCGTCGGCGTCCTGAATCATCTATCGACGCGCCACAAGGGACGCCCGCCACGCCTGCTAATGTCCGGCGGCTGGATGCGATTGGTAGAGGGATCCCGATTGTACTGTTCATCGTAGACGTTGGGTGACTCTCGTTGTTGGACCTAAAATAAATGATAACGCGCGGATGGTTCGCGCGACTGATTCAAGACTATTATTGTTCGCTGCGGATGTTCAACGACTGGCTGCTAATGTCCGGCGGCTGGATGCGATTACTAAATGCGCGTCAAACAAGTAACATGCTCTAAGTCCGCTATACCCGAGCGCAACAACAACGTCCACACGCCAAAGAACAAAAAATAACGCAGATTAGCAGGCTAAAATACAGTAGCGGCCTAATGGGATTGCGCGGCTAAGGCAGAAAGTGGGTGGCTGCGATCGCGCGTAGGAGACCACCGCCGTAGCACTAATACCCTATGCAGCTGCGCGACAGCAAGCTCTCGCAGAATACATAAACGCGTAAACGCACAGAGGGCGTGTCAAAGGTGAACTGCATAGGTGCGGGCCCGCTCAGCGCTGGACTAGGTCACAAAGGATTACAGAGTTGAAATAAAAATAGTACTAGCCATACGCGCATGTGACTTATGTCGATGCCTATGAATTTGCGCTACTTAACGCAGCTCTAGCTCCTTACCCGCGTGTGGGAAGAAACAAATGCTTAACTGCTTTGGCCGCTAGCTGTTGCGTCGCGCAAAGATGTTAGAATGTACTATGCGCGTTTGACGTAAACAATATCCGCTGAAAATAGACTGCTGAACGTGGAACTTGTTAAAAATTCTAACAGTGCTGATGATGTGCGCTCTAGGCAAAAACACAGCAAACAATACTGACTGCGTGTGATGGAACAATTGCGCTTACAGAATTTATAATCGCAAGTCCGGGTTATGGAAAATCCAGGTGAATGGCAACTGATCCTGTTTATTAACGATGATATGAGCAACCAATCGTAAGCTTACTGAGTAAACTTGAACTGCAGGGGGTACACGCGCGTGAGGTGGAGTGGAAATACACAACGGGGTCCTATTACCTACAAAACAGAAAGAAATACACAACAAAGATTCTAAATTATACATAAAAGTAAACAATCAACTCAACAAAACAGTCATTCGACGAGCGCTAGGTCATAAGGGGCATTTTACGACGCGCGAACTCCGATGTCTTGACTAAGCTAATTATCACACACTCCTGACACCGCGTTCGCGATGGGACCTGACGCGACCTAAAACTAAAATCAAACAAAAAATTTATCCTGGCGCGCCTGTAGCGCTCATCGACAATAACAGAAGACAGCAGAACGAGAAAACAATTATAGGAGAACAGGAATTCCGTGCACATCCACCCATAACTACGCTAAACCCGCCTTAAGCGTTCCATCGAGAGCATCACGACGAAAAACTGCTCATAATAGCCGTAAAATAAGGTGTCAGCATCTGAGGTGGGCTGTAGTGGCCGATGTACCTGCGAGTTCCATCAGACGAGCAATCCTACTTCGTGTTAAATGGTGCTCACGGGTCTCACAGTCTGCGCGCTCGACTGTCACTCGTAAAGACACAAGGGGGCTCACTCTGCCAAACTAACAGAAACGATCAAAATGTTATAAAGGCTCATAGCACGTGTAAGCGCACTCCAGTAAGCACGTCCGTTCCGTCAACGCGCCGAAGACACTACAGTCCTCCGAGATGCTCGTACCTAAGCCACAGTTCAGTTGCCAAATAGAACCATAAGGTGTTACTATGGGTATATCATAGCCGATGACGTTGGCAATTAGGAAGAGTTGAAATTGTACGACAGAATACCAAATGAGATCCAAGCCGACACGCGCGCGCTAACGCGCCACGATATGACTTCAGCTGCGCGATAAACACAACCAGTACAACTAGTCAGGATGGAAGATATCCTGCACTATCCTGCATAGAAAACTGGATTCAAGCGCTGCGTTATGAAGTATATACAAGCTGCGCGAATGCGTCAAGGATGCTACATCGAGTCCGTCGACAATTATAGGAAAATCCAGAGGCGACGAAAACGGACACATAAGGGGTGAACGAATGACAACGCGTAAACGCGAAATCGGTCCGATACGCGCCTAAATACCTACAAGGAGATGGAGGATACTGTCGAACTATAAGGTAGAAGCTGTAGAATTGATAATCCAACGTCGACTTTCCCGCTTGTAATCTACCAGTGATAGTTACCGACCTTTAACCGTCCACGTCGAATCCGCACTACCCAGAAATCCGCGTATTCTCCCACGTACAAGCCGGGTAGACAAGCACGTACGATCTTAATCGTGCCGACTGAAGCCACATGAAAATCTAATTAAGCTCACACACGACAACACAACTGTCGCGCGTTACGACAATGACAAATACGATGCAGATGACTTGTGCATCAATTGACGTCAAAGCCTATTACAATAGATTTCCAAGCGACCACTATATCGTCAGGGTCCGTACTTCGCCTTCATGATCTTCTGCCATAAACCGAAAGCCGCCAATGACGATAGTAAAATGTCTTTCCGAGTACAACTAGAACTATCAAATGACATAGGCGCTGCTAGCCGTACATGCAACCAGGACAAGACGAAAAAACTCGAACCTTAAAGACAAACGACACCGACAACTGTTCCACAAGGGGAGGGGTCAATTTAGTACTGGGGAGAAAAAAACTCAATGGATTCGGCTGAATAGGGAGTATACAAAGGGTGGGGGTGTAAAGGGACTAATCCAAGGGAATGCCGAGTCCTTTTAGGCGCGTGATGCGCGTGGGAAAGTATGATCAGCTGGCGCGGCAACATAAGAGTCTACCTAAGCGATGTTGCCTCCAACAAAGAGTGGCTCGCGACTTCCACTCTCAAACCTTGCACAGCTGATAGGGTAATAGGACAAAATGAGGAAAGGGACTACTAGAAAAGATAGCAACAGTTGAAGGAGAAACAAAAAATATGTCTCCAGGCTCGACAAGAGTTTGGACGCAGCATCAACCCGATCGCCGAAAGTTCCGACTTCGCGCAGGATCTGGTACAGTCCACCGGCGTCCCAGTGGTCCTGCACCCGCCGAACGAAGAAGTACTCCCTACGCTCGTCCCGATGCTGACGAGCAAACTCCTCGGCTTCCGGTCTCTAGGCGCGTCACTACGCGTCAGTACGACCAAAAATGAATAGAAAATCAAGAAGTGGATGGAATAAAAGGAAATAAACGACTGAATTGAATTGCAGATCCTTGCCTGCCTCCACGGTAAGATCCAGCAATTCCAGGGTGGCCTCTTCAACTCCGAAAACTTGCTCCAAAACACTTAGCGTCTACGGCTCGAGCCATGTGAAACCAAGTATCGGCATTATCTGAAAAAAGAAGGAAAGAAAACAAAGAATTAGAAAACACAACAAGAAACAAATAACAAATAAACATAACAAAGGGGGATAAATATGATGTGAATAACATATGAACAACAACCTACCTGAACCGTCTCAACCAACAACGAAACTATCCCAACAACTAATAGGTGACCAGCGACTAGGGCTATCCCGGGCGTAAGGCAAACAACTACAGCAGTGTGTCACTGAAGAGCCAGCACGTCCCCGAAACTGAGGGGTAGCGTGCGCATGGCAAGGTACAGCTTGAATAACATGCCGGAGGCCGATCCGAAACTACCCAAGGCTCCTTATCGGCGATCGGAGCGATGGTATACGGGCACCTGAATTACTCCCAGAACGAGCCGTTCCTACCAACGGGCTGTCCCTTCCTCCATCTTCCGGATGTTGCCTTCCTCCGTCCTTCGTGACAGTCCGCCCTTTCCACGGCCGCTAAACCAACTGTGCCTGGGGGTAGGAAAAACTACTAAAGGGCACAGGTTCGATGGCCAGGTGTACTCCTGTGCCCCCGGCCACCGAAAGCTTCCCCCCGAAGGGGTGCCCATGCAACACTACAACGGCGCGTAGAGGCAACTAACTACCCGTAACAATGAGATCACTAAACCTAAATATATCACAGAACTAGAAATAAATATCACAAGAGTAAAAAATCACACGAATAAGCGACTAGCAAAGTTAACAGAGTGACTAGAGATAGTTAACTAAACCGTACAAGACAGCTACTACAAACTCAAAACTACCGGGCCGACTACAACTGGAAGGATAGCGAAAAAATAGAAGAAAATATAAAAAGAAATATCTAGGGTTTGGGACCAGGACCCCCTAGCACTCCCGTCCTCCGAAGCTGCCTCCCTGCAACTCCGCCGTCCTATCCTCCGAAGATGCCTCCATGCAACTCCGCCGTCCCCTGGAGATGTCTCCTTACATCTCCGGAAGTGATCCAGGCTCCTAAAAGGACGGTGTTTCCTTATCACCTGCGCTTGTCGTCGCGTCCACCGATACAACTCCAAATTCGCGCGTCCAACGATACCATTCCAACGCAGGTCCAATCCTCCTTCAAACCTTCCTTCGTCTGTCCCCTCTCAACGTGTACAACGATACAATGCAAGTCGCGTTCGACGATAAAACTCCAAAATACGCGTACGACGATAAAATACAATGATCACGTTCTCCTTTCGTCTATCGAGCCATCCTATAAGCCCTCCTGCAACAATCCCCTCTCAGCGCGTACAACGATACAACACACGACGCGTTCAACGATACAACACTGAAATACACGTTGCAACGATACAACTCTAAAATCGCGCTCCCTGTCTGTCGATCTGTCAGTCCTTGTCCGATCCGTCCTGTAAACCTTCTCTCTGGCACGTCACCGATACAGCTCCTCGCGCCCTCCGATACAGCTCTAACACGCGCGTACAACGATACAACTCCATCGTGCCACTCGAACACCTTCCTTCTGCGCGTCGCGCTCGACGATACAACTCTAAAATGCACGTACAACGATACAGCTCTGCGCGCTCCCGTCCAGACCTCCATCCTTCGATCCTCCTTCTGCGCATCGTGCTCGACGATACAGCTCTGAAATGCACGTACAACGATACAGCTCTTGTGCGCTCCCGTCCAAGTCTCCATCTCGGTCCTCCTTCGATCCGACCGTCGTCCTTCCGTCCGCTCGATCCCTTCTGCCAACAACTCCACCGAAGCGTCGACTCGACATTTGCGGCCGCTGGCACTATACCCCAAGTGCCCCCTGGTCGAGCCCGCCGAAGACATTAACACCTGCCCTTACTTGGGGCCCTTTCCTAGCACGGCATGCATACCAGCATCGCATGGCGTAGGTGCTTGGCCAATAAGGGGTACGGTTGGCAAGTTGCCACAGTCTTACCGACTTTCCCCCCGCACTCTAACGCCATACTTCGCAACCTGGCTATCCCCGCTGTAGTCTTGCCACCGGCTACGTAGGTATTCACCACTGCTTCGTTGCTTGCCTGATCTTCTTATGGTGTGCTGAGCGTGGCAGACATCGGGTCCGTTACGCACGCATGGAGGATGAGATAGCGCGTCCTCCGAGACGCCCTCCACAATCCTTCCGATCTTCCTTCCACCGATCCGGCCAACTCCATACGCGGGCGGAAAACTCATCCACCATACGCTCGGCGTCGATGCACCATGTTGCGACTAGGGGTGCTGAGCACTCTGAGCCGCAACAGTCAACATCTCAAGAGTTTAGAGATTTAAATGTGTAAGTGCTACACCACATTAGGGAAAACTTTCATAGCTTTCACGTTTGCACTAGTATAGTATTGTTGAAATATCACGATAAGGAGTCTGAATAGATAAAGTTTCGAAGAGAAGGAAAACTAGAAAATTAGGAAAACGAGATAGATTAGATTTCAAAGAGAAAGAAAATGAAGATCAGGAAGATGAATAGAAAAATTAAACATAACATGTTGGTTTGCAGCTGCCATATTTAGACATAGTTCAAAATGCAAAAAAACGCTAGCTTTTTCTAAAATATAATTCAACTCATCTCGTTACTTCATTCTCACTGGATAAAATTCACAGCTCTAGCGGGTTATGGAACTGATACATATGTATATATGTATATGCATCTTATCAAGGGAATTGTTTTCGATACCCCATGTATGAATATCGTACTCGTCATTTTCTTAAACGAGTAGTGCTGAGGTTATCGAGCAGCGAATAGTTATGATAATTCGGGGGTAAACTCGCGGTCCTATGCTTGATTTATATTGCGTTCAGGAAAGATAGCATTTATTGAATAAGGAGTGCAGATTCTGTTTGGATTGTTCTTCTGGGACTCTTGCGAGAAGTGAGAAAAATCTGAAAATCCACTCAAGGAATGTCCTCTAATTGTCCTCTAACCTAACCGTTATCAAGGTTCCCGTGAAATATGCATCTTAAAAGACTATCACTTTTAGAAAGACTATCTAGAGACTAGACTAGGACTATCTACACTGTCATATCTGAAGAGTTTTATATGGACTCAATTTTCAAATATTGGTCTTCTTTTTCTGACAGTTTTCGTCACCTAATAATCTGAACTGTTTAACTGTAACTATAGTTACCACGGCATAGTCAGTAGTTTGAAAATTTATAAGCATATCATTTCCTAGTTGAAAGGTTTTATATATCTCTTAAAGCTCATACCCTTCTAGAATTCGAAGCTCAGTACCGAAACCACGAAATTCTTCAAATTTTGGCTCATTTCTTTGAGCTCGTGTGTCCTCGCAATTTATCGCACATGAATTATATCGCAACGCATGTTTTATAAGTACAAGATTGTTCGGATCCTTTGAGCTATGCCATTGTACTTTCCGTCCGTATCCATCAAGATTCCCGCAGGGATACATCATAAGAAATCTATGCCTTCGTATTTGAAGTTATGCCATAGCATATATTCCATATGCATGTGCTTTGTTGCGCAATAGGGTGGATTGCACTCCAACATTTGGTTAACCAGGGTACAATTGAAATAGGCATTTTCAATGCTTTGCAGCAGGATTAGCACTTATTATTAGCACATTCAGGTCGAAAGATTTTGAGCAGGGTTTGCTGCGTACTGCTACATAGAATAACAAACAGAGATTAGCTTCCAAAAAACAACTATTTTCCAAAATAAAATCTCAATTCGCACTCGTGTTATGTCTACAACGCAAAATACACTATGTAAATCTTGTGCAAGAAAATGGTAGAAATGATTTTTCTCGTTCTGATAGTTGGTTTCTTGTCAAATGCTTTCATTCAATGCATCGGAAGAATACAAGTAAAAATTTTGTCAAAATATATCTTTTTGCAGAGAGCGAAACAATATTTGAGCACACTTTAACTTGGCTATATCCAGGTTTTTGCTACAATATTGAAGCGCAACAGAGCTAATACGCATACAAAAGCAGCGAAGATTCTTAATTACGTTGCTTTCCAACTATTTGGGCATTTCGCATTCCTTGTAGTTGTGGCTTTTAAGGCCACAAACATATGCGACCCAATTGCTTTCTCAGTTTACAATTTATCTGTTGGCTGATATACCCGGCTTCTCTCTCCATTTTCTTGATTTTCAACAGGGAAAAAAATACGGTAGCGGCGTGTATAGATGCTTTATGTGGATTGTGTTTACGAGAGCAAGTTAAATTTTTGTAGAGTTTTTATGAACTGAGTTACGATTTTTCTTAATTTTCACGCAGTTAAATCTTTTTAGTTTTTAGCTCGAAACCGTGGTGGATCAGAGCTGTTGCTGAAGCAAAACAGCCATCTTGTAGAGCTTGCTTTGTTCTATCGCATGGTATTTTGCAACCTACTTAGAAATGAGAAGTGTATGACTTATTGCGCTCGGAATTCAAAACCTGCATTAATTTCCGGACAACCCAATATATAGACTGTAATTGACAGCAGAGACAAAACTGAAGGGATGATTATCAAACATGACTGCCTTAGTGCGCCAGAATTTGGAAATTTGAAGAATCGATGTTTACTTGAAAAGCTTGGAGGCACCGTCCACGATTCTTGACTTCTATGTTTGTTCATTCCATGCTTCTCACGTCCTAATTCCGAATATGAAGTGGAAAATCCGCAAAGCCCCGACAATCCTCGTCTCGGAAAACCCGAAGGCCGTTCTTTCGAAAGGAGAATGGACGCACACGGATGGGCCGGCCTTACTGGAGAGGCGGTGCTGACTTAGAATCCTCATGACCTTTCTATTAGCGATTTTTCGCTTCCGGAGCGACATTTTGAGCCGCGAGTTGGGCATATGCTTAATAAAAAATTCTACTATCGCAAGCTGCTGAAAGCTCAAGAAACCCTACCTTGGGATGGACGGTGCTTCTAAAATGTGCTCCTTTGAATATTGCGGCAGTTTTGAAACGAGCGCAAAAAAGTGCAACAAAATCCAATATTATACAAGAACGAAAATCTCAGGACTGCACTCAAACTTCCTTCACCTCATTGAACTTGATGTCAGCGAATTGCCTGAGCGTTCTCCTTCAGCAGAAGAGAATGTGTGGCAAATCAAAATATTCAGCACTTCAAATATATCGTGGTGTTAAAAAGGGGTTACGGTAACCTTATAACCTCGCAGTTTACCCCAGACCACCATGAAACCGTCAAAATCTATTAGGTGTGGAATTCTAAAATCATCCTCATTTGCCTGTACAGACCACCTTAATACTCACATGTCGAATACTAACACTTACTCATGCAAAGTATTGTCGAAATTCGAAAGAACAATCCTTGGCAATATGTAGAAAATAACCGAATTTCAAGCAGAAGTTGAAAATTTGGAAAATAAAAGGCCATTCATCTCTGCGGTTCGATAAGAATACATGAACAAAAACTCAACACCTGTAGTTTACTACATAGAGAACACTTCTCTCCAAATCAAGATCATCTCCTTATTGCATAAATATGGGCAAACTATGCCATATAGAGAAGAGTATAAGATCACTAAAGAACATTCCAACAAAATTAGCGAAGAGCTCAAACACACCTTGTATCTCAAAGCGGTATGTTTGATTTGAAAACAAGAGAAAAGGAACTGTGGAAACAAAAGTAATATCAAGATTTTTCTGAGTACACAACTGACAATAGAGAGGGCTTCGCTCGATGGGGAAGCAAAAAGATGCAGTTTGAGAGCAATCTTCTCGCTAAAGGCGTCACTTCATCGACGTGGATAATAGCTAGCTAAGGGGTTCGTAATAGTCTGAAATCACGACTCGAAGTGTGAAGAAAGCTGTCTTTGCGATACTTGCTACGTTTCACACTTCCACAATTCGATAAATGCGAGTAAAGCATTGCTTAACTTTTGAATAGTCACACATATCTGGTAGGATGGAGATCAAGGAGCACAAATGTGTTTTGAAAGAACAGGAACCGTGCTATTATATTGCTTATAAGGAAATATACCAACATAGTATATCACTGAACGCCTTTTCAAACACTAACTCCATATTCTTCATTTTTTAAAAACAACTTCTCGAAAGAATTTATGAGTGTTCAAATGTCCAAATTTGTCAAGCTTTTAGTGGTTTGAAATTAGTAGAAAGCTCTACAAAAAACTTTCAGATGTGGGTAATCGATTTTATATCAAGTACTAGCGGCCCGTAGGGCCGCTAGCTAGTGGGTCGAGGCAAATTCGTGGACATTACCAGAAAAGAACGATAACGCTCAAAGCCCAAATTAGCCTAACAAGGGAAGCGTCTTTAGTCAAATGGCCTTTCCAAACGGAGTCCTATATCACTTTGAAGAGCATTAAACGCTGATTCGAAATCTGTTTTCGCTATCTGCCAAACGCCCCTGGGCGTGGAGTTATGTTTTTTGGAGCAAAAAATGAACGCAGAATCTATGTAAAAACAGTAATTACAATATTTTCTGCGCTCAAATAAAGCACTGTTGAGGGTATAAGGGTATTAGACAGAAGGTATTCATCAGTTGAAATGCTCCGATAATGAACACCTGATCATCTAAGCAGTCTTGGACTAGTGTTCCAGTTACGCACTCAGTTTTTCGAAATAGAAAGTGCACATAACTCGGCCTCCAGAGGCGCTTGGCAGATATGGAAGACGGATTTGAAATCACTCAATGCTCTACAAAGTGATATAGGTGACACGTGGAAAGGCCACTTCGACTAAAGACGCTTCCCTTGTAAGTTAAAAAAATGACGCAATTATTTGGAGGCAGTTTGACTGATTCGTTATGCTATTGTTAGCTGCGAAGCATCATTCCAAAAGAAGATTGTGACCTTCTTCGTGAGCTAAGTTTGCTGTTTCTGATGTTGTAATATCACCGTCTAGACACACGCAAATGCATAGTACTCCCTATAGAGCAAAAAACCTGACTTTGTAATATTTGGTATACCGGCATTTTTTTAGGGCAAATGTTCATTACAGAGCGTCTAATTATATTCAGTAAGTTGATGATCACGCATACTAATAATTTCGTATAGTCTGTCCCAATCCCAACCAGGTCGAAATGGGCAATGGCCCTCGTCGCCAGGGTTTTTGCGTCACGCCCACAGTTACCTCGTCTGTTCTCGCTTCAATCCCTTAGCTTTTTCTGACAGTGCGCATACGCAGCGACAACGATTGGGCCTGATCCCAATTAGGACAAACTGTACGTTGAACTGACAGCGGCCTTAGCGGTTTATAAGACATTTGAAATGAGTTTATCCCTTCTATATATTTTCAATTCGGTGTTATGTACATAATGTATATTATATTATATTTATATTTTTACTGCGTTTTCATTCATTCATTCATTCATTCATTAGATACGCTCTAGGCGTTCCAAAACATTGACAAAAATGTGTCAGTAATACATGAAACACAACAATAATGAGCATTTCACCACATCTTTCAAGCCCAGACTAAGCTTATGAGAGAAAAGATTGTGTAGAAGCAGCTTGCGTAAACGCGTATAGATAACAATGCTTGCACTTGCGTGAACTCTATGGGGAAACGCTCTGGAGAAGTACCCATGCCCCCTCGTTTGCCAGCAAGGAACGATCTTATTTTGATTCCATAATAGCAAACCGGAAGTTCGGCTGGCGGGTATACTGGCAGCCCCGCCCAACACAGTTTGCCGGGGAGGGTACAAAGCTCCAAGGAAATTTGAAATATATTGTAAATCGGACAAGCATCAGTCTATGTTGGTAAGCTGTACCAAACTAGTGCGTGGTAGTAGGTAGGCTGGGCTCGAAACTATGCGGTAAAAATCTGGATTTAGATGAACAAATCTAGCAAAGTAGATATAAACTAAGATTGTCGGACGCATAATGCCAGGTGAACATTACAGAGAGCTTTGAAATCATTTCAGACAACTTCAAAAGCAGAACTGTTTCCATCGTTTTATTAAATGCCGGTAAGCTATTGTCTCAGATAGGATTAGCAGTAGGAGGCAGTTGTTTATACAATGCGATTAGCGATGAAAACAGTGATACAGTGAGTGAGTATATTAAAACAATATCTTACGAATAGATGTAGAGTGTATGAAAGCAATGTTAACAGAAGATGTTGTGATCGCGCACCGAGTATGAGAGTGGGGGGAGGGGGTAGATGATAGTTCGACTCCAATCCATAAGCCGGTACCGTTCAATTTGACACCCTGAAAGCATTGCAAAATGGTGTCCAAATAGTAACCAGCAAAGTAGATATGCCGCAGTTAGCGGTAATAGTACGATTAGGCTGCGTTCATACTGATCTCGAAGTCCGGGAACAGTTTTAGCACAGCGCTCAATTTCGAGCATTGTGCTGGAAATGTTCCCGGACTTGGAGATCAGTATGAACGCAGCCTTAGTGAATGCAAACGTATCTCACTGATAGAAGGTTAAAACTCCATCAACGCGCAATCAAAAAAACTACCTACTGCTACTTATCCATAGCAAAAATGACGCATCCTATTGCAAATAATTCAACGAAGATACAAGAAATTGCGTAAACTTGTTACGTAATGAATGTTACCCACTGATTACTACGGAAGCTGATAGAAGCTGCAAAGTTCCTAGGTTATCATAAATGAGGGCATTCAGCGTTGATGGCAGGAACATTTCCGGGTACAAAGATGAAAACCGATATGGTTTACTGAAAAAGGAAACGATTAGGGATCGACCAAAGCAAACCAAAACAGCGACCTAATGTCGTTGCAGCATAGAAAGCGTGGGGCTTATTTGTAGTGAAAATATTGAAAGTCCTGAAAAACAAACTAACATGTGATTGATTTTAGATGTTAAATGCTGTTCATAAATCAGAGTAGCGCATGAAACCTCGAAGTGCAGTCGTAATTTGGCGAAGCAACCAGTCAGAGAAACAAAGTTCGGTGATAATCGCTTCACTGGAAAAGAAAACAGTAGATAAATAGATTGTTGAACGATGAAAAGAGTCATCCTATGCTGTTGATCCATAAAAAGCGATACCTTGCTGTAAATGTATGAACAAAAGTTTTAGATGTTGCTCGAAGTGATTCACTACAGTTGTGATCCACTCCTACACTGATGCCCTCCAAAACATCCAAGTACAGGGCATCAGGATTAAAGGCAATAAACGAAATGTCAACATAATTGCGTTACAAAACTGCGCCACTGAAAAAGGAAACAGTAAAAAGACGATTTAAGCCAAAAAAGAACTACCTGATGCTGTTGATGCGGAGCAAGCGCGACGCTCTTATAAGAGATGTAACGATGAGGATATGATGCAGTAAACGTAATGTGTTATAGACGTGATCCATTGGTGTTCAAATAAAGATAACTAAAGTCTTCAAGTAGAGTTGCGGTTTCGATCGAGGGGCAGTTACAATAACGGTAAGAAGGCATCAAGTGCAACGATGTTTTATCGGAAAAGATAAAAATGAAAAGTTGGCCAACGTCTGATTGAAGGGCCTACCTAAGGCTTTCAAATCGTCATAAGCTTAACGCTTTCTTGTCGCAAATGTCCGATAGAAGCACAAAGACAAACCATAGTAAGGGCAAAGGAGAGCAATCACTGTGGTGAAACAATGCTGGGGACCTTTCACTAAAAAGGGGAAAATGAGAATCTGACCAGCCTCTAATCAGAACAACTACCTGCTACTGTTGATGCACAGCCCACAGCATACAAGGCGCATCTCTTATGGACGACGTTAAGATACGGAAAATGCATGCGATTATCCATGAATATGATGCACAGCCACACAACGACTGGAATCCATGTAGGCTTTGATTGATCAACCGTGGCTACGACGAGCGAGAGCATTCGCCGGCAGTGAGGGAACAGTTTCGCTTACGATAAGCCTACCACTATGGTTTACTGAAAACGAAACAATGAGGTATCGATCAAGGCTCATACCGGAAAAGATGAAAATGAAAAGTTGGCCAACGTCCAATTGAAAGGCCTACCTAACGCTTTCAAATCGTCATAAGCTTGACGCTTTCTTGTCGCAGATGTCCGATAGAAGCACGAAGTCAAACCGTAGTAAGGGCAAAGGAGAGCAATCACTGTAGTGAAACAATGCTGAGGACCTTTCACTAAAAAGTGAAAAAATTGTAATCCGACCAGCCTCTAATCAGAACAAATACCTGCCACCGTTGATGCACAGCCCACAGCATACAAGGCGCACCTCTTATGCACGACGTTAAGATACGGAAAATGCATGCGATTATCCATGAATATGATGCACAGCCACACAACGCCACACAACAATCCATATAGGCTTTGATTGATCAACCGTGGCTACGACGAGCGAGAGCATCCGCCGGCAGTGAGGGAACAGTTTCGCTTACGATAAGCCTACCATTATGGTTTACTGAAAACGAAACAATGAGGTTCGATCAAGGCTCAATCAAAGAAACGATCTTACTGCAAAATAACGAGGAGTGTTTCCTTGCGGCAGATTTAGTGATGTTAACGTGGCAGACATGAAGCGTGATCCATTGTAAATGTGATTCATTACTGTTCATAGAGCGAGGATAGAAACTTCCAAGTATGATCGTGGCTCGACTAAAAAGCTAGCGATAAATGGGTAGGCTGATAGAAAAAAATGAGAAGAGAATTGACATACAACTGAAAGAAAAACCTAAGGCTTGAACCGTAACAAGCCTCGTGGATCATTATTGTAGATCCGATAAAGTACGGAAAGCTGCACGACTCGTGATGGACAAATGCGTATGTGATAGATTTGTAGGAATTACACGACACTCGATGAGACAACGCGCATACATACAAAAAATATCCGGGGAGGTTCTCATCGGTCTAATGCTGTCCTAGTAATGAAAAAAACAAAGGCGTGCGATTTCTATGCAAAGAAACTTTAGGACTTAGAAGAAAATATAAGCAACAATGCGCAAAAATCCTAGGCAAGATCATCAAGTCAAAAGCTATATAGGGGCAAATCTGGGCACCCGGGCAGTGCCGTACTGTCAATCTGTCAGTAACCATGTGCCAAATTTGTTAGACTACTGTAGAATTTAGTTAAAAAGTGTGCAATGTTTTGATGCGTTTATTAGCGAGGTATGTACGCAATTGAACGTAATGTTTTGACCAACTTCGCCAAAGCTAGAAAGACTACATCGCATTTATGAGAACTTCGAAGGAAACCATTCATAGTTTACGGTTAAGAAATGTCAGTGAAAGGGCGGAGCCAGTAGTCTGCGTGATCTAAAATGGAAGTTTGTAAGTTTCGTGCTAGTAACCTCAGATTATTATTACCTACAAAAAATGCTTCTAAATCGTTGCTATCCATCATCTAGTAGGTGTTATAGCATGTTTAATGGTTCATCTTGTTGGACGCAAGTGCAGAGTGTGGAGTGGCATTGGGTTTTATAAGCGTACTATTTCGTCGTAAACAACATTCCTGATTACTGTAGCTTAAGGGACTGCTTCGGACCAATTTCTCGTAACTTTTATACCGCTGCTGCTCGTGCATCGCGATAATGCCACATAAGTACTGCCATGCGCGAACGAGGGAGTTCGCAGAATAACGCACACTTTATCGAATGACTGTCCTTGACTTTTGTTGCTTGTCATGCAGAATGCAAGCCGAATTGGGAACTGGAATCTGCAGAAACAAACACCGGTCTTCTCGTTAGTATAATCAAGGTTCATTTTGTGTATGTATGCATCCTCGCCATTGGTCAGATTCTTGCAACGAAGGAGCTTGTTCTCATTGTGGAATGATATCACAACAAGTCTTGTCCCATTGCAAAGCTGCGATGACACATCCACATTTCTTAGCAGCATCACAATTGAGCCAGGCTTGATCCGCAAAATGTACGGCGGCAATGACGCAGGCATGATATTATGGAAGTGCTCCGCGTTGTCGCAAGGTAATCCATGCAAGCCGTCCTCCTTTACAGAAGGTGTATCTATTCCGACTAAATCAACCGTACCTCCTGCTAGCTTCTCCGGCACCTTTATGTTGAGTTCTTCTACGTCGCAGTTACGCACGGTCAGCAAAGCAACTCTCGCGAGCATTGAGGAATCATTCAAGAGCTCGGGTGTATAGATCCATTCGATGACATCATCTTCGGTAATCATGCACATAGAGGATGGTAATAAAATGTTATCGTCACTGTAGAAGTTATCCCCAGTTCCGACGGAAAGAAGCCATCTTGTATATTGCTCTTCTTCGGCACCCATCCTCAGATTCTCATCGAGAGTGAAAGTCGTGAAGTGTCTCCAAAATTGGCTATTCTTGCATGTAGAATCTAAAGTCTCTTGTCGCGTGCTGCCTTGTATGACTGGTAAAAATTGGCACCAATCTCCTCCTAAAATCATGGTAACACCACCAAAAAGGGTGTGGGCGAGAGATGGTGCAGCAACATCGCGCAAAAGCCTTTCGACGCATTCTAGAGCAAAACGCGATTGCATCGAAATTTCGTCCCAGACGATAACATCCACGGTGTTTAGCATTTGACCGACAGGTGACGATGCTTCCACATTAGCCGTTGACCAACTATGAAGTTTTTTTACCGGTAGACAAAAAAGACTGTGCGCTGTCCTTCCGTGTTTCAACAGCGTAGCAGCAATGCCAGTGGATGCCGTCGATAGAACTCGTTTGCCCTCTCTTCCAATAAAGTGATCAAGGCGTTTAGTGTGCGAGTTTTGCCAGATCCCGTCCTTCCATCTATGTAATAGAGCTTTTTACCACTTCCTTTGGGTAGTCTAGATTCAGCCATTATCGCACTAACAATTCGTTCTTGTGCAGGTGTCAAATTTTCTGCGACGTTGTCGATGTGTTCTTCAACCTACTCTTTAGTCCACAGTTTTCCAAGGATGCACCATTGTTTTTCAATATGGTTTCGATGTAAGTTAATGAACACATATCTAATAAGCTTTCTGATTCCGTGGAAGTTCGGCAACGTGTTCTCATTGAGTTCTTATGAAGATTCCACAACTGCACTAGATTTGTTGGCCGACAGTACAGAAGGATTTGAGCGTAAAGTTTTCGCATAGCAGAAGGCATAGCGAAAGCAGAAGCACTCTCCAGGCACTTCTGCCACTCCGTTTCCGTGGCAATATAACCGGCAGCCTCGGCTGCTGCCATGAAACTATCATAAATAACGCCGTTGACAGTGCGAAGATATTCAAACGATGAAGCTCCGCGAACATTGTAAAGAAGTATTCGCAGTGCATAAAGTTCACTATTTTTTGGGTTGACAGGCCATAAGGCAGCTATACGTCGACTGGACTTAGTAAGGGCCTTATATTCTTTGCCAGTAAACACAAACTGCTCTGCCACCTCAATCCATGTCATCTGCCTGGCGCGTTCACACTCTCTGACCAGTGAAAAGTGAGCTAAAAGCTTACTCACAGGAGTCACTTCTTTTGCACTCGAACCTTTGAGATATACTGGCTGTTGGTTGGGGAGATGAGCGCTAAGAAAGATCACTGTATGCATATTATATATAGGAAAACGAAGTAATCGATAAGCGGATTCCATGTGCGATAAGCAACGTGCTTCCAAAAAAACTTGGCGCATATCTACGTCCACAACTTTATCGTTGTTTGCATCCAGTTTAGCATTCATAGCTAGAAATCGTTCATTTCGGAGCATCTCAAAAATTATCTGTCGGGACCCTTGTAGATGTATTTGTAGATGTACTTGAAGGCCTTAATCGAACAGCAACATTTATGTGACATTGGTATTTCATTAGAAGGTATGCGTTGTAGGGAACGACGTCTGCATTTAATGCCACAGTTATTTTTCTTTCCTACAGGTGCGGTTCTGCTATTATTTCGTCTACGATACAACGGATATCCATCATCAGTGAGTTCGGTAGCATCCCGGAATGGCTTCGGAAAGTGTTTGTCGCAAAAAGCAGCATTTTCTGAGCGACAAGCAAGGTCTGGACGTGACTTGCAAGGGCCGTGCACCATGAAGCGAGTCACTAAATTGAACAGTTGCAATTTTGTAGCAACATCCGGATCGTCGGTTGTGGGATAATCCTGAAGTTCTGCCGATATGCATGCGTCGATCTCTTCTGGAGTATCAAGTTTTTCGCGCAGGGTGACGAGTATGTGCGCGTGTGGCATGCCTCTCTTTTGAAATTCGACGCTGTACTGTAAAGCAAGTACTTCTCCAAACACCTTCTTGTCGACAATTTCTTTGATGAAACTCTGCAGACGAAGTTTGAATACCCTCGCGCAAAGAAGGAGATCGGTTATCCAAGAATCAAAACGAGTCACCAGATTTTCACGCATCTCTGCCAATCCTGGTTGCCGGTGAATGTTATAAAAAGATCAGGTTTTCCTAGGCGTTGAGCGAAAACCATTGCATTGTGATAAAGCTGATCATACCATAGCGTACTGCCAACAAAGTAACGGGGCAAATTTATGAGTTTGCCGAGCTTGAAACCCTTGTCCTGTAGTTGCTGATCCAAGTAAGTATACAGTGTTGTGGCTTTGGTACCTCTGATTTGTGTGGTGGTCCTACCGATGGCAGAAAGAAGGTCCGCCTCAATTCTGGTGTAGACGTGTATGATAAACTGAGATAGCAATTTGCCGCTGCCATAAAAACGATGCTCCAACAAGTTGCCATGCCGCGAAAGGATAAACCGATAAAAATCGCCACGGGGAAGGAACTTAGGGGAAGGAGAATCCGTTTGGTCATCTTTGTCTTGGTCATCCGAGAAAAATAAATCCGTCTGACGTGATTCATCCGCAGTGATATCAACTGGAGCAGTTCGCTTTCGAGTTAACTTCGGCAAGCTTTCGCGCACGAAGCTTTGCTCACCCTTGGGGAAGTAGAGAGGGTATGACATGGCATCAATATTGTTGTTATGATGAGCGGCAATTGATCGCCCTCCTCTACTGTAGACACGCAATCCTTTATCGAGTTCGTCCTCAGTGGGGAAGACACCGTTGCGACAAACATATATAGCTGCAACCACATTGTCTACCTTAGGTACGTTCAGACGTGCTTCATGAGTATTGGACGATACAGTGTCTGGTAGCTCTCGTTTGTGTTTCAAGTTCATCAGGATTTGTGGTAAGACGTCTTCATCCTTGATGCGCAATGCATTGGCTTCAGCAAGGTAGACCTCATACATTGACTGGTAAGCTCTGGCGACCTCATACATTGACTGGTAAGCATTGACTGGTAAGCTCCTTCCGCAAAATAGCGATTATTTTTTCAACAAGCTCGTAATCAATTTTCATCTTCCACTCAGACATGGTTTCATTCAACGAACGTCTAGACTTGTAATCATCGCAAATGTAGAGCTGAGCAAACGATGCTATAGCCGAGTCTGGGTTTAGGTGACAAATTCCTACATCCACTGTTCCCTGTACAACCAATGGTAATTGTCCGAATCCTGTAGGAAACTGGCGCATATTCATACTCAGACCAGCAAAAGCAACAAGGTTGTTGAGGGCACGGAACATATAATAGAGCTTTTCATTAGAGCGTGCTTTCACCCACAACCAATCCATCCCTTTTAAGCGATAAAACCTGCTCGGGCATATGTTCACTCCAGCATTGCAGCATAGAGACTTGGGTTCCCCTTTGAAAGAGACAGCAGAGCAATGTCGACATGTGATATTTCAAGGGCCGAGATGGAGCGCTGGTGATATAGGTTTTGGTGCAGGCAATTCTTCTTCGGTTGTAACAGTAGGAGAAGCATCATATGCAAGACGATGAATGTAGGCTGCATGCAAACGTATGGTACTCATGGAAAGAGTGATGGATTCCGTAAAAATGTCAAGAGTGCGTGTGATGCAGGAGCTCACTGCGGCAGGAATGTCGCTTCGGAAAATGGACGTGCTATTGAATGGAATGACGAAGCGACAACCGCCATAACCATAAGATGTGAGTCGAAAATCCAGAGATGATTCTCTCAGCTCTTGCGTTGGTGCTAGTGAGAAATCGAAGACGATGCAAACATTCTTACCACGGTATTTCTTTGCGACCGCACCACATAAAGTTCCAGCCGTGTTCGAATACAGAATAACAACTTTTTTTGCTTTCAGGCTCTGTTTAGCGCCGATGTTACGGAAATCATGGACTCCATCATGTAGAAATGTGTTGACAAAAACTGTGTCCGGTTTTCTAGCAAGCAATGAGAAAGATATATCTAAGCAGCAACAGTTTCCAAATCGGTGTTCGTATAGGAAGACGGTATCGAGGCCAAAACACTCAGAATCTGCTTGCGGTGTTCTTCGAGTTTCGCAGTACTGAGGTGATCGTCGTCAGCTTCAATCGCTTCGACGCAATGCGATACGCAAAGACTGACTCTAACAGCAACATCCATTTTGTGAAAGACGCAGACCTTGCTCATATGGGCTGTTGCACCTGCGAATCCGAACAAATCGCCGATCTTCAGAAGATATGCTCGGGTAGACGCTTTGATGGAACAGGAGTGGAAATCAAAAACTGTTGCACGTGGTCTCTTCGGAAAGCGCTGGAATACCGCTGCGCAAATGGATCCGTATCGGTTGTTGTAAAAAACAACCAAAGTGGAAGTACAGTCGTGTGCAGACCTAACATAACACCTGATGGTAATGGTTCTTCTGAGCGAACTTTTATAAAATGAACATCAGTTAGTTCGCAAAAGGTTACACGCAGCACAAACATGAGCTCTTCATCGGTGAAGGAGTTCTGAGTGTCAGTCATCTGCGATATTGCTGTGTTGTGAAAAGAAGTTTCCACACTCGTTGATGGGATCGCAAATGCTTCATCGTCCATTATTTCTATCGTTGACGCATTTGTAGTCGGTCCGTCATCCATCACTTCAACCGCCTTTTCGATGAACACCAAAGTGTAACGTGTGGTAAGCAAATACTCATATATTCGAGGAAGACGCACAGAGCCAGCATTGACAGTATGAAACAGCAAAACAGTCTCTGAGGCAGCGTTCTATCTTTCTTCTAGCAGATTGTAGGAAATAAGGTGAAGCTTCCTCCGCCTTGGTTCGCTCTCCTCTACTAAGGCGTTCAGCATAAATGCAGATGAAAACACCACAGCTGAACCCTACAAAATTCCTTCCAGCGCTTTCCAAATGTAGTAAAGGAGAATCAGTTATTTGGCTCCACATCCTTCTAAGCTCTGGCTCCCTCGCTTCCAAATTCTCGGCAGAGTAGTCGTAACAGTGTGCATATGAGTCGTACAGAAGAGCAGTGGACGATGTTGTATCGCATACAACTAACCCTCATGCCTTCCACCACACATATGAAGAGGAAGATAGCAAACTCGGTCCTTTAGGGGATAATTGGGGATTTTAAAGGAAGATCTTGTTAGCTTCAACAAAGGGTCAATCACAATAATATCGCTGTTTCGAGTCACGTACAGGACGTAAGCGTATATTTCTTCATCTCCAAGCCATTGCTCCCCACTTAATCTACCCACAGCAGACTCATCAAGATGGCATCGAAACGTGTGTCCTTCGTCATCAACGAGCTGCGCTTTCACAACGATGCCAGGGATGCTCTAAAGCTCAGATATACATACTACAATGGTACATTGTCAAGTCAATTTCCCCCTGTCAAAGAAAGCTCACTATTACGTAAGCTTAAGTCTACAAATGAATTCGAGTAAAATCTATCAAGCTCAACATTGATGCCTGGTTCCATTTCTGCCGGATACCGTTCGATGAACTTCGGTGAATTATCGCAATTGTATGACACTTCTTAAAACTGGGGCATACTTCTCGACATACGCGTCTTACGCTCCGGACGCTGTAAAGCGGTGCGTGTGCGCTCGTACTTTGGTACGGGTGAGTACGCTGGTACCGCTTTTGTAAGAAACCGTGTTTAAGAGAATTTCATCGCTTATGAGTTGATATTTGGTTGATAAAGGAGGATGTCTACAAGACTCTGGCTTATGTTCCTGTAGGGGTCTGGCAATCCGCAAAGGTTAGGCAGAAAGAAGTGTTACGTTCATCATTTTAGGTCAGTTATATTTGTTGAAAGGATTGATATTGTTTAAGTAACTATCATCTGCAGACCCATTTCAGTCGGCATATCATTACTTAAATCGGGCTAGCACCATCCGTGATCAAACAAAAAGTGATACAAAAGGCCAGTTTAAGCGGAATGCTGAATGCTATGCTCATTACTTACAACACTTGTTCACCTAGAGCCTTGATTTAAAGACGCATTCATGAAAGTTTATCTTAACAAGCAACGTTTAACTTTCGTCGTTGGTAAATGGGATTGCAGGATTCCATTCTTTTAAACGGCAAGCTTGATATGACCAAACTATATCCGGTTTTGATTTTACTTCACCACTGATGGATCAAGGAGCAGTTTCTAACTTGTATGATTTGATCAACTGTTCGTGAGCACCTTATCGATAACAACATTCAATTATAAAAAGGCTTGCACTCCTATGTTTCGGACACATGCTGTGAAAAAACTACGTATTCTCTCCGACGAAAGTCTCACCACAAATTCGTCCCTATATCTTGCAAAGCACGCATTAATGTTAAATATCGATTCAAGACGGATGTGCAAGAATCCTTAGTTACGCTGCCATCAACCGTATGCCATCAGGCAAAGAATCTTTTGCTAATGGTAAGAAATGTATGCAAAGATTTAATTACACGGCACAACTCTGTGCAAAGAATCACAAGTTCACAGGAGTTAGCGTGCCCCGGAAGCATGAGCCATGCGCGCAATGCGTTGAGTCATGGCGCGCGCTTGCGCAACCATTGTAAATTCAGTGTACGTATGCGGATGAAGTATGGCGCGGAGCATGGGTTTTGTGATTATCATGTGTGTGCACAGCCTGCACCTACTGTCCACCTTTGACTTTGTTTTTCTTTTTAGGTGGTAATTACCTCAGGTTGATGTAAGCGATAGCAATCAATTAGCTTCTTGCGGTTTCACGATGGCAACTCCAGGAGGAGGACATTAGAGGTGGCCGTGTGTGCGATGCACCACATGATTACATAAAAAGATTCAAGGTTCATAATAACACGTATTTACAGAGCGGGGGAAGCAATAAGATGGAAGGAGGGAGGGTTGCGCGCTAGGGTAATGATGCGGATCGCGGCAGCTGAGGGATCGCAGCCACATTCGTTCATAAAGCTTTCGTAGTTTTTTTTTTGGAACGCTTTTCCGCTGCCAAATGATATCGACTACCGGAGGCGGCTTTGAAATAGTTCTGGGTAGTTCAATCTGAGGCACCGGACCCTGCAATCGATGGCGCAACATGCAGTCCCTGGACAATGGTTGGCGTGCCGCTATTGCTCAACAGGAATGGCTGCGGCCTTGGTCCTGTTTGTTTTCGGTGTGCTTAATACCGAATCACTTGATAAGCAAACCTACAAATGCATGCGGAACAAAATTCGAATTTCGTCTTCGAATCAAAACCCGTCAAATTTCAGGCGTGGAAGGTTGTGTGCAATGCATCACATGATTATACGAAAGGATTCAAGTGTTCGTGATAACATTTACTGAGTGAGGGAAGCAATAAAGTAGAAACGGAAAGGATTGCGTGCTACGGTAATGCGTGATTACGACATTGTATGGTTTGTGGTCACATTCGCTCATTAAGCTTTATCGTTTTTTCCTTTTTGAATGCTTTTCTGCTAGCAGATGTTAGATATCAATTACCGGAAGCGTTGAAAAGTACTGGATTGAGACCTTAAGCCCCTGCATTCAGTGGCGCAACACCCAATCCGCGGACATTGGCTGGCATGCCGCCTGTTGCTACAGGAATAGCTGCGGCCTTGCCCCTCTCCGTTTTCGTTCTATGATCAGCTCCCAGACTCGTGTGGAGGTGTATTGCAGACGTTGCCTGATAACACATGTAAAATTGCTAAGCCTCCACGTCATAGCATTGCTTTTCGCAATCTCTCGCTAGCAAAAACCGCCACGCGGTGAGTTGGCAAGACTCCACCTCCAAACGAATCTGGGAGCCGATGATACAGAATCACTTACCAGGGAGGAACCTAAAGTCAAAATCAGATTTCCAAACGAAATATATACCAGTTTGAAAGACATCAAACGCCGTTCCCAAAACCGTTCTGTTTTTTTTGCCAAGCCCCTCTAGACGCTGAGCCATAGGTGTTTTTTAAATGAAAAATGACAGCAAAATCTAGGTGAAAGCAAGGGTTATGGTCTTCTCAACGCTTAGACGAAAAAGTGGTGAGTTTGACTATAACAGTCAAAAGGTTTCCCATGCGCACAGTGGTCTAAATACTCAACGTTAGGCCATGTGCGCAATCTTGGACGAAGTATTTGGAGGCGCTTATTAGACAGCAAAGACAGTTTTGTAATCAGCGTTTGATGCTCTTCGAATTGGTGCATAAATCTTTGAAAAGCCGATATCGACTTCGGGTCCTCCCCCCCGTTGGTAGCAACCTTTCAACTAGATGCGGAGCAAGACTTGAATTTGTTTTTTTTTATTTGTGATCAGCTCTTGTGCAGAAAGCCATTTTTTTGATTCTGCTTTCAAATCCGAGACCCAATGCGTAAGTACATAAAACAACGAAACGGCTAGGTACCTATAATCCCTTCCATAGATCGTGCTACCCTGGGTCTGCGTCTCAGACCTGCCACGTGTGGCTAACGTGTTGGCAACGTTGGCAGCAACACACCAGCAACATGTTGGCGTGGCCAAAATGTTCTGCCAACATGTTGGGGCATGTTGCAAACATGTTGTTGCCACGTTGCCAACATGTTAGCCACACGTGGCAGGTCTGAGACGCAGACCAAGCGTAGCACGATCTGTGAAAGGGAAGATAACTGTGTTGTACCTCATGCGGGTATGCATCGAATTCGTAGCGTGTCAAAACTCCAGGCGTGGCACTTAGCTATAGAACATACAAGCGCGCAGCCCATGTTCTAGGAAATCAAGCCGCGAACCGCGAGATGCATCGTCATGTTTACAAATAAGGCGCACGAGTCGCGAAATGAATGGACACGCCCATAAATTAGGTGCGATTGCGCTCGCGGTCATTAACACGCGCGCAACGCACGCGGAAAGTGTCTGAGTACTACGCATATTTATCGTGCATCCCCCAGAATTTCTCATATGAGCCATCAACGTGGCTGCTTTTCGATCGTTCTAACACGTTAACTCCAGCAAATTTAAGGCGCTTAGGTATTTAAAACATGTTGAAATGAACGAAAGACAGCCATGTTGATGGTTCATATCGGAACAATTTTGAGGAATGCACCATACATGTCGAAATCGCATTTTCATCCGGATCAAGTCTTTTATAAAGAATGGTGCGTAGGGTTTTGTGATTGATCCTGGGGATGGCCACGTTGTTATAGATAGCTACACGACTATGTCGAATATTCTTATTGAAAGAGGATAATCATAGCTTATTATGCAAAATTTTCAATGTCTTGCTCATAAAATGTAATATCCCCACAGATCTATCCGTATTAATTCTGCAGAACATGTTTGCACGATGTTACGTAGAAGTCTAGCACAGAAATAGCTTTAGGCGGTAGTTTATCTCTTTGCATTGGAGAAATCACGCCGGAATGGCTACTGCTTGCCATTGAAGAGTAGTGTTAGGCACATCTGGGAGCATTCAAAAGCGAAAGATTACTGAAAGACTCATGATCCTAAGGGTTTCATGTTCAAATACCGATAACCCGCGATTCGGTCTCCTCCTTACCAAAGCAAGAAATCGGGGCGCGACAAACAGCTGCAGCCAAAGACAATATACAAAGCGGGCATGATTTCCATGGAAGCCGGCTTCACCAATCTTTTGGTGCTGAAGTGCTCCAAATCTGCGCAGGTATTGCCTTTCAGCGCACTCGAAGCTAAGTTTTGATTTAGTTAGCCTTATAGTCTAAAAAAATATAGTTTCCATTGAGAAAAGGTAATGGTTTGTAAATAAAATAACAGTTTGAGATCAGCCGGAGCCGGCAAAGGGAACGTACTTGCAGAAAACCAATACTATTTTTGACACGTAGTAAGCGAAACGTCCTGCTTAAAAGATAGCGAGCGCGCAGTGCTGACGTTTGACCAAAAATAAGCTGAGAAAATGAAGAGCCACAGACATTCTTGACACGTTTCGGACCGGTACTGCACATGGTGCAGCACGCACCTTTGAAGGATCTTTTCAGCGCTTACAGGTTTTCTTTTTGTCCAAAGTTATCAAGTCAAAGGCCAAAGCCCCTACTTCTCGAAAGGGTCTGTAAAGCTGTGCCATCGATATTTGTTCAGGAGATATAAGGACAAATCGAACATCAGTTGCAACGAGTTGCGGCAACGCAAACAACGCGTGCGACGTCGCAACTTTTCTTAGCTTTGAATACAAAAAGAAAAACCGTAGTTTCAATAATGATCTGTATCGTGTACAACATAGATACTTTTGGATAAAATTAGAAACTGAGTTCTTGTTCCTATCTTTTGAAAAAGCACAGAATTCCTTCTCAGACGACAAAATTCAAACACGAATTCACTCAGAGCTCTGGGTATGGATCTTATCTGACATGCTGATAACAGGTGTAGCACACAATCTACGAATTAAGGTCCCTTTGTTGGCTAACGGCTGAAAGTACCCTCTTTTTCGCCGCGCGCGATTTCGCGATCCGAAACGTGTTAAAGCGGCGGCAAGGATTGTTTCCCATGAAATACAATCCTTGAACAAACTAACATTGAATAAATTAGTTCACCAGTTTAAGCTTAGGTGCTGAATGTCGCGAACCGTTGCGCCCGTCAGTTCAAGTTCCATCAACTGGGCAGAAACATACTGTATATGAAAATAACAATTACAATGGTCAACGAATTCAACACTTCTGCTAGTTGAAAATGCTTATAAAACAGTGGACATCGCACTTAGGCAATGTTTTGGGCCAAGGATTCCCTACTCCCGAAGTGTGTTAGGGATGCGTGCAAGCCCGCGACAGTAATGTAAGCCGTAGGGGCTCGGGCATAGTTAGCGCGATTTTAGTCGCGACGCGATTTGGCAATACGCCAAATTCCCAAAATTCATTGTAAAACAAGTTACACACACTGCAATTGTATTCTGCCAGTATACCATTTGAAGGCATCTAACAGGCTGCCAGATCGCGTCGCGACGAAATCGCGTAAACAATGCTCAGACTCAAAAGGAGAGGCGAGTAAATGACAAAACGAACAGAAAAGTGAATGGCTGATTAAGCTAAAGCTGCTACGAAATAGAAACACGAGCGTGCCATACGTGAGTATTACCTCAATCCGTATCTCTCTAGGAAGCAGTATAGATGCACTAGATATAGCTAGATATGCTAGCTAGATAACCATATCTAGCTAGCATATGGCTAGCTCGCTAGATATGGTTTTCATTGTCTCTCTGAATTTAGCTGACCGGCGGCAATACAAATACTTGTGCATGACGCCAGCGTCTAAAGCGAGCTAGCGATTGCGAAGGCTACGAATCTGGATAAAGGGATTGAGATAGGAGATAATGTAGACATTCGTACCTATAGTTACAAATGGCTGCGAAGAACGCGCCCCATGCCCCAATGCAAATTTGACCGGCGCGCAGGGCGTTTGGTGTCGGAGCGTACAATTGAGGCACAGATGTCTACTACTTGAACTACATACGCTAAGCAGTGAAGATCTTGATAATGACAGCCTATCAATGTCATGGAATGAGCTGTTGAGGATGAATGTCTTGAGCCAGCAAGTTAACGTGAAAGGCTAGAGACTGTACATGATTGGTATTTTTCTACGAACCTCTTGCATGAACTTTCTTGTACGGCCTTTTTCTAATAGCAAGCTTTTATCCAGCATGATCCGTTTCTTGATGCTAAGGGTTGAAGAGTCTTATATAAGCCCGTAGTTTTTGCTTTTGCTTATGTTTTGAAGACAAATCTGGTTACCTTGTTGCGTACTCAGGATGAGCAAATTTAGGACCCACATCTCGTTTCCTATACTAAATGGACAGTATCAAGTAGTCCCCTATTCAAACTCAGGCTTTCTTTGGATGTGTGACAAAAATGAAGGTCAAAGAGGCCGAGTCTACAACATCAGAACTTGTGAAGAGAGCTCCTTCAGTTCATTACAGTGCATGCAAAAAAATTTTGGTTATGACATCATGGAAAGCAGTTTAATCTTCAGTGCGTCGTGATAACTAACTAAGGAATGAGCTCAGATGAGGAGTGAGAGTCAAAGAAGCGAGAGTTGGAACCACATATTTCTCCCAGGCCGTACTTACATATGTCTGTGTACATCTATCTACCCATCTGTGAGATACGAACGAAGGTTAAGTAGCGAAAATCGAGTGAGAAGTAGTAAACTGGAAAGCGTGTTAGCGCCCTACCTGAGCTGCAGGTACCTAAGCCTATCTAAGCTGCCGAAATTGACGTACACAGTGATTTTCAGGAACAGTTAAGCTATCGAAATCCATCTGAACTTACAATGCTCACCCGCAAGCTACTACCCATCCTGGGAATAGAAAACTCGAAAAAGCTTCGTATCTACAAGTTATAAACAGGCTCGAATGTTTTATTCAAGTGGTTTATCATCAAAAATGAGATGGTGGAAAATGCTCTTCAATTTGAAGCGTTTGCTCCTAATCTCAGAATGAATGTTACTTGCCTCATGACATTTGGATCCGCAGCTTTCTTCTTCTTATAACTGCCGCATAAGAAACGTGTTCAGTAAGAAACCCCCTCTGTCTAGACACAAACAAATCATTACTTTCTTATCCTTGCTAAGTTCTTGAGGCACTATATCAATGGATGATCTATTATAGATGGCAAGAGATGAAAGGTAGATCATCGCACGTTAAAAGTGACCAGTTGCACTATTGCACTTATTTTTGTGATTCTACTGCCGAAGGGAGTTATTTTTCCTTTAGTGTCACTTGTTTCGCGCTGAAAGTTATAGCGTATGTGCGCTTGATCGCAGGGTTCCCGTGCGGAATACAGATTTGCACTGGGACTTGGGGCGCGCTCTTCGCAGCCATTTGTGACTATAGGTACGATTCAGTATAGACGACGTGAACAATTCTTCAATTAATTACGGCGAATTTGCAGTCGTATGAGTATACACTACAGAAGCTAACGTCGGGATGGCTATAACATGACGAAGGCGCAATATCTTTGGGGCGCGAACGCGGCTATATTAGCCGCAGAGTGCATGATGTGCAAGACTTACAACGGTGGAAATACGCGCTTGCCGCGCTCGCGACCGCGCGACTATAATCGCTTCTACGCCTTCGTCATACAGTAGCCTCTATATGTGTATATATGTTCTACCTATACATGCGCTAAACATAATCAAGTATTTGTAACTGACGTGAGTTTTAACACAGAGAACTTGGAGTCTTCGTCAAGGTTGTTCCCGCTTTCGATTATACTGTATTATTATACGAATTTATTGCCAAATAGATACATTATGGTATGTTGCTGAAGAGAGTTCCGTACACTTCATGAAAGCATCAGAGCGTTGAGCAAAGAAATATTTATGGAAACACCATATCGCTGCTCACAACTGCGTATTCGCCTCTATGTTCGTTCTGAAGCACGCGCAACAGTTACCAACATTTCTTTTCGAATGGGAGAACAGGTACAAAGTAGATGTAGTGAACTGATGACGCGACAAGATGCACATCGTCCATCCTATATCAATACTGTCAAAACTATCGAACACCGTTGTTATCTAATTACTCAGTTTTACAGTCAGACTCAGGAAGCTAGATAGACACGAGAATGTATGAGAACACGAGATTAAGAATGATATATCTATACATCATGATTTTGTATCGATCTCACCAACTACAACAATTTACGCAAAAGTTGAGCTGGAAAGATAGCAGTTGGTGCAGGACAGTGCGTTCAAGTTAATTACAAAAAGTAGCCGTCTGTCGCAAAATTACAAATCGACAGAAGCAATGCGTGAAACAACAGATGGTCATGCTTAGGGCCGCATCCAATAACATCTGCGTTGGGGAGGAGATCGCAGTAGAAAATAAAGTTGCATGATTTAAAGTTCCAGATATCTGGATATCACGTGACAACTTATCCGCAAGTAATCCCGCCGTCCTTAGCTATGAGCATACTGCACAGGAGCGAGAAGCTACACAAGCCACATTTTCAAGCTTTTTTGTATGATCCCCTGGTGTGCCCCAGCGGCCGAAGATTTTTGTTTTTTCCAAAGTTTTTTCTCCCTTTGTTAATAAAAGCGTGCCAAATTTCTACTGATTATCTGCCCGAGGAATTTCAAGCATGCTTCTAATAGGAACGGATGAGTTTTGAAGTAGCGAATTTGTCGGTAAACCCCAACTGTCGCGTTGTGGTCCATAACAAATTTCATGACATCAGTGCATCATTTGTTCTTATCAGCAACATGATTATCACTGTTGGTTTGGTTAATCAGTTCAACCTTGAAACGGTTCAGTTAACTTCGAAGAGAGGGAAAAGATTTTGAAGAAGAACTGTCGGCCGCTAAAATCGTCAGGAATCGGCTTATACAGCTAGCTTCTCAATCCTGCTCAACATCTTCGCCGAAGGCTGATGGTGGTAGTATTGGCTGATAGGTGGGGAGTGGAAGGCAAATATCTGGAGCTTCACGATAGGAAGTTTCATTTAAGCTGCGAACCCCTTCCTGGCAGGGATGTCAATGCATACGGCCATTGAACAAGAACTGTTTTTGTAGTATCAGGATGGTTACATAGGACAATCTGGCTGTTGCGACACTGCTGAGATGTCGTGGGAGCGCAGTACGCTTGATGCAACCGGAAGGTTGAAGAGCTCGGATTTTGATGAGAATACGCCTGAAGAAGGGGGGGGGGGGTTCAATTTGCTATTCATAAAAATGACATTCATATCGGAAATTAAGGCCATGGAGCTTTGGCTTTGCACGGGAGGAGGGGATTATTCGGCTACTGACAGCGAATACCATATCCATTTGACACAAGGTTGTTTTGTTTGTAGTAGGATTACGGTAGGGCTATGGTATGGGATCAGGATCTTAAAATTCTGCGACTATGCGCAGGAGGGTTACTGGACATGCTACACAAACACGATAAGCTATCCATATGGTAAGACCTTCCATGAAGTTACGTTGGATACGATATGAGGTGAGTACCGCGAATTCTTTCTAAACTTCATGTAAGGAGCTATTTGTCGGCTCGGCAACAAGTTGACTTTCCTTTATCACTTGTGTTTAGCGGAAAGCTTTTAAAGTTCCCGGCAGAAGCTATTTTGTTTGTGTAAAATCCAAATCAAGACAATTTCAACAAACGATTTACCATTCTATGTGTTGTCAGTTTGCGAGATGCACTATATTTGAGGAATTTTTAGAGCTTGTCTTCTATGACCTCCGTGGCCTTTTTTTTATAATTTTGCTTGATAAAGCCCACTTAATCTGAAAAACTATAGCATACAAAATCATACAGGTTTACAAAATAGCATAACTAACCGTCCTTATGTGTTATCAAGCTAAGGAATAGATTAGGTTTGATACTCGAATTCGTCTCGTACTGGAAGAATACAGTGTAAAATGTTTCAAAAAACTGTGTTACCGAATGCTAGGGACCGTTCAACAGCGAACAGTATCCTGAACCAGGTATGTTGAAGTGTTTCGCTAAGTAAAAATCGCAGAATAAGATGGCTAGAAGTATGAAGCAGGGCTATTCAGAAACCAGAAGTATACGCTGGTAAGATCTTCCTCTCTAAGGAATGCACTTCTCTGGCTTAACCGCTCTCAAAATCTGTGCCAGCGAAACTGTGATGAAGGAAAAATAGGGCAGGTAATGAGGAAACAAAACGATAGTCTTCGAAGGGGCAATTTATGCATGATGTGATGTGACGCTAGCATCACAGTTGCAGTGAAGCAATCCTTATGAATTACGATTGAAAGTTCGTCCATGAAAAATGTGCCTTAAATCTATAAAGAACAAAACATACACTCATCTAGCATTCAAAAAATGCAACTAATGTAGCCTCTAAAGTTGGATTGTTTACGATTCAATCAACATGCAGCAATGGATAGCGATACATTTTTTTCATTGGAAAGACCGTTAACTAAAGAAGACACAGAGGTAAGCCTATATATCAATAAAGCAACAAACCTCAATTTTACAGGTGTGGAATGCAATGTATGAGAGGACTGCTGGCAATGATATTTCAGTCTTCTTTTATATGCGTACAAGTAAAAGAATTTGTAACACTGTGTATGTGTATGTAATCGAAGAGGCATAGTACTGGAAAGTAACCTGAACATAGGCACACTATAGAAGCTTGCGAGTTGTAGCAGATTGTAACTTTAACTCTTGTCAAGGAATAATCTGTGAGTGTAGACTGCCTTTACCGGCAAGTCACGGACTGCGTGCTAACAGTAACGTGTTTATGTAAAAGTGGGAGATGTCAAATGTACGCACTTCTGAATTGGATGAGAAGGTGACTGCGAGAAAGCTAGTTTCGACTTTAATGGTAGCACTGAAAACTATTCCAAAGTTCCGACCGAAATGTCAACTGCGGATAGCAGCTAAATATTGCATGCCTGCAGTAACTCAAACAGCGGATGGCAAATGAGATGCGACACTTTCTTATGCCTACAAATAAAGTGGATTCAAGTATGGAAGCCAATTCATCGATATCTTCCGTAGATGTGTCTAACCATACTTGTGTGTGCAAAATTGATTTGAGGAACATCCCGTAAAGACTCAGCGGCACGACCGATATAACTCCTACGCATTCGCTATCCTTACGTGAAAATTTACATTATAGATTACAACCGCCCAGAATGTTTACGGTACAACCACGTTCGGTCAGATTAAAGCTCTCTAGACACAAAGATTTACACGGGTGCTTTATGTAAAGGAACTGCTTCGTTCACTTTTATTTTGACAACACATTACTTCTTGGAAGCTCAGAATTAGCCTGGGGTTTAAAATTGTGTGAATATGACAGGGGCTAATATTTCGCAACCGTGTTTCAACACTGTTCAAGTATCGTGGGAGCCATCTCAAGCAGCTGTATTTCGACAGTCTCTGAGTCATACGTCTTCCTTGTTAGCGCTTAATCTCGTGTAGTAAATGACTTCCTTGTTTATATCTAACCAGCATCTTTGTTTAACATGAAGAGATTGCGCTTCAGCATCGCTGCATACTTCTATGGCTGTAGGATGAAAGCACCAGACTGTCGTATCTCAGAGCTGTTTCGTCAACCCCCTCATTCTTTCATCATGAATATCTTTCTTGCCTGAAAAACATGCAAAATCCCACCTATTAAACAGTAAAAACATATTCGAGAAACATACACGCACATACACGCACATATAAAATTGTAGCTTCTATGGCCAAGAACTCGGCTGACAAATCGGCAACCGCTGCTACGCTCAAAAGGAGGTGCCGGTAGCTATAGCTGTTGGAAAGCTGCTAGTACCGGTAACTATCGCAACGCTTGTTTCTGCTGCAAGTGTTGAAGAGTAAATCTCGTATGGCGATTACCCTTTCAACACGGTCAGTTCAACGCATTTCTTTACTTTATTGACTGGTGTAGTATGACTATGGCAACATAGAAGTTTAGTCAAAACAGTTTAGGCGTTAACTATAGGGATTGTCAAAACCGCAATGATTCAAGAAAACATGACCATTCATGCATTAGCAGATCCTAACGAAATGAGCAAAGAATTCGAAGTATTCACATATAATACCGTAGGTTGTTAAGCGCATCAGTAGTTGGTTTGTTCAATCCTAGTCTACAGATGTCCAACACCGATGAAATGCTGGAAGGATCATTTTTCGTGAAGGGGCCAAAGTGCTTGTAATAGGTCTGCTCCGTTTTTCGAACAACAGACACGGTACGTGTATAATCTTGATTGTTATCTTGATTGAGCAAACACCTCAAGCATATAGGCATTTTGTCGTACACTGTAAGAGAAGTTTCAAATGAGCTGGAGTATGAAGCTTTTCTACTCGAAGCCAAGGCCGCGAATCTTTATTACAGCAAGGTACGACACCAATGATGATTTTTAGTAATCTTCTACTAAGGGTTAGTGTTTTCAGAATGTGCCCTGGATGTTGCATAGTGGCATGAAGGCGGGATCATGCGGAATCTTTGGGCCTCCTGCAAATTTGGGAATCGCTTTCGGAAGAATGGTATGTTGTTATTAGCAGCTTTCGTACATGGTGAATTTTATTCAGGCTCTACCAGCATATAATACGAATCCGTTCTATGCTTCAACGTCAACATCGCTCAATAGTCAAGAGATGTACAAACAGCTTGAAAAAGTATGTATAAGCTTACACATCGAACAAGTTCCATCTGCAAGAAATGAATAGCTTTAGATTGTCGACCTCTTCCAGTGGAAGAGGCATAATTACGATGCCGATATTGGCTTGTCGGAGGATTTCGTAGGAAAGGTGAGAATTTCATCTCTACATTAATATAGTTATAATGTAAAATCGGGTGTGTACAGGCTGTAAAAGCAGACAATATGGACATCCTGCGCGATAATCTGCAGATGTTCGTCAGTGAAGGGCGTCTCCAGAACACGACAGATGATAAGCATTACTCTCTCATCCGTCGTCCATAGTGTGTACATTTGGAGTGTTTTACGAAAACTTACCTTTGCGACTGGATTAATCACTGTGCTATGCGTAAATCGTATATAATCAGCAACATTTTTTTATCTTGTATATGCAACTAAGGCAAGATGCAATTGTAATAAGCCTCTATTCTCATAAATCAGTTTCGTAAATGTGCTAATCCGTAGCAACCTACAGATAGAAGCAGCTTATCGGGATTGTCAGCCAATGGTACTTGTAGCAATGTTTTGTTGTCTCTCATCTGTTACTGAAGAATAAACGGATCCAAGCAATTCATCTCCGTTTTTGTTACAAGTCAATTTGTTACAATTACTCAAGTCACTGACTTAACGCCAACTTGTATCATCGAAGAAGCATAGTGGGCAAATCTCGAAGAGTATGGATTTTGGGATCTATATATTTAAGTTCGGCGCCCGTATGACAGGCATAAGACAGCGCACGGAGTAACCTTTACCACCGCAAGCCCCTAAACCAGCTACACTCTTCTGTACCCGCCACGTCGGCTTAGAAAAATTTTCATGCAAAATACAGTCGATATGTTTAAAATCAATATAAACATTGCACAAATAGACAATAGTGCACGTAGCTCAAAAATCCAATATGCAGCAAGCAATAATGCAGTAATTCAAAGATGCAATTGCACACACTTGTTATCTCCATATATCAGTCTGCGGTTTCGGGCAGGTTTACGCGGATTACGATGAGAGACGAGGTTGAGCGCGTTTGAGAGCCTACATTTGCCGTGATGGTTAATGGCATGTAATTCAAGCAACCATTCTCAAACAACCTCTGCACTTATAAGTGCGTAATATAGTACGTAAGCATTACGAAAACAGCACTCAATCTGCAACTGGAAACTACTTTTATCTAACAGCAAAACATAACAAGCTCCTGAAATTATAGCAATCCTCGTCATACATGTTACCACATTTATTAACAAACCCAGTAGGTTGCGAAACCAATGGGTGTGCATTGCATGAGTTCGCGAATCGGCGTGATTCGAACAAAGCTCACAAATGCTTCAGTGGTTTCGCTAACCCACCAACTTCGTAATTGTCGATATTGTGAGTTAAGCTTAGCCAATAGTTCCGCAATCTATAAAGTTCGTTAGTGAATACATAATTACGATCAATAGTGAGCCAATTCAAGCAGCTCGAATCTCGCGTAGCCTCACTTCTCTGCACTTCTTCTGCGAGCGTGCCCTTCGATAATCTTCTATTGCATATTTTTTGGTTATATTCCATGCGCTATATCACTAAGGAAGGAGCAATCCTCCTTATCTCTGTCGAACAATCCTCCTTATCTCTGTCGCGTGAAATTACAAGGACCAGCATGATTCATTAGTCGAAAAACCAATATGGATAGGGGAACGAAGAAAGATATGCATGCTCAATTACAGCAACACTATATAAAAAGTTACGCTTTGGACTCATGACCCAGAGAATAAAGCAACATAACGTCAAGAAGTTTCTCACTCGGACAAAAGTTGAAGCTTATAAATCGAGATAGTATTTAGTGTCAGGCAGTACGCTAATAATGTTGAAACACACTTGATATAACCAACAAGACATAATTCACGATAAGTTAGCTAATCGAAATATAGAGTGTACTAAGCATGTAGGACAAAAATATCACTTGTGAATCGAAGTGCATTGAGTTGAAGAGGAAACCAAACTGGCATCTTGTGGTTTTTTCGCTAGAAAAAAAACATCATCGTTTTTCGAATCTATAGAAAGCAGAAAAGTCAAAAGCTGAAGGGAAACCAAATTTATTCCGAATGCTAAACGTTACACCGAAACTTGTAGAATGAGGAATAGATCTATTATGAGAAGGATCCATAATCAGGCCGCAGAAAGGATGCATGCGAAGAATGTTAAAGTGAAGCCAAAAAAAAACTGCTGGGAGGAACTTTTTACTGAGCGTCTGACTCTCTGACCAGCAATAAGTTAATAAATGACAGACAGCAGTGAATCACCAAAATGTAAAAAGTCCTATTGAAAGCACAACATTTATCCCGTCGCTTGTGATATGAGCCGCAACAAACACTGGTTGCAAATCCAAAGCTTAAAAGACGCATTTGGAAATCCTGGAAGTTAGGCACAATTCTTCGGAACAGTTGATGTTTATTAGCAACAAAGAGTGGTCCTAATGTTTATGTCAAATAGTGGCACCAGAATGTGTGCCTCCTGCGCTTGTTTCAAAGATGAAACTGAGAAGTGCGGAGAACGCGAATCGCACCTTCCTGGCTTCTTACACGAAAAGGCGCATATGGCGAATATTAGATCGAGAAAAGGCAAACATAAAGTAGCGATCAAAGAAACGTCCAAACCTCTTATATGCTACATGTTTTTTAACAGAATATGGGAAAAACCAAGCTTTAATCCCCAAGTAAGCCTAGAAAAAGAGCATTTATGGGAAGAGATGCATAGGGCTAGCGCCAAATTCGCGCCGCTCGAGTAAAGCTTACCTTAAATGGAACACGAAATTGTTCATCCACAAGGAATAGAACGGTAAACGATGTGCATGAACTGTATATGAACGACAGAAGCAGAATCTAACTAACAAGGGAAGTTCGCCGAATCGAAATGGGCGATTGATATGTGGTATATACCCGGACGCGGGGCTCGGAAGGTTAGTAATAAATGTGCGCCCATTAGCTGCGACGCGTTATTGTGAAGCAAGTTATGGCCCTCTGAAGTTTTTGGCGTGTGCATGTCTAGAGAACACACAAATGATCCGACTGTGGTCGTGTGGTGTAATGGTTAGCGTCTCGGACTCACAGGTGACCGGTGAGGGTTCGAATCCTGTTGCTGTCCACATGTCTTGCGTTCTTCTCAAAAATCATTTTTTACCTGTTTTATGTATAATTGAGGTAAAAAATGACACACACGGGTTACGGAATGATTTTTCTCACGAAAATTCGACTAATGCTTCATATGTAAGATTTTCGTAGAACATATAATAGCAACGACTTTTTAGCGACGGCTTTTCAATTGACTTTGAAGATTTGCCAAATCCTCACTCCCACATACTTTCTTCGATTGCACGTAGTATTTACGTGACAATCTCTAAGTTGTATCACGTCGTACTATCTATTCTTGCTAATGGGCTACCTTGTGAGAATGACACGGCAGGATGTGTAATTAGTAGAGTTTAACCACCCGTATGTGTCATTTTTTACGTCAGTAATGCATAAAACAGGTAAAAAATGAATTTTGAGAAGAACGCAAAACATGTGGACAGCAACAGGATTCGAACCCTCACCGGTCACCTGTGAGTTCGAGACGCTAACTACTACATTACACGACCACAATCGGAGCATTTGTGCGTACTCTAGATATGCACACGCCAAAAACTTCAGAGGGCCATAACTTGCTTCACAATAACGCGTCGCAGCTAATGGGAGCACATTTGATACTAACCTCCCGAGCCCCGCGTCCGAGTGTATACCACGTATCAATCGGCCATTTCAATTCGGCGAACTTCCCTTGTAAGTAACTCCTTATGCTAAATTATAGGCATGAACTCCATAAAGAAAATAATACACGTCTACAACATACATCTTCTTTATGTAGAGGCAGAAAAGTACTAAGACTAAACTCCATCTGTGGCAAATCTTTAGAACCAGTCATTATTAGGCAATAAACTGCCAGCACCGAAAGATTGGCTGGATACTGTAGTGCACTAATATCTCGATTCAACAACACCCCTTTGAATCATGCAAAGACAGCACATTTTTAAGCGCTCAAGCTCAATAACAAATGGAAACACCGCGGACAAAATCGTCACGCAATCATCCTGGAAAATCGAAAAAAGCTGAAGAACTCCATCTGAACTAAAAGTGTCGTTGCAGTGTCTTGAGTGGATAACTGAGAACGAATAATGAACTCTGAAATTGGAATAAGGCCTGCAAGAAGAAAGACAGAACTTGTAGGCTTAGGAATAGATTTACTATATGAAGGTATTAACAGCCCCAAAAAAGAACGCATGATACTGAAGTGGAGCCGAGAAAGCTCCTGAGGAGAACGCTTTCACTGAACTTTAAGCTCTCTGACCAGCAGTAAGTTGGTATGTGGCATAAGAATGAGAAAGTAGAAAATCTTATTAAAGATAAACATGTATCTCGGTCTCCCATGATATAAGCCGCAATGCAAACATTGGGTGCAGATTCAAAGACTAAAAAAGCAACTATTTCGAAATTCTGGCAATCGGGAACAATTCTCCGAAAAAGTAAATGTTTTCTAAGCATTAAATTAGCATCAATGTTTACAAATCTCGTCCTCAACAGCAGCACACGTACGTCTTCTAAGCTTGTCTCACCTGGTAAGAGATCGATGGTGATGAAAATGAGCAATATGGGGAGCGCATTACGATCGAGAGAAAGCTAACACAAACAGCGGCAAAGAATGGTGCAAACCTACTATTCTATTTTACACAATTTCTAACACATTATGGGAAAAGCCGAATTTTTATTCCCAGACTAAGCCATGAGAAAAGAGCATTTGTGGGAAGAATTGCAAAACACATACTTAGCACTCGCGCCAAATTCGCGCCGCTCGAGTAGGGCTCATTTCAAATGGAAACAAGACTGTTTATTCACTGAGTTGGGCACGGTTGAACGGTACATATATGGAAAAGGCATCTATCAGGTTGTCCGGAAAATAATGTCGCATGGCATCCTACCGCGAAAGAATGACCACAAAAAACATCGAGTGGGGTATCATTCGATAGAGCAAAGCAAGCGCTACAAGCTAGTTCACGAATCTCCGCGGAGATTTTGCTCCAGCTGAAGTTCGAATCCAAAATATAAAAAATTTCAGACGCTCGAAAACTCGTATCTCCGTTCACAGACGTCTTAGGGATCTCCAATTTGCACAGGCATGTACTCTCCACACTAGACATTCACCTATATAGTTTTTGGTATTTTTCCATGGCTACAATACGAGAAATAAAAAGAGGTCAAAAGTGCGAATATGTCGTGTTTTTCGGGTTTTTTGCAAACAATTTGATTTTTCTCAAAAACTAGCGCTTATCTAAAGCTAAAAATTCATGGTTATACTCCTAAAGGTTCATGCTACAGAATCACCCGTGTGAGAGAAGTTCAGGATTGCTTTGGCAAAAACATGCCAAATTTGGTTTTCTCAATTTTCAGCCATGGAAAAACCTCAAAAATGCGCGTACGAGTGTCTCGTATAGTGAGTCCATGCGTGAGCAAGTTAGGGGTCCTCAGGACTTTTCTCAACGAGATACGGTTTTTTTCGTTTTTTCGGATCTTGAGTGCCTTGTGAAGTTTGGCTCCAAACTTCACGCAAATCAAACCTGGCGCGAAGGTTCGAGCTTCATTTTGTAGAGCTTGCTCTGATCTATCGGTTGATACCCCATTCACATACTTTCGTGCGCACCCTGCTGCGATATTGCATGTTAAAACAAAAAGCGACATTATTTTCCGGACAACCATATACAAATGTTCCGATGAAAGATTCACACCGTAAAGAGGAAGAAGTAGAGGTATATGTGTTCAAGGTAGTCACTTTTGCACCTTGACTTGACGCACGTCTAGGTTGCGGCCAGTGGCGATACTGAGTGTAAGGCACGATAAATTAATAGGAGAGTTGTTGCTCTCGTAAGCGTAACGAAAAGAGCAGCACACAGCACGAAAAAGTAACTTACCCAGTAGCTCCAAACATACGTAAAAACTCAAATAAAAGCGCAAAACAACGAACCTTTATGCTTCCCCAAGGTGGCTGTAAATGGGAAGTCGAGATGGATTTCTTTGTCTTGATGGTCTATTGAGTTACGTGACGTTGCAACGTAATATCTCTGGAATTAATGTGTCCTGCTGGATAGCAAGTATGACAGTAATTACCTGAGGCTTGACCTCGTCTTCGATGACACTTAGAGATGCGAGGTGTAAGGCGCTAGTACCTCAAGCTATACATATAGCCCCAGGTTGACCAGGAATCCGCATATTGATTCAATACGCTAGATTCAGTGACACAGTAGCACCATGGGCTGAATTATCAAGAGTTCTGGAGGCTAGCTATTTCAGTTGCAAAACGCGTATGCATAGAAATCAAGTGGGCAATACCTCGAAAACTCACAAGGGTGATAGTTGGTCATGGGCGGAGCAAATAAAAAGGATACAGCTGGCACTTTGTACGTACGAAAGTGGAGCGTACACATATTTCAGCAACGCCAAATTGACTGCCTCATTACCACCAGCATAACGCTAACCAACGCATTATGTGGAAAATCCTTCAAGTTCTAAACAGAAGGAACTTCGACGCTATTCCAGTATCTGGGTCCCATGTTTTTGTTGTGGATTTCGCTGAATCTTGACCTGGGGGAAGGGGGAAGGGGGGATTAATCAACCCGCTGATGCCGATTATCACATCGTTTTTTGTATAACGTCATTTTCTGAGAAGGTGGGTGTATGGTGGGAGGGGGAGGGTGAAAATCACGGAATTTGCTGGAACTTGGCCTAAGAGGGTTATTAGGGCCGCTGATGCCGAATATCAGATTGAGTTTGCGCGGTAGCGCCATTTTCTAAGGCTCCCGCCAGAGTGCCGAAGTTATGCCAGCGCTACGCCAGCATTTCGATCGATACACGTGTATTTTGTTGGGGCGGGGCTAGCTGACGTCCCCAACGAAATACACGTGTATAGATCGAAATGCTGGCGTAGCGTTGGCATAACTTCGGCACTCTGGCGGGAGCCTAAGATTGCTGTGGATGTATTGTAGGAGTGTGATAATCGGCATTAGCGAGCGAATAGCTCACCTAGACCAAGTTGCAGCTAAGTCCACGACAAAAACATTATGGGGTCCGGATACTGGGATAGCTCCGAGACTGCTATAATTCATAAAAGTAGAAAAGACTTCGATAATGGCAAGAAAAGGATCTGAACTGAAATCTGACGTTAAACGGAAACGGCTCAAACAAAGTGCGGTGCACAGTTGACATAGTCGATGAAATGACGGAGTACAGCATTTGCTTAGGCTATGTGATAGATGTGAAGGAAACCTGCAATTTTAGTTGATTTGTTACTAAACAGATAATGTAGTGGCATTGACTTACGCCAAGAACGAGCGCAGCTTGGTTCGTTTGCCGTAAAAACCAGTGCAAGTGATCCAATCTATAAGACATGAATAACATAGATAGAATCAGAATAACATAGGTGTTGAGAATAGAGTTAAGCCAACGTACAGAGCATTTGAATGGCACCATAGTTGTGATTATGCTCCTTATATAGGAGGTGATCGGAAGTAGGGCATAATTCGCCTCAGCCGTGACCTCCTTGTCGATGACACAAGAAATATGAGGTGTGATATGCTGGTACCTTAGACTATGCGTTTAGCCATTCAAGATTGATGACGAACCCATTGCTCTAATATGCTAGATTTCAGTGACACAGAGCACCGTGGGCTAAAAGATCAAAAGTTTTGGAGCTTATTCATCTCGGTAGCAAAACGAGTACGCATAGAAACCAAGTGAGTAAGACCTTGAAAACTCTCGAGGTGATGTTAGGCAGAGCACAAAAGAAAAATTGCAATTGGCACTTTACGCACGCAAATGTACAGGTATGATCGGCTCCCAGATTCGTGTGGAGGTGTATTGCAGACTTTGCCTGATAACACATGTAAACTTGCTAAACCTCCACGTCATAGCATTGCTTTTCGTAATCTCTCGCTAGCAAAAACCGCCACGCGGTGAGTTGGCAAGACTCCACCTCCACACGAATCTGGGAGCCGATGATACACATTTTAGCAGCGCAGAATTTATTACCTATTTCCACCAGTATTCAATTTATTACCTATTTCCACCAGAAACTCTTTCAATTTTCAAAGAAGAGAACATAATCGGCAAAAATATAAAAAAGGTTCTGATAATGTCAAAACGGATCGAAAGTGAGAAAATCTAGCGCTGAACGAAAACGAAGCGGACAATTCGCTTGGTACACAGTGGACATAGATGGAATGACGGAGTATATGACCTGTTTGTCAACCTTGCGAACGAGCCGTATTGCCAGTCACGTGAAACTGTCGTGCTAGCCGAATCTAGATGTAATGCGCTAAAATTTAATGGCATTGTAGCACCATGTACTGGCAGACCAAGAGTTTTGAAGCTTATCTATCTCCATAGCAAAGCTAGCATGCATGAAAACCAATTGGGTAAATTCCTATAAGCTGTCGAGGTGATACTTCGTTGATAGGTAAAACACAGAAATGGTTGTAACTGGCGCTTTGCACACGCGAATTTAGAGCGTACATAGCCTTATTTTCACCAGTATGACCTCAGCAACGCATTCTGCGACTTTTTTTCAATTTTTGGGACAGAACGAGCTGTAGTTCACAAAGATGAATAAGTTTATTTATTTATTTATTTATTTAAACAAAAAATAAAAAAATAAATAAAAGATAAATAAGTCTTCGATCATGGCAGGAAAAGGATCTAAGCTGAAATCTGGCGCTGAACGGAAACTGACCGAACAAATTAGTGTCGTGCATAGCTGACACAGATGAAACGACGGAGTATAGCATTTGTTGAGGCTATCTTTCGCGAACAATTCGTATTATGAATCCACTCCGGACTGTCCTGTTATCTATATAAAGCTGAATTTTTGGTTTTATGTATGTAAATGTATGTAATACGTATATGTGCGAAATAGATTTAATTTCTGAGCCGATTTGGACCAAATTTGGCACACATATTCGGGGCGGGGAGCGTGTCATAGGTACTGTTCGTTAGCTATCGATATCGATTTTTATCGAGTTCTTTCGACTTTTTGCAGAGTTCACTTACGGGGCTGGGAGTTGGCTCAGGGGGGGGGTGATCGAGCATGGGGATTCCGAATACAAGATTAGTTTTCAGAATTATCGATTACCTTTATCGATTTTATCGAGCTACGGGGCTGGGAGTTAGCACAGGGGGTCGAGCATGCTGACTACGTATACAATATTAGTTTTCAGAATTTTCGATTACCTTTATCAAATTTATAGATTTTTTTTGCAAAGTATGAGCGACAGGACTGGGAGTAGGCACAAGGGGGGGGGGTAAGCGAGCATGGCGATTCCGAATACAATATTGACTTTCAGAATTATCCATTACTTCTATCGATTTTATTGATTTTTTTGCAAAGTTTGAGCTACGGGAGTGAGAGTGGGCAGAGGGGGATAAGTGGGCATAACGATTCCGAAAACAATATTGAGTTTTGGTATTATCGATTGTTTGTATCGATTTTATGGTTTTTCTGCAAAGTTTGAGCTGAAGAGGTGGGAGTTGACGCAGAGTGGTAAGTGTGTATGCAGATTTCGAAAACAACTGTTGCAGGCACTCACTGTTCACTACAAATTGTGGATCGAAGAATGTGCGAGATTTATGACATCCTGAGAAATGTGAATACATACAATGCGATAAAAAGAAACAAAAAAATGTCAAGTCAGCAAAAAGACATAGACAGGCGTCGCATCGTCGCAAACGATGTCGCAAGGTAAACGTAAGTTTAGAGTCGCTCCAAGGCGTTCATCGACTGCTGCAGCAACGGAATATAGCGGTCAGATGGTACGGCGTCGCATAGAAGAACAGAGTAACACATACGAGTCGCATCCTGAACGTGAAACACTTGCAACGTAGATGTGAATGTTTTTCAAATTTGTAAGGACTAATTGCAACTCACACGATATGTGTTAGTTTTTGCGTTGATCCTCCAATTGAAATACGTGAAACACAGGCTTGTTAGTAGCCTGATGTAAGCGTCATGCTGAAAATAGCAAGAAAAGCTTTCGGGAGCAAGCTGATGGATGCAAAGCTAGTAAGTTAAGTACATCAGCAGCCTTCATTTCCGCCAACTGTTCCGCCTCCATACCAAGCATTTTGGCTGCGACGTTAGAGAAGATTGACACCCAGATGGATCCGGTGAAATCCGTTAGTTGGAGAAGCAACGTACCTGAATCATATAAGCCCATTTGAAGGTGCTGCATGACACGTTGCACTTGCCACATCTATAGTGACCATCACTCAACTGCACAACTTTTTTTGAACATCCATCATTGGGACAGCTCTGCAAAGCAGAAGCGCCTGAAGTGGACAACCGGGAAAATGTTAAGAAGGCCTACTTGATACAGCGCTGTATCCGTCCTGATCGTCGTTAGCATAGCTTTGAGATTTATAAAGCGGCCATTGGGTAGAGCAACCTCATTTCCAAGCTAGAGCGCATTCACCGTACCAATGAGGCATAAGTCATGATCTGAAGCAACTGTTGCAAGTGAGAGCGCCGCTTGTTTATAATTCAGAAACTTGAGGTGATTCGTAGGCAGGTGTTTGTAATTCAGAAATTCAGTGCTCCCATGTATTAGTTGAATAAACCGCAAAACCCTGAGCCTTACCTTGAGATGGTCTACTTGCCAATATTAGTGGGGAATAGGCAAATAGCAAAGTTTGAAACAAAGGCAAAGTCGGAAAAACCAGCAACGAATCAATTAGCATTGAAATGACCTACCGAATCCATCACTGCGCCCAAATGAAGCAGTGCTGATAGACTTAACATCTGCCATCCGTCGTTTGTTAGCGTACCATTCGCTCAAAGAAAGAGCAACATCCATCTGCGGACTAAAGACAATCTTCGATAATGGACCAACCGCCAGGCTAAACGCTCCTAGAACAACGAATTTTTTTTCGAAATAAGTAAGGGAAAACAAACCCATCCACTCTTTCACTCTTGCCCCCTTGATAGACACCACTTCGCCAAGTACATGATCTTGAAAATCAGCTTGTTCTCCCCACAATGTCAATTTGACCACAGAACTTGACTGATCGATCAAATGTATGTCACGCTTAGTAAAATTTTTGGCCCTGTCTCGAGGTGAACTAAAAATTCAGGTAGAAAGCACGGTAACTGCAGTAGTACCTTACCACGTACCTTATTGACTTGGTGAAATTCATCAACGACCGCAAGCACATTGATGTTCTCGTTTTTATGACTTGGTACATCATCAAGAAGGCAAATTTTCAGCACAAGTGACGGTTTTGGAATTCCCGCACGACAGCGATCAATCTGAAGATACGCGTGAAAGGAATCAGATAGCAACAGAGTACAACTCACCACAGTGCTCGCATTCATGATAAGCTCATAATCATGTCCAGTGTTATTGAAACGTTTGTTTGCTTGTTTGACACTGGCACCATTTATGTAATAAGTCTGTAAAAGATGATGATACAGGTGCAATGAAACAAACCGAGGGGAGTCAAAATCACATACGTAATCAAGCTGAATGATTTCGGACGCCCTTTCAGCAACGTCGTTGAACGCAGAAACTCGTATAGCCACTTCATCCTTATCGGTGAACTCAAAGCTGAACACCTGAAAAGTAGCAAAAAGACATTGGGTGTATGTCAAGAGGCGCGATTTTTATTGCCAGCCGGACATCAAATTGCACATTTCAAATGTTTAATAACGTTCTAGGGGCCTTTCAAATTTCTATGAAGTTATAGAAGATTGTTGCATGAGTTGTATGATCTTATCATCCTGAAAAGATCCAAAACAGAAACACTGGAGGTCAAAAACCCATGAAAATGCAGATAATGGCAATTTCGTGAATATTTCGCTCATTTTTGGAGCAAAAGCCGTGAAACTCAGTAAATGGTAACTTCGAACAGCTAGTAAGCTAAACGACTTTCTCTGGATTGTTTTGAAAATTTGTGTAGTGCAGAAATGGGCTTTTAAGTGGGTGACCAAAGAAATCGCGCCTCTTGACCGTCTCCCAAAGACATTGCAGGACTGTCCCAAATCGTGAAGTGTGGTGGTAAGCATGCAACAATCGTTCATGCTGTATGACGCAAGGTCTCAAAAAAGTGAAGCAGCCCTCGTAAAGTGCATTATGCGTCAGGTAACTGAAAGCTAATAACTGACAGCAGAAAGGATACTATTCCAGAATACATAACCCAGAAGTGGAATTTCTTGAATTTTCCTAAAACTTTGTTCATAGAGTTTATTTGACATGCTGATCATGAAAATGATATTCGTTTCATGTGATAGTGCCCTTTTTGAGAAATTACGGTAAGCATACGGTATGAGGTCGAAAACTTCAGATTTTGCTAAACTCTGTGCAGAGGGGTTATTTGACATGCTGACCACGAAAATGGGATCGTTTCGTGTGGTAGTGTTTTTTTGATGAATTACGGCAGGCATACGGTATGGATCGAAAACCTCAGATCTTGCTGAAACTCTTTGCAGGGGTTATCTGACATGCTGACCACGACAATGGTATTCGTTTCGTGTGGTAGTGCCTTTTTTGAGAGGACGGTAGGCATACGGTATGAGGTCAAAACCTCAGACTTGCTAAAACCTGCAGAGGGGTTATTCGACATGCTGTTTATGAGTATCACATTTGTTTCGCACGAGGACGTCTCTGTATGGTTATGGTAGCTGCATGGTAAAAGATCAAAAACGTAGATTTAGCTGGTATCTGGGTAAGAGGTGTTATTCAGCACGCTGAACATGCACATCATATCAAATTCGCAAGTTGTCGCCATTTTCTTGGGTAACGATGGGTATACGTGAGCCAAGTCAAAGTCCCAAAATCGCTCAAGACTTGACCTAGAGGGGTGTTCAAGAATGGTAAGTAAAATTACCATGGTTGCTCACTGCAAACGCCTTATTGTGGAGTGCGATAAAGTGCAGCGTATGAGTAGGCACCATTGCTGCTCTGCAGCACAATTTAGATACCAAAAATTGACAGAGAGGCTTTATAATGCGTGATGAGCGTGATATTCGTGATCAGCACATCCGATAACCTTATTTTTGCACTAAAATTCGGGCAGCTCTACAATTTTTACCCCTTAAATAGGCGCCGGAGTAAGCGACTATTTTGTACAGCTACAAAAGGCGCACAGAATTGATGTTGATTCTGCGCAGGACCTGCAGCTGAAGCAGGCCTAGACATTAAGCAGCAGACATCAATTCTGTGCGCCTTTTGCAGCTGAACAGAATAGTCGCTTAGTCTGGCGCCTACCTTACCGCATAACCACCACAACCCTACAAAAAGGTCTTAAAATGCATGAAAACTACAATGTTTGTGATCAATGTGCAGAATGACAACTTTAGCCCAGAGTCCAGTCCAGTCAAATGTACGGCTTTGACTCCATACCGTATATCTACTTGATACCGGGAGACGTTTCCGTCCGGGAAAAGTGTAATAGTCAGCTAGTTAAATAACCCTCTGCACAAAGTTTCAGCAGGATCTGAGGTTTTTGACCGCATACCATATGCCTACCGTAACTTCTCAAAAGGCACTACCAAACGAAACGAATCTCATATCCGTGGTCAGCATGTCAAATAGCCCCTCTGCACAGAGTTCCAGCAAGATCTGTTTTAACCACATATCGTATGCCTACCGTAACTCCTCAAAAAGGCACTACCACACGAAACGAATCTCATTTTCGTGGTCAGCATGTCAAATAGCCCCTCTGCACAAAGTTTCAGCAGGATCTGAGGTTTTTAACAACATACCGTATGCCTACCGTAACTCCTCAAAAAGGCACTACCACACGAAACGAATCTCATATCCGTGGTCAGCATGTCAAATAGCCCCTCTGCACAGAGTTCCAGCAAGATCTGTTTTAACCACATATCGTATGCCTACCGTAACTCCTCAAAAAGGCACTACCACACGAAACGAATCTCATTTTCGTGGTCAGCATGTCAAATAGCCCCTCTGCACAAAGTTTCAGCAGGATCTGAGGTTTTTAACAACATACCGTATGCCTACCGTAACTCCTCAAAAAGGCACTACCACACGAAACGAATCTCATATCCGTGTCAGCATGTCAAATAGCCCCTCTGCACAGAGTTTCAGCAAGATTTGAGGTTTTTTACCACATACAGTATGCCTATCGTAACTCCTCAAAAAGGCACTACCACACGAAACGAATCTCATTGCGTGACCCATGTCAAATAGTCCCTATGAACAAAGTTTTAGCAAAATCCACGGGTTTTCATTTGTAAGTTGTGAATTCTTGAATACGCCACAGGAAGTGTTAGACAAGAAAGAGGGAGGAAAAAGCTAAATGCGACAGCAATGGACGCAACAGCACCGAAGTTCATGATCAGACAGCGCCTAGGCAAGAATAAAAGCAAGCAGGACCGCTTGCCTTGCAACCTAACTCTCTTCATAAAGCTATAAGCATATCGAAAGAAAGGTGATCTTGAGTGCGCCAGCCGCAGTTCGTGAGGTAGTGTTCTTCAGGTCGTCTTTGTGCGTGCACAAGCCACAGATAAGCCACTTGCTTGTATGAGGTGTAATCACGCTAATAGGCGTGACAGTGGCATTATCAAATATCTGGGCTGCTATTGAAGGAATATCTTGCTGAGATGCATCTAATAGTATTTACTATACGAAGAGACGGGAACAGATCAAGAAACAACTGACATGTGCTCTCGTTCGCAGTTGAGGTTGGGCTCCAAGGAACGGAATAGGACTGGGTGGATATGAAACCATAGGATGTATCCTAGAGATAGATGATGAAGGCCGAAATTGTTGTCAAGTTGAACAACCTTATCTCCAGCGTGACTGATTCCTGCAGAAAAAATCTGGTGACCTCTTGATAGTAGCTCGTAGCCAGTAATAACAAGCATGGGTATCCTAGAATAATTCATGGAAGCAGAACGCCAGAATTCCGGTACAGCTCACCCTGAAGTTTTTGCGCCACTTTTACCAATGTAACAGTCACGATTGATTTTCAGTCCAGTCACGGCAATAATTTCGCCTCCATGTTCTGAGTTTCCAACAATACCATCAGCAGCGCATTGTGATTCTAAGCTCGCCGCAACAAATAAAGCTGGAACATGACCGTTATATATCAGGCCAAGCTCAAAAATAAAAACTAAATAGATAGAAATAACAGAAACGAATTTGTTCTAGCTAAACTCGGAAAGGTGATGAAAAGTGCTTGCTTGAGTAACTGAACAACCCATCAGTTAAGCGGAGTCGGAAACAACGTACAAAAAAAGCAATCGAAAAACTGCGAAAACGTACAGTAACTTGAAGAATGGGAATTTCTTTGTTGGTCCCGTCGCTTTCGAAGTATTGCTAAAAAAGGAGATGAGCAATACCCATGTACGAATATACTTACAAATGTTGCGAATGAATTCTGATCCCTAATATATTACCTGGAAAAACCCAGTCGATAGACGCAGCTGCCCATTTGTATCTATTTCCGAGAATGCGCTGGCGGATTGACATTTCAAAGAAATAATGAGGTTATAGATGCTAGCAGCTTTCGACCTGCACGTTAGCGAACAGCTACCAGGCTAGAGTTAAAAATTTGTTGGTTTGTTGAATCGCATGTTTAAATAAACGGCAGATTCAAACATAAACGGAACAGCGGCGTTACAGCAAAACAAGCCTGAAATTGTGGAAGCTGTGATAAAAATGGATTTGTTGCAAGATCATATCATAAGAGAGCTGCCGTAAGTCAGCAGTCGAGAACATAGAACACCATTATCATTCGCAGAAAGTGATGAGCAAATTTGTTGGAAAACAATGTGGCAAAATGTTACAGCTTATACTTGTACCAGAACAGATCAGATGAGCTTCAAAGCTTCAATAGAGAGGGCGTATACCAGAATCTTGGCGTGATAATTGACAATATGGCGCACACAACCTATATTTAGGTCACAGTCTCCGTACGTTTGCTACAATCGTTTAGCCTAGAGCAAATGGTCTTCTCAAACAATCGCCAATGGCTACCGGGAGCACACTGAATGCGAAAACTTTGGGTGGGGGGAGAGGGGGGAGGGACGCCCCTGTTGGACCGATGGGTAAACTCCCGCCCTACCTGGCCTCGCCCTACTTGGCAGCCTCAATAGGAGTGCCCAATCGGAGATTTGAAAACGGTAGCTTGTCACAGAGGTCATTGAGAATGTGTAAGTTGAGACCATATTGTTGAAAACGCTCACTGTCGTGGTTGCGTGGTGGCCTATAGGACCGGTCACAGTCGTCATCGATGGTGCATGTCGACCAATGTGCGTAAAAGTGACTTAGAAGATTTTCTCGTATACAATGTAGTATGCTTAGCAGCTTTGGAGTAGTTTTTCCTGACAGAAATGGATAAAAAACCTCTCAACCACAGTGGGTTATTCAAAGGGTTATTCTTTTTTTTGCAAAAATCTGCATTCAAGGAGTCATTCTTTTTTTTACGCGGAAATCTGTGCATTCCAGGAAAAAGAAGAGATAAGCAGGGCAATTTCAGACAGTTATTGCACGAAATGTGAGCATATGTGGAGAAGTGTTGAAGAGAATTGTGTGCGTATACAATGTAGTAAACTTAGCAGCTCGTTGCCGAACAGGAATAGATAAGAAAGCATTTCATACAGTGATATTCGAAGAGTCTCTTTTTTTTTGCAAAAGTTTGTACTGAAAGAGTCATTCTTTTTTATGCGGAAATCTGTGCTTTCCAGGCCAAAAATGAAATGAACTCGGTATTCGGTTAATTCGAAGTGGCCATTATTATACTGATGGGGAAGTTCTCCAAAGTCGTAAAGCATATACGGTGCTAAAGATGCAGCGTGCAATTTTACCTTTCTTATTAAAAGCAGAGTTCAATTACAAAGTTTCGTTGCAAAACTTGAAGGAATTTCAGAAATCGAAACACATTCATTCAAAATATGCGGTGAAAATTGGACATAACGTGAATTTGTTGCGAAATCAAAGCATGGGTTGCCGTATCTGAGCATTTCAAAGCATAAAACGAGGTTATATTGACGGAATGGCTCTGGGAAGCGTATTAGGGAAGAATTGTGTAGGTTTTTCAAAGCCATCTTGTCTGAAGCAAACCATATCCTAGAAAACGCTCAAAGAAGACGCGTCGGAAGCCAGCTAATAAAAGCTATCGTGCGTCGCGCGACGTCGTTGGTGCGTGCCGGGACCTATCAGTCCGCTCGTTTCGGCAGGCGCCATCTATTCGGGTGTAGTCCGGAAGGCGACAAAACCAATTACGAAGGAGTGGATGAAGGCCACACCCTCCAGCGCTCGGCGTCGCTATGCGCCTGCCGTATAACGTCCATCCTTTAAATGGACGAGATGCATTTTCGAAAATGCGAGTGCCTGCGACGTCTGCGTGTTGGACACGGAATTCAATCTTAACCACTGTATTCGTGAAAAGGGATATTCAGCTGCTAATGTATTCACTATTACTACATCTCTACTGTGTATCTCGTCTTACATGCCGTTTAGGAAGTAAGGTATCTCCTATTTGGTTTCGTCAATGACGCTTTTATGAGTGTACTGTTTCACTTTCACAATGAGTTTGCTAATCCTCAGCCGCTGCTTGTTGTCACATCAAATATAGGTGTGTGAACCATACAGTGTGTGGAGCAGAAGCTTACTCACCATCGTTTAGTTCGTAATCATCCAGTTTGAGTAGAGCTGCGCATGCGCAACAGTTTTACTTCACCATGTCCGTGGAATATCCAGTAAAAATAAGTACTTGGGATAACAAAACGAAATCGGTGTTACACATTCATTATCATTATTTCAGTTTGTGCTGCAATTGCTGCGTCATACATGCTGGTCGAGTGTTATGAAGTAAGTCAATTTTTTTTCATTTTTTTCATTTGTTTTTTCCTAACATTTTCTCTCATGTGCTACTGAATTCGAATGTCTTTTTGATGAGTTTGCTGCAACCTCAGCCACTGTTTGTTGTCACATCAAAAATGTGTATGTGAACCATACAGTGTGTAGAGAAGAAGCTTACTCTCCATCGATTACTGACATTCATTCATTACTTTTCGAGTAGAGTATCGCATATGCAGGTATTTGGGTATCTGACTATCTCGCATATCGGTCAAAATCACTGTATATTCAAATCAGTATTCCATTTAATGCTGTATTGATGCAGTGTGCCTGTTGATGCATAGTAGGTTGGATGTCAGTCCCGTCAGTCTGTTTTCGTTACTGACTCTGCTTTTCATTCCAGTTCACAGCCTTTCGTCAGTGATTAGGGGATACGCTGTAGCTCCCTATATTTTTGTTGCCACAAGAGATATGTGAATCATACAATGTGTGGAACAGAATTCACCCAGACATTTCAGACAACCAAGTGAGAATATGCAGAGTTTTATCAGGTCCATTTAAGTGATACTTTCCATCTTTTCAATACATACGAAGGTACCGTGTCTTATCATCGGAGTAGACAGATTTAACTTGAGGGCATACGCCGTTGGCATTAGATGACTGCAGCAGGTAACAGATGCCCTCTGGGAACTGACATACAACTGCGAAGACATGCCCGATGGGAGTTAATACCTGCAAACAAGGTCAGATTTAATCATATAAAAAGGAAAGGCGTACAGGAATTAACTGAACCTGAACTGAACTTGAACTTCAAAAATGCTTCTGGTAGTATTGCGCAAAATTCGGTTCATTGAAGCAACGGTTGTAGAGTGTAGGCTATCGGCGATATCTGAACCCTGGTATGCATACAAACAAATGAAAGTTGTTATTGGCTCACCTCATATAGATTTTGTACAAAGATGTGCATTCAGGCGGACGAATGGGAATTGCTGCCAAGCTAAGTCGATATTTTCGCAGATGCTTCAAACCGCTCAACTCTAAAATTGGCGTCTCAAATAACCGCAAATTATTCGTAGCATATAAAGCCTAGGGCTAAGTACGCAAGTGTCATTCATCAAGGAATGAGGTTGCTGAAAAGAAGGGCACCTCACCTGGGAAAACCCAACGTGCTCTCGAGCAGCATCTGTGCTTCAGATGTACCAGCCCTGAATACTCCACTAACTTGCCGATGGAAAGATGAAGAAAATGGGAAGAATGAAGAAAAACGCCTCACCTAGGAAAAGTAATGTCCTGTTCAGCAGCATATGTGTCTGTGATGTACCAGCCCTGAAAACTCCACTATTACCAAATAAAATTACCAAATCGACATAGAAGGGAGCTGTAAAAGTATAGAAACTAGTCACACTAAGCAAACATAAAAAAGTGGCATAAACCTAGTCCTTTCGTATAATCATGATTACAGAGATGCGAATAGTAAAAGAGCGGCAAAGCTTGAGCCTAAGCCATAGTCTCTGATTTGTGACGAAAGCGACACGGTCTCAAATGGTGTACCTCTATTGATGAGTTCAGAGGCAAGTTTCTCAGATCAGACTAAAAATGATTGGAGCAAGAACTTGGTCAGACATTCGAAATAAAAAATGCCTCAGTCAAAGGCTTTGTAAAACCGCTGACATCAACACCGAAGAAAAAATCGATAACTGGAAAAAGAAGGTTTGAGGATGCGGTTGAAAAAAAACTTGTAGTCACGTTCATTGTGATAGTCAGAAATTGAAGTCTTATTTTTGAGAACTTTCGTCAAAACAGCTGCCAGGATTATGCTACAAACCTCCAGTAAGCCTAAAAGAAGATGTAGACGAAAAGTTGAGGTTACTATGATTTCCAGTTGCCTTTGACAGTCACAACGGCAAAAAGCTGCAGCATTGTATTCCCCCGGTCCCTTTCCTATTCAACGGCAGATGATCTCAGGCTGTATGAGCAAACGTTCATATAACAGAGAAACTTTTAAATTAAATGCAGGAATGCACTCAAATTTGCGCACCATCACATGAAAAAACGAAACATTCAAGCACCTGTGAGACGAAAAGCACTAAAGCGCATGAAGGTAGTGAATCGGCAAAACGGACCCTTCTGGAATTCTGGTAGATTTAGGTGTAGACTCCCCCCCCCTCCCTCACCCCAAAGTAAACTGTAGCCAACCCCCCCCCTTGCCAGTTCATGAGCTAAATCCTGAAAAACGCGCTTCATAACTCCACCAACCCCGCCCACTTCCACTGAGTGGGCGAGTAGTTTAGAAGCACGTCTTACAGTACATAGTACTCGATGGCATGTAGTGTTTGGGCTACATTGCACGTGGGCGATCTACAATCTAAACCCACCGAAATCCGAGAAAGGTCCATTTTGCCGATCCACTGCCTTCTCTCCTTACATTTCCCTCATCTCTCCTCACACGTTCCGCGCTAGCTTATTAGCGCATTTAGAAAGTGCGAAACGTGTGTAAGGAGAAATTTTATGGAAAAAGATCAAAGGCATTTTGGTTGTCGAGGATTTTTGGGCGCTCTTGGGCGCTTCTGAGCGAAGTCAGAGGAACCCGTCTTACTTCGCCGAGAGAAGCCCAAAAAGCATCCATAAAAGCCCCAAAAAGCCCAAAAGCGCCCGAAAAGCCCATAGAAGCCGGAAAAGGCCAAAAAAGCCGAACAAGCCCGAAAGAGCTGGAACGCAGAAACGGATCGTTGGTAGAATTCTGACTTTATTTTGAATATGCGGACGAGAGAAAATGAAGCAGAAAACTCGGTTGCGAAATTGAAACACATCCCTTAGCGTCAAAACGGAAGGGACGTTGCAGCTCTTACAGGCTTTTTCGGGTTTGTCGGGCTCTGGACTTTCTTGGCGAAATATGACAGGTCCCTGACAGGTAACTGAGAATTGAATGCATTGAGCTAACTTCGCGAACGAGAAGAAAACTTTGTTTCGCGGAAATATAAGTAGAATATGGCACACTCTAACTAAGAAATAAATGAAAAGATACTACAGTAAAGACTAACCTTATTGAGTTGCGTAGCATAAATGTCGCTTTGAAAATCGATAAATTCCAAGTTGCATCTGTCTCGAACGGTTCACTCATACAACTTTGTGGCTCACTCCCTCCATAAGAAGTAAGAGCCCACGCAGCGCGTTTAGCAAGCAACATGTTCACGGCTAAACATAAAAATGGACATAATCTTCAGTATATATCTTAAGAAACAGCTATGCACTCACGTCTTGCGCAGCCATATGTACTGAAAATGTTCATGAGGTTATCCTTTTTAGAGCCATCTCTGTCAAGGAAGCTTATATGATCATGTCGATAGTATCCCCATGTTGGTTAACGCGACTTTGAACCTTATCAAATAATTCGCTGTTCAACTAAGCGTATGAAGCGTTCATCACTTCTGAAGTTGAAAATTGGAGACAGTTCGATAAAAACTGGAGATATACCTCTTTTAGTGGATGTGACGGCCGTTCGACAATGATTTGTCGCAAGAGTCCGAAATGTTTCTGAAACGAAAACTATAAAGCAAGGCTGTAAAAGAAACTGATCATAATGCACAGAGAAAGAAGAAAGGGAAGGTGAAAATATGCATCTATAGTTTAAGAACATGAAACTATGGTGATGTCCGGATATAGGATGGAACGTCGAGAAGAAGATGTAAACGAAGCGTTGATGATGATTCACGTCTCGCCCACTTCCACTGAGTAGGTGAGTAGTTTTGAAGCATGTGTTTCAGTACTTAGTATCGATGGCATGTAGGGTTTGGGCTACAGTGTACTTGGGCGATCTACAATCTGAACCCAGAGTAGGGTCCATTTTGCCATCCACTGCATTCTCTCCTTACATTTCCCTCATCTCTCCTCACACGTTCCGCGCTAGCTGATTAGCGCTTTCAGGAAGGTACGAAACGTGTGTGAGGAAAAATGAGAGATTCATGGAGAAAGATCGAAAGAGTTTTGGTTGTCAAGGATTTTTGGGCGCTCTTGGGCTCTTTTGAGCGAAGTCTGAGGGACCCGTCTTACTTCGCCGAGAAAAGCCGAATAGCACCCAGAAAAGTCCAAAGAAGCCGGAAAAGGCCAAAAGCGGAAAAAGCCCGAAAGAGCTGGAACGCATATATTGCATAAAATGTTTCTTCACAATCTACTTACGGTATTCTTTCTTCAAAACTACATACAAGGGGTCGCATGATCGCGTGATCGCATAGAAGAATCCAAAACATTCAAAATAAGATATGAGAGTCATCATTCTGAAACCGGAACACAAAGTTAATGATTCTTTCTTCAAAACTACACCCAAGGGGTCGCGTGATCGCGTGATAGCATAGAAGATTCCAAAACATTCAAAATAGGATATGAGACTCATTCTGAAACCAGAACACAAAGTTAATGATTGTGATTGTGATATCCGCATCCCAGCGTCAATTCGTAGCGCATAGCTCAAACTTGAAAAATGTACGCTCCGTGACGGGACCCGTAGTGCGAGCAAATCTCTCGCCGACATAATGGCATCTGGCCTCTCCTCTGGTCATCATTGAGGGGCGTTATATTTTCACATTCCTTTTTCTGGATTCGATCGCAAGCTGGACCCTCCTCGTTCGTGCGGTTAAGGATAGGAGGGACGCAGAAAACTCTGCCGTCGCGCTTGAAATGATCGAGTGTATATTACAGTAAGGATATTGTCTGCAAGGAAGGACCAAAGCCTCATAGGTCTTTTTAGAGCTTTTCGTTGGTTTAAGCCTTTCAATGCGAGACGAAATTGGACATTCAAACAATTCTTATTCCTTTCGGAAAGTTGGTACACAAAAAAAGCAGACTTGAAATCAGCATTTTTAGAGACGCGTCTTGTGATACCTATATTGCAGTAGCGTACCCAGGATTTCGGCTTGGAGGGGGCGACAAAAAAATTTTTCTAATGAGGGTGCGTGGCGTTAGCCACGCACACCGAAAAAATTTTTGGTATGCTGTGAAATTTTCGCGGCCTCAGAGCCACGCCCCCGAAAAAAATTTTTTTTGTAAGGCTAAAATGAATTTTTCAAGAATTTTAAAAATTATTTTAAATATTTACAAGTGCAGACAAGTCATTTGCACAATCTTATAAGCCATTTAAGTAACTTTAAAAAATTTTGCGCCCCCCCCGCCCCTCTCCCTCCTCGGTACGCCACTGCTATATTGGTTATTGGTATCCTTCCCTTGTTGGCAGTGCTCAAAGCGTGCGATGTACTTGAAAATTTATTGTGAGAATGAGAATCAAAAACGCTCGTTTTTCCACAAAACTTGATGAAATCTCCGATTATGTGTTCGGTGGATTCGGTGTTCGGTGGACAGCGCTTACAATATAAGATTGCAGTGTATAACAACTAGAATACATCGAGTTCTTGATAACTCTTGTTATAGACATATATTTCCAATTTTGTGGAATTTTGTAAAATACACTCGCCAATGACAGCTCTTCTATTGTGCGGAGTGATACGATAAAATTGGTTGAATTGGTGTATACTTGAGAAGCATAAGTTCCAAGTAAGTTTATATATGCATGTACGAACTATATCAGACTGTTGTTTTGTTCAGTGAACAATTCTGCACTTATTGCTCTGGGTTTTCAGCATTGAGAAGGTATTACTCTTACTAAGGAGATAAATAAAAAACCATATCCGAAAAATGTGGCCTTCCGTGAAAAAAAGTAAAATGAAAATCTCGTAGTGAGCTTATGAAATAGATTATATGCATCCTAGACTACTTAATGACGCGCTGCCAGTGCTCACACCTGCACATTGCGAAGGGACAAGGACTTGCAACCTTATTTCTTTTCGGGACCAGGCAGCCATATAGTTTGCTTCGGTAGGCACAGCGTGGCTGCGCAAGTCTTTTTGATCCAGAAGCACCATTGTTAGAAATATTGGTATAATTTTTGAACTCGATAGAAATTCAACAGTCCTACTAGTTAATGTTTTTAACTCATTGTATTATCCTCTGAATATACTCTGCACTATCACGAGTGCATCAATTATCAATAATCCCATATGTTCTATTTTGGGACCTGTCCAGAATGCGACAAGCGGTTTCCTAAGTTCTCACCGGCACCTGGGTGTCATATCCGTACCGCATGTTTTTAGCATTACTCTTGCGGCGACTTTCTAAGTAGGCGTCATGAGTTGAGTGATAACTACGAATTTGCATGCGTGAATAGAGGTGGTAAGCAACAAATTAAAGAAAAACATATAGCAAAGAAAATAAGCCTCATTCATGATGCTAGCAAATCTCAACATCTCAGATACTGTTTGTTAATAAGGCAAACATGGAAAGTGGTTTTCGAGGGTGAATCGCAAGTATCAGAGTGAAACTGCAAAATCCAAAAAAGTCGTAAATCATTGTACAATTTTTATGATTTTAGAACTCGTTGTGAAATTTATATCCTGTTTAGAACTTGTATGATATGTGTGGGACTGCAGGAGACCTATAACCGTTAGATTGATAGGCAAGGAGACTGCAGCCTCAACCCAATATGGAGGTTCCAGGAAGACGTAGGAGATATGTCAATCTTCACGAGCAAGCTTGTAAAAACGACGGTGAGATTTTCTGCGAGAAGTTCCACGAATACAGGATACCACTTCACCAATCTTCCTATCTGTAACGAACTGTTCTTCTAGAAAAAATTGCAAGACCTACATTTCCTGGTGCACATAAATTACTTCGAAATTGGATATTTAGGATGGAAATCTATAGGAATTTTTTCTTATAGATACTGTTGATAGGAGCCGATGCATATTACCGGGAATCTTACCTATCTTCCGCATAAAGGCAGCGGATCGGCAAAACTTAACAATTCAAGATTTTAACGCGGTAGGTTCCTTATCGCTCAATTTTGAAAACAGTGCAGTCCCGGTTGCACAGCATGCCTTCCCTGCCGAGAAAGCTCTCAAACTTACACGCGCAAGCCAATCTTACACGCGCCCGGACGAGTGGCAATTTCCTTCTCACCATTGGAGGCTGCCCGTCGCAATGCTATAAATGATGGGTCCCGCAACGATTCAGCGTCATCAGCCTTGCTCCACTCGTCCAATTTCAAAGGTAAAGGCATTGAAAAACGCTCGTTTTCGCCGTTTTAAAGCTCTCTAAAGTGGATTTTCGGGATCAGCGTATTGAATAACCTCGGGTAAGAAAAAATATGATTAGGTTGAGATTTGCCGAGCCACTGCCTATAAGCACTGAATCTCCAGTAGGACTCCTCTTGGTGGACTAAATCATAAGCACCTTCGACTCATTGAGTGAGTCGTCATAATCGGAGAGAGGAGTCAAGTCTGTTTTGTTTCATCTTCATTAAGATAGATTCCGCTTGTTAGAGTTACTGTTCGAATAAATATCTTCTTACCTTTTGAGTTAGCATTTAGAAGTGTTCCAATCACTTTTCACTTCAAAAAAAAATGATGACCATACCGTAGTTTTAGATCCGTGCTTTTTCGCGCATTGTCTAAGAAATGATTATCTATGACTCAATAATAACGGGCTAAGGGTTGTTTACGTCTGTTTGTCCGTGTGTCTGTGTGTACGTCTGTCTGTCACGAAATTCGTAGAGCGAGTTCCAGCCAACCTTCTGAGCCCAAATTTTGCACAGCGGATGCTGCCGACATGAGAGTCCAATATACAATTGCACGAGCGGATCCCTTGAGTAGAGCCCTCGAAAAATGCGCATGAATCGGATCCACTTGGCTTTTGGCCAGTAAAATTGAGCCTGTAGCACAACTTTTTGCAAAGCCACTGATTTGTTTGACAAGTTAATGTGCAAGCCATGGACTTGAGCCTAAATAAGTGAACTAAGTTTATTACTTTGCGAAAACGGCGTCAAAAAGAATTGATTACGTGAATGGTTGATTTGCTAAGATTTCACCCGATCATTTGAGAGGATTTTTGCACAATGTTGAAGCCCAGGGTGATTGTTGTACCTTATGGTAAACATCAAGTCATAAGAAGTCCAAAAACCAAATCAAATTTTCATTTATTCTTCTGGGAAAAGTTTTATCCACGCGAAATTACCGACCTCATATGGAAAAGCGTTTGAAATGAGTGATTGTTTACAAATCATTCGTGATAGCCTGCATAGCGCGGTGAGTTTCAATGTCATTATTATGTGGGAACGAGTAAGGCGTACAGAAAGTAGGGCCAGTGCGGGCCTCTGCGAAGCAGAGGTGACGCACTGGTAACTTATAATAACGGGCTAAGGGTTGTTTACGTTTGTCTGTCTATGTGAATCTCTGTCTGTCACGAAATTCGTAGAGCATGTTCCAGCCAACGTCCTGAGCCCAAATTTTGCATAGCGCACGCTACCAGCATGAAAGCTCAATATACAAAAGCATGAGCGGATCCGTTGAGTGGATCCATTGAAAATTGCGCGTCAAACGGATCCACTTGGCTTCTGGCCAGCAAATTTGGGTCCGTAGTACTACTTTTTGCAGAGTTAAGGATACATTTGACAAGCTAATGTGCAAGCCATGGACGTTAGCCTAGAAAAGTAATAAAAAGTTCACTACTTTACGAAAATAGCGCCAAAAAGCATTCGCCGAGTAAACGGTCAATTTTTCAAGATTTTATCTGATCATTTGAGAAGATTTTTGCACAGAGATGTAGCCCACTATGTTTATTGTCCTTACGGCGACTCCAAAAACCTTTTCAAATTTGCATCTGTTCCTCTGGGAAGGATTTTATTCACGCGCAAATACCGATATCACATGAAAAACCTCTACGAATGAGTAGTTGTTTACGAATTATTCATGATAGCCTACATAGCGCGGTGAGTTTCAATGTCATTATTATGCGGGAATGAGTAAGGCATACAGAAAATAGGGCCAGTGCGAGTCTCTGCGAAGCAGAGGTGACGCACTGGTAGAATATAGTGACGCACTGGTAGAATATAAGCGATAAAAGAAAGTTAGTCAAAATTCGAAGTTTCTATTAGGATCATAAAAAATCGGAAACTTGCAACAAAAATCGGAGCAGTTGGTATTGTAGGTTAGAGTTTGCGCCGATTGAGCGCCTCTATGAAAAGTTACGATTTTTGAGCAAGCAATACAAAAGGGCGAATTTGATATTTGGGCATTTTTCAGAGAAATCATAACTTTTCATAGAGAGTCTCAACCAGCGCAAACTTTGCACTGTTAGAAAGAGCTGGTGAAAGAACCTACAGCAGCGAATGCTCCGATTTTTGTTGCAAGTTTCCGATTTTTTATGACCCTACACAGGAAATTCAAATTTTGACTGATTTTCTTCTATCGCTCCTATCTATACAACAGATGAACATTAGCAAGCATCTAAGATGTCACTATAAAGACCATGACTTACTCTTTCATATAAAAATAAAAACAGTCAAATCGGTTCGAAAATTCAGAAGTTATGAATTTTTGAAAATGGTGCGACAGAACTTTCGTGCCAGCCTAATACTTGCCAATGAACTTGAAATTGTAAACATGATTATCGTTGAATCTTGTTTGAAAAATAGTGCTCTAAGTCTATCTCTGAGCATCAGTCTGTGTTTGCCCTTGAGATTTGCACTTGGCCATTTGCGGAGCTGTTATTCCCATCATTACATCTTATAATCTATTGCAAAAATTTACGAGAACATTTCCACCTTGCTCATCAGAGAATGTAAAAACTTTGATTGCTTAGGAAGCATAATTTCTTTAAAAAAACGTCCAGACAATCGATTATCTGTTATCTGAGACTTTGACAATAAGAATTAAATTCGCATCAGCTGTGGGCGAGGAGAAACTTTTACGGCCAGTCTGTATCGTTAAAACTGACGAAATGCTATTTCAACAACTGTATTAAAATGTTTAAAAAGTACCTCTCATGTTATTATACATGAGACCTCTATAAAGGACCAGGCATGATTTGAGCGCCTCTGCAACAATATCACTTCATCTAACTTGTTATTTGAACGGCTTTTCGATGACTAGTTGCCGTTTTGTGTGAGAAGTCTACGTTGCTTGATAACAGTAGTCAACTTGCGGCCTTGACCATTTTACATACACTGAGGGAAATACCTAGCGAGGTGGCTAGTAAAAAAATTTGGCAGCAAGGTGATAAGGAGGCCTAGAAAGGATGAAGAGGGGGTGATAATATTAGGTTGTCCCGAAAGTTTTGTCCGTTTTTTCAAACTACTGTAAAACCACGCACAATAAAGACCTGAATGAGTTTCAACATGCATTCGATGCAGCTTTCAATTCTCTTTCTTGAGGATACATTTTCGATCCATAATTTTGTATGCTTTTTTTGATAATTGCCAAAACTCTCCACCCTTCAATTTTATCTGTTCAAAGTTAGGCTAATTTTTAGAAATTTCATTCCAAAGTTCCGGGAAAGGTTAAGTATGGATCAGACAGAGCAATTTTCGGGCTACAAAGCGATGTTTTCACATTTTCTTAGTCTGCTGTTTATAGCCTTAAAAAATTATTTTTTTCGAAGGTCTCGATTTTTGGCCAAGTCGTGAAACACACAACTGCAGCAAATACATGAAAGCTTTTGAAATTTCTGTGAATTGAAACATGATTCTTATTAAACATTATTTATGCAACATAACCAAGTTTGATTTGCTTCGAAAGCAGCTTTTTGGGATTTTCGGTACTTTCACGCGGTAAACGTTATCAAAAAGCTGCGGTTTTTACTACATAAATAATTATAACGGACTTGGTAAACGTGGTCAATGTAATTTAAAATAAGTGCAATGTAGCCAAAGGTTTGCTCTACATAACAGTTACCAGCGCTCTTTGTAAACTTCAGGATAAAAATTCTTAAAATTCAGGAAAATTTGGCGTTATTGCTGAGTTGCTCAAAAAGCCATGGCGATAGCACCGCAAATAGAGGATAGATCAGAGAGCAAATATAGCTGTAAGAAAGAGGATAAAAATCTGAATCAAATGGTACCCAAGTTGTCCGTGGATCGATGTTCTGTGAGGTTTGGTGAGCGATGAAAAAAACCGACAAAACTTTCGGGACAACCTAATATACTTTGCAACAATTCTGCGCGAAGCTGTTTACGGCCTTTCTGATACATTACAGTTATACGAAGTTATGGAAGACGTAGTTTCGACTCATCTTAATTTGCGAAGGACAGCGTTGGCGAATGCTTTGCTAAAACTGTCCCTTTGGTGAAATGGACATAACCGACACGATATAAACTGAGTTTAGATAGTTTTTTACACGCAGTTAGATGTCCTGCAGGTAAAAGTGATAGCGGTCCACCGCTTACGGGTTTAAAGATCAACTTGCTCAAGCACGAAGGACAGCTTTGAAAACTGGACAGATAAAGATAAAGGGTGGTTGAGAGGTGGGTGCCTAAAAATTCCATGGTAATTTTTGTTTACTGGTTTCGAATTAATACAATAGTTTCGAGCAAACCGCATGACTTTGCTTTAGGCAGAAAGCCTAAAAAACCGTTTTGACAAAGTACAAGTTAGGTTATGCTCAGCCGAATGGTTTTGGACTCAACAGAGGGGTCGCAAGTTAGCTAATTCAGCGGAAACTTCTTCAATCGCCTCATCAACAAGCCAACCGAAACTTCTTTGCGCGCAGCGGGAAAAAGTAATAGATTTTGTGCAAATGTGGGATTTCCGCTGACCAAGGTGTTTTTCGAAAAGAGTATAAAATTCTCTCTGTAACCTATAATTTGGATTTTGATTTTGCGTGCGCGAAGGTTCATTCAGCGACGTCTTCCATTCACATATTTTCGAGTTTGCGCAGTTTGCTGTAGAAATTTTGCCATTATCTTATGCAGCTGGTTGTTTAGATCATCCACCTTAATCAGTTTGACGCCCCACGCGATTTTGCTCTGCCCGTGAGCTGCTATGTTATTGTAGCCTGAGTGTAATGGGTTGTTCTTCATTTGCCCATTGTGAGCGACTAACATATTTCAAATTATTTAACCGATTGTCGTCAGGTTCGCATCCGTATTTTTGTGATCTTGCCCATCATATATGCAAGTCAGGCGAATCCCCAAACCTATCTGTTCTTCTAGCGCAAACATTAGCGGATAAGCGGAGAAGAGGGTCTCCACAGAATGGCTCTAACGTTCCAACGATATATTATATTACCTCCTCAGATCACCGACAGTAGCATCATGTATGAAAGTCGAATGCCCCATCAGCTCTGGTCTGTCTTCGCTGCTCGTCTGAGTCTCCGCACGCTGCGCCTTACCTCGCTACCCTAAACGCGGGGCGCGGCATCTGTTTCTGACACCCTTTTCTTCATTGTTTTGAACCCAATTTTAGTAAGCTATGTGTCATCTTAGTGCTCTTGATCTCTACTTTCACGCTGACAACGTCACAAAACCATATTTTTTTATTTGATCCAGAAATCCGGCAAAAACCTTGTTTTCGAAAATCTCTTGTTTTCCCCCTGTTTAACTCTTTTCACGCGGTTTGTGCACTCTATAGATCTTGCTTCCGTAATTCAGCAGTCACCCAACCCTTTAGTCATGGCGGAATTTTTTGGGAAATATCGTAAAATGTGCGGTTTTTTTAACCTTGCTCTGTTTCAGTGCTTTCGCAGCAATTTTTTTCCAGCTTGGACGATTATCGCTCAGAATAATGAATGCAACAATCCAGACAAGTCCCAAGAGAGAGGAACAACAATGCGGGGTTAAAAATTTGAAGGGCGCATTAGTTTTGACATGCAAATACTCCTCATAAAAGACTTCTCAGTAAAACTCCTACAAATGCCCCTCCTCCTCCTAATACCCCTCATACTCCCCCTCTTTCGTTTTATCTGCAATTCTCCTTGCATGTCTTTCTCTCAAACTAGCAATACCCGTTTTTGTTTATTTCCAAAAAAAGTCAAAAGGAGCACTACTTTTTCTCGGTTGCCCCGGGGTTTCCAAATCGCGGTCCTGGCGCGAAAACAGCGAGTGAACGCCGCCAAGCGCAAGCTTTCGAGACTAGCGGTGTTATTTTCGTTTTTGTTGTTTCTTAAATTTCACTTGTTTCAGTAAATTATTTATTTTCAGGCATAAGAGGAATGTGTCTTGGACAGCGGAGATCTCGATGCGATCAAAAAGGCTCTCTACGACCAAAATTGGTGAGTACCTGTGCTCTCCTATCAAAATGTCGCACGGAGTTATTTACCATTTTTGCGGAAGTTGGGCTTTTCATACAAGATCAACAAAAACCACCTTTATATCTGAGCGTCCGGACTCGTCCACAAGAGGGCTTTCAACCATAGTCAGCCAGGAACCGAGAAGTCTCATTTTTATGAACGAGACGTGGATTTTTGCCTCTATGAGAAAGGTGGGGGATGGAGTGATAATAATACCCCCGCTTCGCTCCTGCGTCTACTTTTCGCAAATATTCCTACGGGAAAATTGCTGCGAAAAACAAAGGGCGACGGGCAATCGTCGTCGGTGCAATCACCGAAGAAGGCGCTGTCACCGGGTGCATCGAGGTAATCATCAATGGCGTAAGGGATGGTGAAGAGGACTACCACCAGGGTAAAGCGGGGGGTGCGGCACACGACCGTCGGATACGACCCCCCCCCCCTTGAACCGGACCTCGGTACGACCCCCACCCCATTCCTACCCCCCCCCCCCTCTCGCTCTTGAAGGCACCGTCCACCCAGAATTTCGACCCCCACCTTTTTGCCGTTCCAGGGCCTTCTCATACCCATCAGCGCGAGTTGGGCAGTCATATAGTTGGGGCCCCGCATGTGCTAGGTATCATAATCTCACCAACCCCAATTTGGGTGGACGATGCCTTTAAGCCACGTCGCGCCGAGCCCTGTTCGTCATACGCAATTCCGGTCTGTTCTCGACCGTCACTGCTCCAAAACGGTACTTCATTTTCATTGAATTTTCTAAGCTATTTTTGAGCAAGCAAGACTTTATTTTAACAGAAAACATTCCAACAAAACAAGAGATCTTGAACGAGATCTTATGACGAGATCTTCTGCTCTAAACGTTCTCGACGCGAGGGCGTGTGTTGGTGGTCGTCCACGGAGTTCCGCAGAGAATTAGTTTTTTGTTGAGCAGTATGTAAATGAAAACCAACTGAAAAAAGATAGTTTTTAGGCTGTTTTAATGGCGAATGAGGACTTACCAAAACTATCAGAATGATGAGCGCAAAAATTGCGTTCTTGTCGGCAGGGAGCCAGAGTTCATTACTTTGATGGATATTAGTGTACTTGTTAGTATCGATAACCATGTTTCTGCAATAGAATTTATTGTATAGATACATAATTCAACACAGAGATATAGAACGCTGAACGTCAAAATCATCACACGATTTGTCTATAAACCTTTATTATAAAAGCTGGGAAAAAGTGTTAGACTCGGAATCGTAACGCCTAAACGCCTATGTAAAATCGCATTCACATGAATTCTATAACGACAATAGACAATAAAAACCAAGATTCTCTTTGGTGGTGAGCCTAGAGGATTCACTATTCTTGTTGGGTTACCCCATGCTTCATCACATGTTGGTACGCTGTCAGGTTTTCGACTTAACGCCGTCCACAAAGCGCTATCTTTGGTCCAAGCCAATTCTTCAAGCACTCTCTCTTCGACCTAAATGACGAGTTGAGATGGACAACTCAGATCAACGCACAACTTACATGGTTCAAATGTCGAACTATTTCTCTCGTAAGGCGTGACTCGTTACGTATGACGACCTCGATAATCTTTTGAAAACTGACAGCAGGCAGCCCGCACACCTGGATTTGCTGTCTTATGCAAACTGAAGATGCGTACAAGTAACAGCACGTAGTGCAAGAAGTCAAGAAAAGAGAAGAAAATGTGAGAGTACTCGTACACAGAACAAGGGTAAGGGAAAAAAGCGAAAGAACATGGTTCAAGCTGATATAGAGTAGACTTTGCATACCTCCAAACACCATGGAAATACTCTCTCTCTCTATCTGAATCTAGCATTTCGACAGCTTTTTGGTTGTACTAAATCAAACTGAAGAAACACAGATCACTTGTTCATGTTTTGGTTCAGATTCTCCCTCCATCAAGGCCATGTTATAATGTTGAATTATTTACAAATCTCCGAAAAGATTCAACTGTTTTGTGAGAAGAGAGATACATGATGATATGCGTGTTGTTGGCAGTGTCTCTAGTCAAGTTGGTAATGCCCTAGAAGGTGAAGCTTACTAACAGCAGATACTCCTAGTGTTAAGTCGATTTTGAGAAAGCAGTGAGACAAAAGAAAAGAAAACATCAAAAAATCAAAAAAGAAAAACTGACCTGCATGACAAACTCTATCATTGCCGTGAGACCAAGAAAATTGCATCGATAGTCCATTTTATATCTACGTAAGACATCTCCAATAATCTGCATACGTTTCCAAACCTAAAAAGAGTAAGAAGTGACAAAGAATTGCAAAGTGCATTTTCAAAGACACGGATTGTAGCATACACACGAACATACCGTATATCTTCAACAGCGTCTGCAATGGACTGTCGAGCTGGATCATACGTGCCAACCAACGACTCAATTCGGCGAATGCGCTGTTCCAAGGAGAGAAGCTAGAAAATTTGTGAAACTGATGCTGATAATCTTGTATTTAACATTAATAGTACTTTCGCATTCGAAGACTTGTCTACGTTTGGTGCGGCTCCTTCTTTGTCAGTCGGTGGCAGCTCCCGATGATTTGGAAACTCTCACAGACTAGAAAATACCTTCACTGAAGAGAAAAAAGGATAGACACGATTCAGTTGGTACCTTCAACTCATCCGTAAGATCAGCAAGAGAAGTCTCGTTCGCAATGAGGGTAGGCTTTACCGTTTCATCCTAGATAAATACTAAAAGCAGTGAAAATAGGCAAATTGCGTAGAAAAACCTTCAGTTGCGCTGCCAGTTCATCAATCTCACAAACAACTTTGAAATCGAAAATCTTGAATTGCTGGCTTTTAAAGCCTTTTTATCATAGGCTCGTCCCAGATTACAAACTTTCTAGCTCTTTGCGTATTGAACAGCTGAATATTTTTGCAGGAAAAGTGTTAATAAGATGACCTATCGTGTCTACAGAAATGAGTGAAGCTTCGGCGATAGAAGTTTCTGGGCCATACAATAGCAGATGCGAGCATTCATGCTAAGGCATCAACTTCTCAGTTCGAATAGATATAAAACTCATGATCAAGTGTGCAAAACGTTGACAATTTCATCGCATTCCGCAGCCTAGAGAAATAGTATTATTTGCGGTTGAATATGGCCAAGAAACTAAATGCAATAAAATCTCGGTTTTAAGCGCGGCTATTTAAAATCCATTTCTAATAGATCAAGTTAGAAACTTGTTTCAACCACTGTTGAAAGGGCATGAGAGATTCTGAGCGGTGGGCATGAGAGATTCTGAGCGGTATGCAAAACTAGTTCCAAAAAAAACTAAGCTTGATGGAAGAAAGTTGCATAGAAAAAGGACAAGAGACATTGATTTTGTCCAGCTCGATGATCAATCGGATGAACCCTTTTCGAATGGCAAAGTGAAAAAGAAATTCACTTTCGTGAACAAGTGCAATTCAGCGAACAAAGAAGCAGAAAGGTAACGATAAAACATCTCTTCAAAAAGAATGTAAGCAGGCACAAAGAGAATCGATATTAAGAGAGTATAACGAGCATATGGACGTACCTTTGCTTGCGGTACTTCTTGTGATGGTAGTTGCTTGCCTGATATACTCAGCTCTTGTTCAAAAACAAGAGGAGTGGTGGCGGCATGTTTTCCGTGAATTACTGCAGACTCTAAATAGAATTTATTTCTGTGTACCTGAAAATAAAGTGCAATGGTAGTGAAATGGCAAACCTGATATTGTTCTATTTCGACCCAGTCTTGTGTTAAGAGCACGACTTGTGGACGATGGAAATTGCATCTGGAATAGATTTTGATTTCAGCATGCAATATCAAATTTTTCGAACTGAAGAAGCTGTACCAAGTAGCAAAAGACGTGATTACAAAAGGACAAAAACATCACATGTCTCAGATTTTTTGCATTATATCAACTAGTTTAGGTGATAATTATGCCAATTCCGTGAAAAAAGAAAAGCAAAAACGATTGAAGGAAGAAAATCATGACTAAACATACCCGTAATGTACCGGGCCAAGCTTCATGGCTTCTTCTTCTTCTTCCATGGCTTGCTCTCTGCAAACTGCGAAGACTGATACATATCTCTACGAGTAGAGAGCGCCAGTTTGCGCACACTGGAGTAGCCGGAATTTCAGAAAAACAACATCAACGAGACGAGAACGAGAGACGAGGCGAGACGAGACGAGAGTGATTTTGAAATGCACAGTTTGAAATGTCCTGCCTCCCGCCCTTGGTGTGCCGGCAATTTTTGGAATCCTACCGTACACCAATATTTTCGGCGGTTGTCGGACTGGGTGTTTCGGTGAGTAGGGTTCGGAAAACCCACCGTATCTCTACTAAGAGGGCGCGCTTGGGGGGGGGGGGGCAAAGGCTACTACGAAGAGGAGAAGGATGGATCTACAGAATAGTGTAAAAAAGGGATTTGTTTGAGCGTTTTGAAGGTAAGTTAATGGCCTGCGGCACCCCCCCCCCCTCAAAACCTGCGGCAGCCGCAGGTTTTCAGGGGGGGTGCCGCAGGCCATTAACTATATCAAAAAAACATTTTTAGCGGACAATATTTATATGAATCAATAGCCTAAACCTCGTAGATTCCATAGGGATGTTTTGAGCCTGATTCGTCTTCTTAGCTCTGAGTAATATCCGGTGAAAGCACAGCGATCAAAAACTGAAAGCGATTTTGGTTGGCTTCTAATTCAATAGTTTGGAGGTCTTCTGAAGCGGGATTCCTGAGGTGGACAAAGAAGGAGTAGTGCTTTGTATTGAGTGCAAGAAGAGGTAGCTTACTCACCGTTAAGATAAAGTTAATCATGTTTTAAATTACTGCTTCATACAAGGTTGTTTACTGCTCGGAGACCTCAGAGTTCGCTGAAACTTGGCGTATAGGGGTTATTCGACACGCGGATTACGACAATTATGCTTGATTAGAGGTACGGTAGGTTACGGTAGGCATACGGTATCTGCAAGTTTGTGTCGTTGAACTTGAATTTTGCAGGATTTCAACAGCGCTTTCATCAAGTCAATTTAGTCACACAGCTTGTACAAGTGCGCAAGTCAATGTAATAAGCTGCAACGGGACTTGGGCTGGATCCGGGTATGCCATCGAATCTAGCTAGAGAAGGCAGCCTCATGAAAGCAGTAAAAGAAAACATTGCAAAAGGTTGGATTCACTTCAGGTTTCAGAATTTAACGCATGCATTTAGGAGATGCATATGAGTTGGCCAAGCTCCATGTAAGGCGCCACATGGTGGTCCACGGTCTAAATGCACGAAAGGACACGGAGGAAATCAAAAACCGGCTTTTGCAAGAAGAACTTGCTAAGATGAACATTTTTTCAATCGGATCTTCTCAGAAAACAGACTGAGCATCTTCACATCTTTATAAATCATTATTCATTTCCTTATATTAACGTATGCAACAGATAAATGTTTTTTTAAAGGTACATTTTACACAAAACCACAACAACAATATGCGTAAGTTCCTCTTTCCCGACACAAGTTGTTCAAATGTATCGTGCATTTCTATTGACGAAATCTTCACTTCCCACACATCACACGTCGGTCGTCACACCATCATCCATTCACTGCAAAATCTCCTTTTCAAGAAATTCTATTGAAAACACAACTCGTACCTAAATCAAGACTCCATTTAGTATTTCTCTCAATTATTGAACCTGAGTTGTCAGAGGTAGTTGGGAAAGAGCGTGGCACATCTAAGAACTTAGCTGCAGTCATTTCCCCTTAGAAACCGCTATTGACCTTCGGTCGATACGACCCCCCCTACCTACCCCCCCCCCCCCCCTTACGACCCCCCCCTGCGGCGTGCCGCACCCCCCGCTTTACCCTGACTACCACCGTTATATGAATCATGTGGTGTTCGAGAACGAGTTGCGACGCCATCCTTCGGGTTGGGTCAGACTGCGCGGCGTACGCGGCGTACGCAGCGTACGCCGCGTACTCTCCTATGATGAAATATACCGAGCGTACGCTGCGTACGTCACGTACGCCCGTACGCCGCGTACTCTGGCTCAACCCTTCGCATGCAAGCTGTTGCGGCTGGTCGTTCTCTTGCATTGATCTTAGACAGTGCACCTTACCACAGCCGACAGCTCGAAAAGGTGCTACTCATGACTGCCTTAGACTTTCAAAAGCCGATTCGTACAATCCCCACCAGGTCGTCGCGAAAAGTAGACCTTGAGAGCTACTTCAGGCGTGGTGCTCGCTTGCAATAACACGAAAAATGACCTTTTGGAAGAGGTACCTGGTAGATTGTTCTATAAACCCTGAATCTCACAAATCTCTATTAGTGTTCGCTGTTTCTCTTTCAGATTCGAGGAAATTTGTCCGCACTAGATGGGAATGGGTCGCTAGTACTGTTTTGGAGCAAAATTATCCAGTCGTGTTGCAATTCGTGTCATTCAGATGGTTTATTCCCTGCCGACACTGTTACAGAAAACTATTTTCTTTCACACTGTTCAAAGAGACCGTTAAGTGAGCACTTCAAACTATTTTTGTTTTTCATCGGGCTTTTTATATGAACTCTTTGTCGCAATCATGTTGAATTGTTTGGTTTACAACCTTGCCTGTTTTTCTTATATTTGTGATAGTAAAAGCCGCGATCCGGATCATCCGTTCATTAATCTACATGATACACTGTAACTATGCAGTCTTGCCTGCTGATGACATGACTGCATGTTTTATCGATGATTCACAGTCTATGACAGCGATTTCGGCGATGAATTTTTTTGTCATCCACATAAATATGTGTGCTGTTAGAATCACTGGCGCTAACTCATTTTCTCGAACTTTATTAAGATTTGAAACTGATGTTTTCAGCGTGTGATTTTGAACTCTTTTACTACTATTGATCTCCTTCAGACTAGTGCCTTCCATAGAATTAAAGTTTCGACATCGAATGCATAATCTCGGTTAATGGTGGAAATAGATGAACGAATCTGTTTGTGGCAGGTAAGGAACTCTTAGCAGATCGCAATTTTGCTTGAGCATTCGGCTTCTTATCATCATCTCTATATATAAAGCGCAGGGGGGGGGGGCATCTGACGTCACACTGCCGTGACGATGTCAACAATTCCATCTGCCTTTAATGCACCCACTGCACCCAAATTGATGACTCATTTTTTGCTTGGGCCTACTTCCCGTTGTTGATCAGAATGCCCTCTCATGCTCAATTCTGAGCGGTAACATTGATTGACCACATTTTCACCGACCGAGAGTTCCTAATTCAGCTTTTTGAAGTTGTGCGAATTTTTGTGGTAGCTGATCGAGTTTTTCACCATTTTCACGCTCAGCTGTAAAGGATACTCTAGAACAGAACAACTCAGCAAAGTTGTAGTTACTGCAGCAGCCTTCTCGATCATACTCAAAAATTCGGTCCTCTCAGTTATTTGTCCAACATAACCATACTGCGAGGCAAAAGCAAGGGAGTTTCGTCCACTATGGGTTAAAACTGAAGGAAGTGGACAGGCTAGAAAGGTTTCCAAATAATGAAAATGGGGGGGGGGGTGAAAGTTTAGGCAAAAGAGAGCTATTCACTGTTCGAATCGCCACCACACAAGATGAATCGCAAGTTGGCTTCATCATCGAGTAGACCTTGCTAACCTCAGGAATGTCAAGTTGCAAATATTGAGCGCAGTTTTTTGCCAATATCTGCACAATCAAAAAACATATGAACAACAAGGATTTGCTTGGATAAGCAGCTGAAAGGCAAAGTACGCTTCAATAATAAGTCTCTTCGTAGAAAAGATTAGTAGCCTAATGAGAAAGCTGAAAAGTGAGTGGATTTCAAGCCGCTTGGGACGAAATGTCATGGGAGTATGACAAATTGGAAACCTCTGTAAAAGGAACGGGGGTTTTGGAGGTAATTTGCAAAGAGGAGGTAACGGGGGGGGGGGGGTGAACAGGGCTGGAAGAACTATGCCGAGTGTAAGACGGCCATCTCGGCCAGAGGAACTTTTGAATGTATTATAGAAGCATGAGGGCATCCAAGTATTGTCGCAAAACGTCGGAGGAGTGAGAAACTAGCCATTTACAGGCTCAATCGTATCAGTCTGAAATCTTGGGTTGAAAACGCGCGCTCGCAAGAAGGGAGGAGGTCCACAACACGAACACGACCGTCTGTAGCAAATCGCAGACGTCGTGGTACACAATGGCGCTGCGGACTGCGTCAGCTGAATTTTGGGATGATCCAGATTGGTTAGGCTGACGTGTAAGTGGCGCATTTTGAATACAGCAGCTTCGAGGCAAGGTTTGAAGGCTTAGTAAGGATTGAGAAGATTGAAAATCGACAAAGATTACTAGATCCCGGAGCTTCATATAAAATCTTTTGTGTGAAAAAAAAATTGGTGGGGGGAGAAGGGAGACAGAACAATTCGATTAAAAGAAGGACAACGCAAGGCCCCAACAAGAAGCGTACAAAATTGTGTACCCTGTAGAGCGCAGGAGTAAACAGCGTTGATGTTAGAAGAAGGTGGGGAGCAGTTACTTCTGTTGGTACTTCCGCTAAGAAAACTTGGGAACTATTTAGCAGGGAAGATTAACCCTTGATCGATAGCCTCTTAATTTGTTATGTGTCTATAAATTCTTGCGGAGGAAAAAGGTTCGCTACAGGACTCACAGGACTATAGAGGTTTTGAATTTCGGTCGCTTCCCAATTCACACACACGCCAGTCTAAAGCGCCGCTGCGCGGCGCTTTAGTCTGGTACTATATATAAAGCGCAAGCACCCCCATCTGACGTCATCGCTGGCGCCAGAGGTGTAAACATCCGACCGTCGTTCTGTGCCGGTGCAAGCGAACCGAGCTGATGACTCATAGCGGCAGTGATGCCTGTCTTAGACGATGTTGATCAAGTGGCATTACCCAAAAAGTGCAATCGCTATGTTGATCAAGTGGCATAACCCAAGAAGTCACTAGACAAGCTAACTTTCGTATAGTTCGAATCGTTTCTATCTGAGCAACTCAATTTCGGCTGAATTGGAACAGTTTGGTTCACAATTTCTCTTAAATCTTTAGATTCCTTCAATATTACTACAATAGATTGCAAAAAATGCAAAACTCCATAAACCAGAAAGCTACACATTCTTTTGTTCCCGAGTAACTTTGCAAAAAACACCTTTTGATAATGATTTTCGTAGAGAACCTCTGATGGGTTCCCGCAGGTAACTGCATCGAGTCCGTTTCAATCCTCCAAGCAAAAACTCTTTTGAAACTTTTATCAATGATTAGCATTTTTCATTCCCAACAAGTACCGCCGAGATTGTTATTAGCAGATCTATTTTGTCTTACTTCGCATTTCAAGCTTCTCTATCCCTACTACGGCGTGTTTAATTTGGAGTGCACCGTAGTTTTTCAAAAAAAGTCAGATATTTCAGAAAAAAGTCGCAGTCACCAACATTTCATTCCTCGAGCGCCAAATTTGTTTCCTCATTCTAAGACAGTTGCGCCAAATCTTTATTCGATAGAGCTATTCTGCAATCTAATTATTCTGCTAACTTACCTCAGCAAGAAAGTCCAAGTTTTCCAGATTTTTTCATGAAATGCTTCACAAATGTATTTCAACTGCACTAAATTTCTTTTTGGAAATTTCTCGCAAACATTTCTTGCTTTGGAGAATCTCTGTTTGTGATTTTTTTTTCGAACAAGCGCCGGTTGAAATACCCATGTTATTCAAAAAAATTGTCACGAATTTTAGCAGAATAGTTGCAGTCTTTAGTATTTCAGCTGTTTTACTTCTCACAATTGTCGGAGCTGATCTGCCCACTCGATAGCCTTTACTCTGTTTTTCTTTTAGCGGTAATTCAAGCACAGTTTAGATCGCGCAACATTTTGTTGGACCGAGCGTCACGTTGTCATTCCCTAGAAAACATTGCTGATTCTGTGCAAGAATCAGTGAATGATATGAACTCTCAAATCAGATGTTTAGCATCTCTGAAATTTGTGACATGCCAAACAAGAAGTAATCACAGACGTCATTCATTTTGCAGACTTCTACTAAGACCGTGCCAAAGAGTGCATTTTAGTCCATCATATTTTGCTGTGGGCCTCAAATAACTGAAAAACTTAAAAAGCTATTCATACATTGTTGCATATTTGAAATGTTTTTGTGAGTATTTTTCCTACAGTCAGTGTATGAGATTTCTCCTTCCAAAGTTCTAATGCACTTTGGAAGCTGTAAACAGTCTATCCGAAATCCTAGCTATTTATGTGTCATATGTTCTTCAAATGTTAATTTTGCACAACCTCGGAATTGTATAAGTAGCGTAGATTTGCTTAGGTAAGCAGCTAAAAGCATAAACACCTTTGAGCAGGTACCTTCAAGAATTTGAATCAGTAGCTTGCTAAGACAGGATGACCTGAAAATTGAGTCGAATTGGAGAAAACATGGCCCCGGGAAGAGTTGGGAGGGGAAGGCAAATCCTCAAAGAGCTCAGATAGCAAAACGCTATGCAAAATTCGAGGATCTTGAAGCAAAGGACGGAGCGGTGCGGCTAGAAGAAGCTGGGAGAGAGCAGTCATGATAGGTTCGCTACGAGTCTTTGAAAGTTCCAAGTTTTGGTCACATCCCACTTCACACACACAGTTGCCGTGCTTTAATACTTTCGTAAATCAATGCTGTCTTTCTTGATTAATAAATTCCTAAATTTTATCATTGGCAGTTGATAGGCAAAGGCGAAAATCCTCATTTTTGCGCGAATTTTTGCTCAATATGAGCGAAGTTTTTCTGAATATGACTTACATCTCATCCCTGTGTCTTTGTTAAGTGAATTTTCTGAGACTGAAAGAAGATTTAAGGTGTGGATGCGATTCTTGCACAATATCTATCGGTCTAGCTGACACTGTTTGCAAAATCTATCGTAATCTTTTTCCTTCAGACGACCGATAAGGAACAAGCTACTCAGACATTTGCATCGGAAAGCTCGCGGACTCAAAGCGTGTTACATAACACGCCGCGGCTCTTGAAATTTCAGCCCCGCACGCTGCGGCCCATGTATATTCTACCGGGAACGACGCGGCCGAAGTTGAAATTGGGAAGAGATTACCGGGAAAGTCGCGGCCCAACCACCTCACTCGGCGGACCGCGGGCCTTGTCAAAGGCCGCACTTCTCGCACGCTGTAGGTAAGGGCGACACGCGTGAGGTACGCCGCAGCGATGGGGCTACCCTATTTGTGAGGCTGGGTAATCGCTTCGCAGGTCTGGTCCTGCGTGACAGTTGAGATTTTATGCTTCCGAAACAAACTTCAACAGTCGGATGAGTATTATCGACTACACTAGAGTTGCTCAACTTGCACTCAAGTCGTTGTCATAAAAAACACTCCAGAAGATTTTTCACTCTTTTTAGGCCTCACAAGCATGCTAATTGGGTCAACTAGCGGGCGCTTACAGGATGCGCCGCGGTCACTTATCAGGTTCAGTATCTGTTTATACCGGGCAGCTCGCGGCATGGATGATTGATGGCCGATGCAGTTGTCTGAGTAGTATGCGTGAGAGCAAAAACTCATGTATCGTGCAAACTATCTAAAAAATTTATCCTTATCCTCTTCCTAACTGTCCCCGAATTGGTAATACAACTACCATAATGAAATGGTAATTTTCAGGGCATTTTATCTATCTACCAATGCGGTCAGCAATGCATGGTTTTCCGCGAGGCGGTGACAAGCGCCTTAAGCTTTTATTTCGGATTAAACACGGATTTTTCAGTGGAAGTTCACAGAAAGGGCTAGCCTTCTACGTTACAAAACACCAGTAAAACACTAATGGTATAGAATTTCATGCAACTGTCACTCGTGATAGATGTGCCCTGTTGAAAGCTTCGAAGTTTAAGTAAAGAAAGCTTGAGACGCTTTTCTGAGTCCTTCGAATGGTTTTCAAAATTTCAAGTTCCTTATCATATTATATTACACTATATTATACTTATCTTACTTTTTGTTTTCGAATATTACTCAAAAACCGGACTCACAGCCAGCAAATCTTTAGACCCTACAAGGAAAGATTAGATAGATTTGGCTTGCATTGTCGTAAATTAGGGAGAAAACGAGTTTTCGTGCCTTAAACTGATTCATTTGTCGGACACCCAGGTGGTTTTTTGCAGTTCCAGGTCATATTATCTCAAGCAAAAACTTCGAAATTTTCCGAGAAAGGCTACAAAATACAAATGTGCTGCAGCTTCTTAATATCTTGTGATTTTTAGATTTACTCTATGCAGATGTGCCATCCAGCTATTCGAAACCACGCTGTCAAACCAGCCATTATCAAACGCCATGTTTCTGCTGCTTTTGGAGATTCAGCAAGATCGGTAGAGATTGACTGCTGTCTGCATTCTTATTTAATTACTAGCTGGCTTACCCGGCTCCCCCGTATGTTCCGAATAGAAAATTCCATTTCTTAACCGATCCGGACCAACTTGGCACACATACACTTCGGGCCCCGGCGGGTGTAGGCTACTTTTCGTCATCGATCGATATCGACTTTATCGATTTTTTGCAAGATTTGAGCTACGGGGCTGGAATTTGGCAGAGAGGGTGATCAGCATGCTCGATTACCCCACTGTGCCAACTCCCAGCCCTGTAGCTCAAATTTTGCAAAAGTCGATAAAATCGATGTCGATCGATGACGAAAAGTAGCCTATGACACCCGCCGGGGCCCGAAGTGTATGTGTGCTAAGTTTGGTCCCGATCGGTTCAGAAATGGAATTTTCTATTCGGACATACGTACATACAGACATACATACAGACATACAGACATACAGACATACATACAAACAGACATTCAGCTTTATATATAAGATTACTGAGTATTGTTTGAAGTTTGTGATTTTAATCAGTTCGTCTCATGTAGCAGAAAGGGACTGTATCCCACCAATACCTCTCCAAAACCAGATCTACAAGTTATAGCTCCCAGATCACACTGCTTACGAGAAAATGGCCAGAAGTCGAAGTGGCCAATCCAACCTGCCTATCACTCGATGTATTTAACGCTGATTCCGAATCCGCCTTCCATATCTGCTTGTTAGCGCCTTTGTGGACGAAGTTATGAGCAGTTTTATTGCGAAAAAGTCTACATGAAAATTGCGAAATTGAGCATTTTGTTGCGCTTTCACCTCACTTCTAAGCTTCAAGAATATAAAGTAATCTAGCTGCATGTTTTGGCCCAGCATTAAGGCGAACATGTCTGACTGTCAAACTTGTGCTTTGAATGCATGATTTCTTAGCAAAATGACCTTTTGGCGGCTCATAACTTTGTCCACATAGGCGCTAAGCAGATATGGAATACATATTCAAGGTCAGCATTTCATGCTGCATCTAATTGTATGCAGCTTGCTCGGACTGTCCACTTCGATTTCTGATCATTTCTTTATTAGAACAAACCTTCATTTGAAAGTCATTAAGATGTTTTCGCTTAGCGCCCCAACTTAGTATCTTCAAACATATGATTTTATTGCGGTTAAGTCAGCTAGCTTCCGCCTGCAGGTTCGTTGACATCCAAAAAAGGGATCATATACATTACGAAGAAAGCAAGATTTTCAAGTATGAATTTTATTTTCTGGTGTTCAGTTTCTCTTTAAGCGGAAAATATTCATGTGTTATAGTAAATCTGCAGCGTTTTGTGTTTTCTTTTTACAAATCACAATAGCGGCCCTACGGGCCGCTGTAAGTGGGTCAGTGCAGATACATTAGTATTTGCCTACAAGGAAAGGATACTAGGTGACCGTGGACTTTTGAAATGAAATGTACACCATTAAACGCACCTTGAAGCGCTGATTCCAAATCTGTTTTCAATATCTGCTGTGCGCTCTTCCTAAAGAAGTTATGAACATTTTTTGTCACCAAAATTTGCGCTGTTTTTGATGCAGGATTCAACAATATCGTTAGAATGTTCGCTTACGCATTACAAAAGAGCGTACAGATAGACTAAAACTTCATGTTAAGCTCAGGAAAACTGTCACCTATACATCGGAGTCTAAAAAGCCTGGATACTGACGATTTTGAGTACCTAGATCTTGCAAAATCAATATGGAAAAAAGTCCATAACTTCGTTTCGGGGAGTCGCACAGCAGATAATGAACATGGATTCAGAATCAGCGTTCCAAGACGCACCTACTGGTATACATCTCATTGCAAAAGGCCACGGTCACCAAGTATCTTTCCCTCGTTAGTAGGAACTGCATCTAACTGTAAACGGTGCCCACATCTCCTCTCTAGAAAAACTAAATAAATGAGAAAACAAGCTTCGCAGGTAGACACGAAAAATATCTGATCCTTCCTTCCAAATACCACCAAATCCAGTTATGTAATACAAGCTTGCTTCTTTTGTTACTTACAATTAGTTAAAATCAACATAATGGCTTTTCTAAAAGGCTGACCAATGCAGATGCATGCTGAGTTTTCACCCGGGAGCAAGGGCAAAATAATGGACTCCAAAGATGATTGGCCGTTGAAAATCAAACAGTGGGAGAAAACTCCCAGCGCTTGAAAACAAAAGCTGAGGTGGTAAGAGGTCCTGGGCAATGTGGCGTAAACTCCGTGGAAATCGAGGTCTTTACCGCTTTTCATGGAAATTGTGGGGGACGACAATATTTTTCACTCCAAAAACTGCTCGGCCACAAAGAGAGCCTCACGAAGCTCAACCAGCGAGAGCACAGCTTCCGTGCTGGGTCTTCGGTCCGGGAGCAAAGGCATTTTCTGTGGCGAAAATTCTGTCGAAATTGTGGTTTTCACCGTTTGTCATGGAAATTGTGTGGACAACAATATTTTTCACTCCAAAAACTGCTCAGCCACAAAGAGAGCCTGCGACAATGCAATTTTTTGCTGTTCAATCGCTCTTCGGATTGGGAGTTTCGTCAACATTTCACAAAATTTCGAGTTCTGACGACTATTCTAAGGAGAGTTGCAATGCTCAGATTTCATATCAAACTATTATGCAAAGTGGCCAAGGGGAGGGGACAATGGAATCTTTAGAATGAAGGTGGAACGTAGCTAAGGACATGAAAAGAAGAGAAAACGTGTATGTAAACAGTAGAGATTGCTCCAGCTGTGAAAACTTTGATCAAACAAACCGAGCATACGGTATTTCATCACAATTTCGTCATCGCAGGCAAAGTCAAAACACGTGCAGTCATCGCATGAGGTGTAGGATGCGATCAATAGTCAAATGTCGAGACAACCCTCTCCTCTCGAGCCTGCCTGCGGATAGGATTACACCGCTTCTATAAATTTCTCATCGTCTGTAACCTCTGCGAGAGAGTGTGATGTCTCGCGCCCTCACACTGTGAACAACTCCCCTCCGCAACGCTGAAGGGGGCGTCGGGGTGGGCGAACGATGTGTAGTTTTCGTTGCCTCGCCGTATGTTTCCAGTTATATTACTCAGACAGTCGACGGCATACCTCCGGAGCAGAAATGGCAGAGCCGCGGGCTTTTCCCAGCGGAGGATTGCCACTTCGCGCTCCGGAGCCCTGCCATTTCACGCATTTTTGTGCGTCCATTTCCATTTCGGACGTTCAACGCGCGCTGAATCTTGGAAATCAACCTAAAAGATTTAAACACCGACTAGCGTCATGTCATTCACTCATAAAAACTGTTCTTCCCGAAAAACCGCCACCGCTTTTATCACTTGGACTGCCGCTGTTATATTAGTGGTCACTATTCACGACTTATAGTAACCGACTAAGAGTTGTTTACGTTTGTGTTCGTAGTGTGTCTAGATCTCTGCTTGTCACAAAAAAGCTAGAGCGATCTACAGCCAAGGTATCTACTGAATTTTCTGCACAACGTTTACTTCCAGTATGTAAGGTCACCATGTAGAAGGACGAGCGGATACGATGTGGATCCCACAAAAAATGTCAAGCGGATCCAAAAGGCACCAAAGTCATAGGAGAAAATGGCCAGAAATCGAAGTGGCCAGTCCGAATAAGCTGCCTACAATTGAATGCAGCTAAAACGCTGACCTTGAATCTATATTCCATAGGCTCCCGCCAGAGTGCCGAAGTTATGGCTGCGTTCATACTGATTCCCATGTTCTGGAACTGTTCCCGCACAGTTCTCGCACTGTGCTGAATCTGTGCGGGAACTGTGCGGGAACAGTTCCAGAACTGTGCTGCATGCGCTGCAGCCCCCCCCCCCGCACCGTTTTGAACGGCGGGAGTTGGAAAATTGTGACCGTTCTCAACGGTTTTTCTTCCAGATTTCGCTCATTTTGGCCTTAATTTTCCACCCCGCTTCCCTTTTTGATCAGCAGCACTGCGTACTCGAAGCGGGGTTGAAGAATGAGCGGGGTTCTGCGCCGTGTATTCGGAAAGATGGGCTATCGTGCAATTGTTCATTCTGTCTTCTTGTTTTTTGCTCAAAACTACTTCATTTGTTCCAGAAAGCGGCTGCCCAGTTTCCATAGCCATCTGCCACGAATTAGGGAGTAGGAGAAATCCTAAATTGCATGAGTTGGGACTTGTCTCTTGTTTTTCATGATTTTGGGCGTTCTTAGCCTTGTTCGTTTTTCCATGTCGTTGCTTCTCCGTTCTTTCTTCTACCCCGCTTCTCCTAGTGATGAGAAAAGCTGTGAATTTGAAGCGGGGTTGAGGATTGAACGCTGTTCTGCTCCATGTATCCGGGAATATGGGCCTTCGTGCGCTCGTCCATTCTCTCATCGCTATTTTTGTTCAGACCTACCTCATGTGTTCTAGAGACTTGTCTATTTCAAGATGCGAGATTACGCAGCGACTTATTAGTACACAGAAATAGGTCTGAACAAAAATAGCGATGAGAGAATGGACGAGCGCACGAAGGCCCATATTCCCGGATACATGGAGCAGAACAGCGTTCAATCCTCAACCCCGCTTCAAATTCACAGCTTTTCTCATCACTAGGAGAAGCGGGCTAGAAGAAAGAACGGAGAAGCAACGACATGGAAAAACGAACAAGGCTAAGAACGCCCAAAATCATGAAAAACAAGAGACAAGTCCCAACTCATGCAATTTCAGGATTTCTCTTACTCCCTAATTCGTGGCAGATGGCTATGGAAACTGGGCAGCCGCTTTTTGGAACAAATGAAGTAGTTTTGAACAAAAAACAAGAAGACAGAATGAACAGTCGCACGATAGCCCATCTTTCCGAACACACGGCGCAGAACCCCGCTCATTCTTCAACCCCGCTTCGAGTACGCAGTGCTGCTGATCAAAAAGGGAAGCGGGGTGGAGGATTAAGGTCAAAATGAGCGAAATCTGGAAGAAAAACCGTTGAGAACGGTCAAAATTCTCCAACTCCCGCCGTTCAAAACGGTGCGGGGCGGCTGCAGCGCATGCAGCACAGTTCTGGAACTGTTCCCGCACAGTTCCCGCACAGTTTCAGCACAGTGCGAGAACTGTGCGGAAACAGTTCCAGAACATGGGAATCAGTATGAACGCAGCCTATGCCAGCGCTACGCCAGCATTTCGATCGATACACGTGTATTTCGTTGGGGACATCTACCTGCTGAGCTAGCCCCGCCCCAACGAAATACACGTGTATCGATCGAAATGCTGGCGTAACGCTGGCATAACTTCGGCACTCTGGCGGGAGCCATATCTGCTTAGCGCCTATGTGGGCGAAGTTATGAGGCGCTAAAGGTCAATATTTTGCTAAGAAATCATGCAAAAGCGCAAATTTGGCGGTACAGAGCCATGTTCGGCTTAGTGCTGGGCCAAAACATGCGGCTAGGTTACCTTATATTCTTAAAGCTTAAAAGTGAGCTGAAAGTGCAACAAAGTGCTCAATTCCGCAATTTTTATGTACGATTTTCTCGCAATAAAAGTGCTCAAAATTTCGTGTTCGAAGCAGATATGGATAACAGATCCGCAATAGCGTTGAATGCTGCATGGTATGCAACTTGCCCAAGATGGCCACTTCGACTTTTTGTCATTCCCTTGTTAGTACTGGGTCCTTATTCAAAATTTTTCCTCAAATGAGCGCTGATGCACGCCGGACAGAACGTCCGCCAAATCTAACAATACAAACATTACTGTATCTTTTCATTTTTGAGTGTTTAAGGCTCTTTGTGTTTCTGTTTTTTTAATCTCTCAGCGCCCAATAAAGATGTCGCAGTAGCGTTACCAAATCGAAGGAGACCTTTTAATAATTGCCAGAGAATCTTCTACCGAGGTTGAAGAAACAACAGAATTCCGCTAACTCTGAACTTTCAAACAAAGCATATCATTGTTGTAAACGGTGTTATTGTTTGAGCGTTGTTCAGGAAATTCTATAACAGGTAAAGAAGGCGGATCTTGAGTTGGCAAAAGGTGCATTTCTTGTTACACATCTTTATGAATAGTTACGGTTAACACAACGATTATTTCTCTGCTAGTAAAAACAATTGTGATACGTTTCATCCTTCTTCGTCGGTACCTTATAAGGGTAAATTCCAGGTCGCAGTAGCGAACCAAAATTTCATGCATATCATCAGATGCGTTTGATGAGCTGATTTCAAATCTATTTTTTGTATCTTTCAAGAGCTTCTCTATAAGAAGCTATTAACCTGTAAATTCTGAAGTTACTGGGATTTTGATGCGCATTGTGCTTTGAAAACTGCTTGAGAGTGATCATTTGGCATGATTTTGAATACACTGATTACAAGAATTGCATATGTACGGTAGCTGAGCAAGTCATTGATTTCCAAAGTTTCTATGCAAAGTACTGAGATTTTTGCTCAGAGATGTAGCCGACAGGAGCCATTGTCTTCACGGCGCTTATCAACTTTCTAGCAGTTCATTAGCTCCCCTAAAATTCAATTTATTCTTTCGAAAAGATTTATTTTGTTCAAAATAATCAATTTCACATGGTAGAGCAACTCGCAAGGAGTTTCATGCATATGGGTAGGTATGGAACACGAGCGTCCGATATTGAACGTGGTAGGTATGCGGGCGCAGCACAGCTTCAATTCGTTGCAGTCTTTGGCGTACACCTGAACGCATGCAGCACAATAAGTATGCCCACTTTGCCAAAGTAATAGCTTTTGATGAATAGAAATTATAATTGGAAAGACATTTCCTTGCGAGAACGGAACCATAAGGAGAATGCATGCATCATGGCTTTGTTATCCAAAAGATCAAAAATTGCTCTTGAGGATGTGATTCGCATTATTGCTGTTATGGAATGGCATTAGGATTGATCTGACCATTTCCTGGAAAACTTGGGTCACAGATTACCGCTTTCAAACGGCAACTGCTTTAAAAAAATAGTCATTTCTTTACCTTGTACTTATGATAGTTTTGGCATTAACCGGTCAGTGCGTAGCAGATTTTTTGTAGGGCGAGCACGGAAGCACGGTAACGGATAGTAGAGCCAATGCGGGCCTCTGCGAAGCAGAGGTGATTTAATGGTGACGGACTGGTAATTTATGGTCTGCGAAGTAGGTCCTAACACGGCAGTAATTCTGAGTATCGTATGTGCTACAGTATCAGACTAGTGAACTCTTTTTTTAGGTACTAGAAAATTCGTATGACAAACTTGTCTACATATTGTATAACGATAACATTGAGCTACACTTTTCGAAATTGTGCCGTTTTCTTCCAAGATTTTTAGGAATTATGTATATTTGATCTGACCATTATCTGATTTATCTGATTCAGTAGTATGGGCCGTCAAGAAGCTTTTCAGGATTCGATGCAAAGAACGTTCTGTTGGAATGGTTGAGAGTAACCGGTTTCGATAACCATATAAACGTTCATTCGATCGAATGTCTCTGGATTTATCTTATAATATCTCAAAGTAATTTATTACAGGGTGCGGCAAAAGTCTGGGAGCCTAGTACTTTTTCGCACAAAACGAGAAGGGAAGTACCCAGAAACGAAAAATTTGGCGCACACATAATTCGAACCATTGCAGATACAGCCCAGTTCTTAAATTGTAAAACTGCATCTTTGGCTTCCACGCAGCCCTACAAAATTTTGGCAAGTCCACCTGTCATGGCACGCAGGTAGTCGTAACAGAATTCGCCCCACGCCTTCACAATAACTGCTTCTTTTAACTTGGCAAATGCGCAGCGTAATAGAGCAAACTTTTGTCTACAACATATACAACATACTTCCGAAAGAATTTTTGGCATTGCTTAGGAATAAAAATACTGGATTTTTAATTAAAAGTATATGTACGTCGTAACCGGAATTTTGACTATAATTGCGCGAAAAAATAACTTAAAATTATCGTTCAAAAAGTATAAATAGTGTTTCCATGGCCAAATTTTAATAGATTTTAGTTTAGAAGACGCATGCAAAAAATACAGCCTTGGTCCCAGTGCCTGTTGAGCATTCCATAGCTTTTAAATTTGTTCTGAAGACGGATTTCCACTGGCACATAGGTAACATTCGCAAACTTTTATTTTCCATTCATGCAAGAACAGCTCCTGGCAAAATCAAAACTAGGATACAATAGCGCAAAGCCTCTTCTATGTTGTGCGCATCAAAGTTTTGTAAAATATTAACAGCATCTCTAGTTACAGCAAAAATTGTAAATACCAAAAATTCTGGGTTTTTCGCTTTGGAAAAGTATTAGTAAAGTATTAGTAATTTCCATTCTTACAAAAACATATGGCAGCCATTTCCAGCCAAATAAAGTGTATTCTATGGAGAATGACCACAGCATCATGTGGCATAAAATTGAAATCAAAACCGTCATATCTTTGTAATTGCAGTACTGCAAAGTTAGGCTCCCAGACTTTTGCCGCACCCTGTACATACTAGCTGGCTTACCCGGCTCCGCCCGGCCCTGTCAAAGCACTGATAAAATTCCAGTCCCTCCCCTGTACATTCTTTCCCTGTGCCTACTTCTGCCTGCAATTCCCTATCCCCGCTGTGTTAGTAATCAGCATGCTCACCTACCTTCCTCACCAACCCCCAGCCCCGTAGCTCAAACTTTGCCAAAAATCAATAAAATCAATAATAAAAGTAAGGGTAATTTTAAAATGATGGCGCTATTCGGCTATCCGGGCCCCAAAATGTTTTTGTGACGGATCTTGCTCAAACTCGGTAATGGGGGTCATTTGAGCCGCTGATGACAAATATCGTGGTCATTTCGCGTGGCAGCGGGTGAAAATCATAAACCTGCCTGAAACCTTGGCAAGGAATTACCTAAAGTGCTGTTTCAAGAATATCGTGCTTGATCCTTACGATAAAGGCAGTTCGTGTGGTATAAAAGGTTCCCACAACCGTAATGCTTTCCTTATAGGACTACTGCCGCGCGTGATACACCCTTCGGCGGCTTTTGCCTAAACAAAAACAGGGGGAGGGAGATTTGCCGCGTGCGTTACGCGTTAGGACAGGTTATCAGGATGGCGTTGGATACCGCCATGCAAACAGCCGTTTTCCCATTTCGTGAATATCTGGGATCTAAATTGGCCGGAAAGCGAAAAAATGTCTATTCAAACCCTGCAACTCACCATAACTTCAGAATAATGCGTTATGACAGCGAGCAAGCATCATATTCACAAGCAGTATTGTGAACTGTTACAGGTAAAATTTTGAGCAAATCTGGAACCTCGACCCATCGTACACCCACCTTAACCCAAGAAAATGCACTATCCTGCGAAATTAGCATGAAATTCATGTTCAGCGCACCAAATGACCACCCTAGACAAAGTTTGAAGCAAATCTATGTTTTCGATCCCATACCGTATAACCACCATAACTTAAAAAGGTCCCAATATGCAGAGAGATTATGAAATTCGTAATAATCAGCATGTTGATTAAGTTCTCTGGAACAAACTCCAGCCGAATTCATGATTTTGACTTCCTACCGTGCACCTATCGTAACCACACGGGGAGATGTTCTGCGGAGAAAGTGTGTATCTGTAATCAGCATGTAAGATAACCCTTATACACGGAGTCTGACCAAGCTCTACGATAAAAAAAAATTTTTTGGGGCCCCGATAGCCGAATGGCGCCAAACCAATATTGTACTCGTAATCAGCATGCTCGACTACCACCGTGCCAAATCCCAGCCCTGTAGGTGAACTCTGCAAACAAACCGATAAAAATCGATAAAATCGTTATCGATCGATGACGAGAAGTAGCCTATGACACCCGCCCCGCCCCGAGTATGTGTGCCAAGCTTGGTCCGGATCGGTCCAGAAATGGAATTTTCTATTCGGAACATACGTACACACATAAGACATACAGACAGACAGACAGACAAACAGACAAACTTTATATAAGATATGTGTGTATTCATTGAAATTCCGTCTAAGATACCCAAAATAAATCATGGCGTTTAGCTGGCCAACAGCGGCTGGTACAAATAGAGACAATATAGCCATTTGTGTGTGTTTCATCAAGAAGTAGTATGATACAACTTTGGGCAAAGATCAGTAATAATTTTTGACGCTTCTTTCTTATGGAGGAGCACCAGCACTTGGCCGACTATAGTTTTGAAAATCACATGGACATACACTCTAAGAAGCAGACAATGAGAGTGACACTGAAAAACGGGTGAATTTTCTAAATCAATAATTAAAATAAAATTTTGCAGTCTATATTTGCAAAAGTTATTCAAAGAGGTCCACGTTACACTACAAGTCGTAAAAAATGCTCCAAACTTCTGCTCAAGGAAGGAATGTTACATTTTGGCAAAGAACATGTAAGTGTTTTGTTATTGTAGCCCTAGCGAATGTTTACTCAAAATTACAAATTTGAGTGCTTAGTCCTGCAATGGTTACAGATTATTGAGTAATCTAATCAAGGCGATTAAGCTTTATTAGTAGTCAGCCATTTCTCACGGCAACCTTCATCATCTTCACGATGAAGCTGCAGTTCAAAGGCAAACCGATGTAATCGTCTTAAGGAATAATTTGGTCCGCGAGATGATCAGCGCCTTCGGGACACTTCGTATATGGTTGGCACATAAGTTTTGCAACTAACTTTATAACTTCGCTCTTTTCGAATGTGACGCATCCATTTTTGAGCATGAAGAATAATATGTAGTAGGCTACATATGTAGCAAACAGTTTGATTTTCGGTAGCGAATCAGAGAAATTTTTCGGATTTTTCGAAAGTTGTTCAAGTTCGAAATTTCAAGGGTCGGAGAACCAAAAATGGAGCCGTTCGCAGTCTTAATCAAACGCATCAAGCCGAAACTGTATAGATCATTAGAGATTTCACTATCAAAACCTGGCTACAGTTTTGTATTTGATACAAACTGAAAACGACTGTATTTCTTTTTTTCCAACCCAGAAATTTCGAACTTAGATAACATTCGAAAATGCAAAGTTTTCTTTGCTTCGCTAAAATCAAGCTGTTTGCGTACAAGTGTAGCCCACTACATAATCTACATTGTGCTCAGAATGAATGCGTCACATTCGAAAAGAAAGAATTTGCGAAATTAGTCGCAAAACTCATGTGGCAACCTAATACTATTAATGGCTGAATTATAATGCTCAAGTATTGTTGAATGTGGTGACCTCGATCAGCATTTCGTGTCCGTAATCATCTATCTGTAGTTCTTTCCATTACTATTTTTTATCTTTTATCACTTTTCCTGTATTCCGCCAAAAGTACAGCTTTGTTTAGCAATTGCTGCGACGCAAGAGTCGCTGAGCTGCAAACATGCCAAAATCAAAATCAGTTAGTAATATTACTCGTGAAATTCACCATCGTTCTTCGTAAATATCCGCTTGTGTTTTTCCGTAAAAGGTCAACGATGGTTGGGCAGGTATTCTGCTCCATCACACTTTTGAACTTATCACATTGAATATAGTGCTCACTGATCAGAAAGTGTTCAAACCACATCCAAGTCATAGGAAACACCTCGACCACGATCTCCAAGATTTCTAGAGCAGTCCGAGATCGCGTCCTGAGCACAAGCTTTATTTTTTGGAACATCTTCAACCTTAACCTGAAATATTACCTTTGACTGGCTCAATGTTTGAGCTACCGTAATCACCGATCAATTTATCGATTTTCTGCGCTGCACTATCTATTTGTCTTCTGTGATTTTGCACGAATAACATAAATACCTTTTATGTGACTTTAATTAGTCCAACTCAAATATAGATATAAATCCCAGAAGTATGCTCTTAACTATATCCTTTTGTTTTCCACTTTGATGACTAATATTAATGGATTTCGAGCTATGGGCACAGAGCGCGACCGTAGCATTTGATATGCCAACTTGAGCGGCTGCAGGAGATACCAATAGTAAAGATTTTTAACAAAGAAACTCGCTTTCGTTTCTTTGTGTTTGTCTGTGCTGAAGGCTTACACAGCTGCAAATTTTTTCAAAGTGTTTGCATAAATGACAACGTTCTGAAATATTTGCTTACATTTCTTTTTGTAGATGTTCTCAGTTTTTCGTTTGTTCAGAAGCTGAATCTGATGAACTGAGATGTTTGGCATGTAATTTGGAAATCTGTGCTTTCCTTCCAATTTCTGTCATATAACACCGTGGCCATAAAGCCTAAGAAAATTTTGTATGTTGTTCGTCTTGTTAGGGTCTCACAAGAGCAAATTACTCACCAATGTCTGATTTATTAGGTTGGAAACTAATCGTAAGTTTTGCAACTGGTCTCATAACTTCCCTCTCACTCAACATGGCGCACTCAAATTTTGCCACTGCGTTGGTTATTACGTAAGCTACAAGCGCAGCTGCTGTCCTACCAAATTCTGACGTCGCAGTGAGGGTTACGGTAGGTGCATGGTATGAAGATGAAAAATTCAAAGTTTGACGGGTTTGGTTGAAACTTGGCATAGGGGTGTTATCCGACATGCTGATCACGAAAACGATAGTGAAATTGCGTGATAAGGGCTTTTTTGTAGGATTACTGTAGGTGTTCGATATGGGGTCTTACTCTAATCAAGGAAAAAGGCGTTGATTCAACAAGTGAATGTGATATTCACGTTTGGCAGGTCAAATAACTTACTATGTGAATGAAGTCTCAGCGGAATTTGAGCCTCGGACTCTTTAGTCATTGACGGTCGTCCCCAGCGACTCTTGCGTACATCTACTCGTTCGACTTTATGAGGACGCCAATCTCGACATGCCCCTAATTTTTGTTTCTTTCTTATTAGGCCAAAGGAGTCAACCAACCTCCAGCAATAATTTGCAGACGAATCCGGATTACTGTGCATGATCTAGGCTGCCAAAGGCTTCATTTTAGATTGAAACCGCAAAAGTTCTCAAATTTCACTGGTTTTCGAAAAACGCCTAAAACTCTTCTATTTCGTGTTCAAAATTTAGACAATTTGTGCTCGCTTGTAGCTCACATTGCCTTCTACAAAATGCCAAAGTTTGAGTGCGCTATATCCGAAGAGAGTAAAGTTATGAAACCAGTTGCAAAACTCAGTTTCCAGCCTAATATCTAGAATTATCAAAAATTTCGCCACCTACCCAGGTCGTGAATTTGATTGGTCAACTTCTAGTTCGAGACCGCAGAAACTGCACGGTTATGAATATGAAAAAAAGCGTTTACGAGGGAATTTGTGAGAAAATGTTACTTCGATCAAACAAATTGAAATCGATGCTGGTTTAAGTGGTGGTGGAGGTGCGGTTAGACATGAATTTGCGCCATTCTATGCTGGCAGTCAATGTGTATTGTTTTTTCCTCATATTGTCAACATATTCGCTGTTGAAACGAATTAGTTTATAGACATGAAAAGCATGCCATCGTCACACATCATAGTGGAATCGCTAATTACCAGATTCCAACAACCATCGCTTATAAGTGTTGTCTGCTCCATTTGTGCCATTTACTGATGTTCAGCCACGATATGCGGAATTCTTTGTGTACTTTTGAAAGTCTCTGAGTATCTGATTTCAACTCACTGCTTACGAGAAGTGCTTGGACTTCCAGCACAATTTAAGTTGCTTTAAAACAAAACATTGAAATTAACATTGAAACATTGAAATGCTATAAGCTCCGCCTATAGCATTTCAAAGTTTCAATTTCGTTCCCATCTTTTCATGATGAGCCCATACCTGGGGTTTGAAAGAATGGCGAAAACCAGCTCTTTACGAAGCTCTACGTGTTCAAATTCGCTGGAATTTCGTATATCGTTTGTTCCCCTGCAAGATTCCCACAAGTACCACGTCATCTTGCTGCCTTCCGCTCTTTTGAACGTGTAAAGCACGGCAGTTCCGTTAATATCTCAGGAGAGACGTGTCAAAAAGAGCGAAAGGCAGCATCGCACCACGTACACACGCTGGTTCACATGGGAACTTTTCTGGGGCACGCAGGACATGTAGGCAGGATTCGCAAGGAGGGAGCGTTGTCGTCCGAAACAATTTCGGAGTGTAATCTGAGTTTCTCAGATGCACTTTTTTACTTTAGCACTGATAAATTAGGAGGATTTGTTATTCAATGTTGAAATCCTATACTTTAACACTTTGCCTGGACGCTGAATTTGGGTCTAAAAAGGGAAATGTACTAGTTGAAGTGGCCTTTCCACATAAAATTAATACCAGTTTAAGGGGCCTAGACGATGTTTCATATCATCTTCATGATATGCCGAAGCCGAATTGTGAGCGTTTCATGATTGAAAAAATCAAATTTGCAAATGGGATTACTACACTTGAAAATTTTGCGTTTATTTCTTGAAGAAACTTGGTAATTTAACGCACAAAGGAGCAGCAAATAATAGAGACAGATTTAGAGCTGCGTTTAATGCCTTTCAAATTTATATGGCATATTCGGAAGGGCCATTTTGACTAAAACCTTCTATAATACGAGCTTTAGACACCACAGTATTAGCAGAAAGCGCATCTTATTTTCTGGTTACCGCTATTTTTTATTCATGATGGAAAGCTTCTTGGACATCGAATTCAGAAAGTATCGCTACGGCATAAGTATTAATAAAACATGCGGCAAAAATTTTGAAGAGAGAGAGAACAAACCTTTGAGATTATACCAAGCAAAGGCATGATTTGAACTTAAAAGGTAAGGATACTTAGTCGAAACCAATCCAGATGAGATATACATGTTTATTGTCTTGAAGCGCTTAAAATCCTGATTTCAAACCTGCAATTTCTAGTAGCAGAGCGGTTTTGTAGGAGGAGTTATGAGGGGTGTTTTCCTTAAAGGTTGAGGCGCCCTCCACAGGTCTCCCCTTATCTATGAGCACTTAGAGGAGTATCAACTAATGGCAACTTCCCTGTGGTAAGTAATTTGAATGAAGATTACAATAAGGGTTATAATACTTGTATTATTTTGGCTTTTTTTAACATTCCAAACCTCGATTAGCATCAATATCATCAAAAAATTCAGGTAGGGCTCTGAAGCCAGAAGCTCAATTTTGCAAAAATTGCAATAAAGTTGAATGCGAAAAGAATTAAAACCTTGGCACTCTCCTTGTCAAGCAAGTCACTTACCACTAGGCCATTTGCCACCAGTTGGTACTCCTTTACAGTGCTCATAGATAAGAAGACGTGCTGGAGGGCGCCTCAGCCCGAAGGAAACGCCCCTCTTAACTCCTTCTCCAAAACCGCTCCGCTGCTAGAAACTACAGAATTGGGATCAGCGTTTCAAGAGCTTCAAGACATATATGTCTCATTTGGATTGGCGCTTTCGTCTAACTAAGTATCCTTCCCTGTTAGAATACAGATTCAGAAACGTAATTTTACTTGAACTGATAACATCTACAAACTTTAACATGTTCTACTAGGTTGGGAACTAAGTTTCGCAACTCATTCGATGACTTTCATCCAACATGGCGCACTTTTTGCCACTGTGTTAGCTATGATGTAAACTACGCGGCTGCTGTTCTACCAAATTCTGACATCACAATGAGGGTTACGATAGGCATTTGATATGAAGGGAAAAATTATAAAATTTAACAGATTTGGCTGAGATTTGGCATAGGGGGGTATCCGATAGCTGCGTGCCAAGGGCTTTTTTGTAAGATTAGTAGGTGTAGGATATGAGGTATCACCCGAAACAAGGAAGGAGGCATCGATTCAACAAATGATGATGTTCGTGTTTGGCAGATCAAAGAACCTCAATATGTAAAGACTCAGAATATTTTGTGATTCTGACCCCTTAGTCATTCAGGGTTGTCCGCATCGGCCTTGCGTACAGCGACGACTTGTTCGAATTCGTGAGTACGTCAAATCTCAACTTGCCCCAAATTTTGTTTCCTTCTTGGTGAGCCGAATGGGTCAACCTCTAGAAACATGAATGAATGGATGAATTCGGATGCTTATAACCCCAAAAACCTCAACACTAGTTTTTGAAAAATGCCTGGTTTTCTAATTGGTTTTCGAATTCAAACGGTTTATGGGAATTTGTAACTCACCTTACGCTTTACGTACTGCCACGTGCGCCACACCAAAGAGAGTTGAGTTATGAAAGTAGTTGCAAAACTTAGTTTCCGACCTAATATTTGTAGTATGCATTGACCATGCATATAAGCTGTACCAACCACCACGATCGGTCGCGGCGGACCTCGCGTGAGGTTACGCGCGCACGCAGCGCAATGGCGAAGTTGCGCTTGTAGCGAGCAATCTAGGCACGAGCCAGGCAGGTGCGCGCAGATGTGGCTGGAGATGCGACTCTTGTGAATGTATTCAATCTTATTATTGCAAAATGTCACTGTATCCTGCAAATCTGCAATTGCTTCCCTTCGCTTTAGATTCCATGCTTGATTTCACTTTTTCTTACAGTAACCATCGAACATAAGATGTCTTTCCAGGAAGCTTCTTTTTGGGTTGGGATACCTCTGAATGTCACGAATACAACCTATGCAGGTTTTCAAAACATTAACTTGTTCAAAGCCTTTGCTATCTCTTGTAATTTTCGTTCCTTTCATAAATTAGTCAGTGGTTTCGTTGGTTTTTCGTTCCCTTTACCAATGTACTATAGGCGAACCCGTAACGATTTTTCTCAAGATAGTTAAACACATCTTAATAAGGTCCCTTTTGTCGCAGTACCCTCCTGAGTTTTTAATGGTTGCGAGTGTGAGTTGGTGCAACAATGAGAAACAACATGTTGAAGTGTCCATTGGTCTTTCCGCTAGCGAAAAAGATGCAAAAATTAAACAAGTATTTAACTTGTGTTTGAAGTCTGCTTCTGTTTTGAACATGAAAAATTTCATCAACTAACTTCATCCCTACATCGATTTTCGCGCTCAGGTACAAGTTACTGTGCGCGCGAGGCGCGTACATAGCCTCGCTACGAAGCTTCACAATCGATGCTGGTTAGTATAGCTTACACACCTGCACAAGCTGAATTTGCGCTTGAAAATAAAACGAAGTTAATACTGCCACAAACATGCCTAGATGCATGCACTCGTTCGCGAACACAACGATTCTCAAAAATATGTCAATCTCCTGCAACTCAATATTTTACAAACTGACTTAGAATCCAGGCCGATTTTTCTGGACTTGAATTACTGCGGTACAACCTCAATGACCTCAAATACGTAAATAGCCGCAGGTCATGAAAGGGACCAATCGATTATATGTTTCAAATGAATGCATACTACACCACCAAATAAGAAACGGAAACTTTCGCACCATGTTTACGGCCTGTATGCGAATGTGGATTTTTGCAATCATTTCATGATGCACTCAGCACGACATAGAACTTATACCCTATGTTCTCGAATACAATTTTTCACTTCAATCTAGCACTCTTCCCTTTGTTAAAATCGTCACTATCTTCAGTAATTCAAAGATGGCAGCTGTTATGGTATTTTTTGGATTCGCTATAACTTTCATCTTCTGTGCAGAGTTTTTCATTATTCTCAGGGAAGCAACAAAAGCATCAGCGGACGGAGAATACGCGATAAGTTCGAACCTACTAGTAGTCACATAGTTGAAAGTTTCTGTGTACTACATATTTCAGAATCCATAAAAGCACTTGCGAAAATCACTTTTACCTCTACGAAAGCCACCGGGCTGGAAAAGTTTGCAGTAAAAAGTAAGATCTTTGTAGCTTTTTTGTCTATGATTCCAAACGCTTTACACATGATATTCATTAGCCATCAAAGTGCAACAGGAGATTTTTGCTGTCTTATGAGACGTTCACATATCATCCAATTCCATAGATCTCTTGAGCTGGGTCGAATTTGCACCCGCACAAAACGTTGTTGCCATTACATACCCAAAATTCTGAGATCATCGCACCACCTGAGAGATCCGCTGCAAATAAAAATGAGACTAGAAAACCAAACACGATCAGAACGATACGCTAATTAGAAGATTATACCTTTTGTTCCTTTTACATCATCTTTCTATAGAGAACCGGAGCCGTGCCACACAGCAGATTTTGAGATTCGTATATTTTGTCCCGGTGTAATCATTATTCTGAACAAATACAGGAACATTAGGCATTTCGATTTAACTTTCGCGCAGTGGCAAGGTTTCAGACACTTCTGAGATTATTGCTGGTGGTAATATTCGTTTATTAGCGACAAAAGAGGAGAGTCTGTCGTAACGTCCTAACCACTAGTCCGCGAGATCACCAAGCTTCATCTCTCAAACACTACAGTATACCACTGAGAAAGAATTTCGCTCTCAGTATAAACGTCTAAATCATGTCTGAACACTTGGAAAGGAAGCTGGTCTCAAAGAACGATTGCTCAACAGCCTTGAGCTCGAACACTCGACATGTCCCGTTTCTCACAATTTGATAAGAAAAGCATAAGCTTTCCTCTTGCGCGTCCCACTTGCTACAGAATACAAAATTCGCCAATCATCAGTTGCATCAACGGCCCAACTGACATAATATCGTGGTTTTAAAAAAGAAAACAATTTTTCTGAACCCGCTGAAACTTCAACACCATTGACTGTAGAAAGCAAGGAACAATGCGAGTAAATAGGCTTTTGACTAAGCTATTCTGGCGGATATAGCACCTTCAACTTTCCGCTTTTGAATCGTTCGTTAAACTTTGTCGAACACTCTGCTAGCCTGGAGTTTCTAACGATGAAAATCTTGCTTCATTGTTATATCTGAATTGCCAGAGCTTGATAGTGGTAAAGCATCAAACGTCAAGCACACACAGAAAAATTTGTCATTTCGGTCCTTGACAAACTGAATATTGAAGACCCACTGAAATCTATAAAATAGGTATACCCAACAACGGCCATTCTCGCCTCATCCCACTTTTTCCATTTTGAGGAGTTGAAGAAAGCTGCCCACAGCACCCCCGGTCTTGAGAAGACTTTCATTCGTAAGTCAAGACCCGCGGAGAAAGGAATGGGACCGGGAACTGCGAGAGCAAGCCGTAGTCTGAATATGGAACATCACAATGGAACAAGATTTATGTGGTCTTTAGAGGACGAGTGGTAAAAGATAAATATTCCTAAAATCAAAAGTTCGCAATCAAAAACTGAATCGTGCTTGGCTGAATCCTTTCTTCGAATTGTCTCATGAATGTTACCCACCCTAACAAATTGAAAATCTTTTTTTTCAATGCGCGCAGTCTAAACAATAAGTTACATCTTCTACAAATTTTTCTGTGCCACCATAAATCTGATATTTTCTTCAATACAGAAACCTGGCTAACCTCAATAATTTCTGTTCCGGTTTGTCTTATACTCACTATCGGTCTGCTAGAGGGAATAGAAGAGGTGTCTGCTGCATAATCAAAGGACACATTTTTGTTAATGGCGTTGACGTCAATATAGAAAGTAGAGCTGCTCACCTAAATATCCTATTTAATTGGTCTATCATGAAGAGTTTGAATACTGCCTTCGCTCCTTTTCTAGATTTTGTGGCTATCTGGGGGCTAAAGCAGCACATTAGCTTCCTTATCCATGCCGGAGACGTTCTCAATTTAGTATCCGGCTTATCGTCGGCTTAACCCATCGTTGCCAATATTCATGTTTCCTCCTTTTGGTTCATCTGATCATTGTGTCATATTTGATGTCACATATAATATGTCAATACTTGTGTATGTGTCATATTTATTTGTCATATTTGATCATTGTTATCCTTTGAGGTTCATAAGAATTTCTCCTTTTTTGTATAGTCTTACCTAATTTCATTGATGTGGATTACGCTCTTCTTGATAAGTAATTCTATAATATCGAATGACTTTCGTTGTTTGATAATTACCCTTCCTGTTGTGATGTACATAATAGATTTTGCAGAACACTCTACGAAGTATTCTCCAAATGTTGCCGTGAATTTTTTCGACTACAAATGAATTATCTTTCCGCACACATTCGCGCCTTAGTTTCTCAGAAGCAGCGACTCTTTGACATACTGCTCAATCCCCTTTCTGATTCCCTCTATAAAAGAGTTTGTGCTGATATAAGACGATCGTGTAAAAAAATATTTTGCCTACCATGAACGAGATTTTGCTGTTAAGAATTTACAGGGCATATCAAACGCAGTGTCGCTTGCATCAGCATCTCTACTCCCGCGCTGGACTCGGCATCTCTTCCGGGGACATGCTTTCTGATCACTTTTCCAGGCAAGCGTGGGAAAGGCGGAGCCTCAATCGACTGGAATTGATTGATCAAAGAACATGTTCGCGGAAGAGACTCAGAGTCCAGCGCGGGAATGGAGAAGCTGATGCAAGCGACACTGCGTTTGATAAGCCCTGTCCCTAAATATAGGTTGTACCAACCAGCATCGGTTATGCGACGTCACGCCTGCGGTACCTTGCGACGACGCGATGTGACGCGTGCGAACTCTGTCACGCGTTTAGGCACGTCGCTCGCGGCGGCGCGTTCCCGCAAATCGTACCGCGGGACCGATACTGTTTGGTGCAGCCTATAGCAATTTTGGTATTTGAAAAGCAAAATGAAATAAAATCCACATCTTTTGATTTTAAAAGATTCTTTAGGCAATTCTTACATTAGCGATGCTGAAAGTGCAAAGTTTTAAGAGAGTACTTCGCTAGTGTATAATTCACTGAAGATGGAAATGCACACTGTAATGCTTTCAGTAATTTTCTATAGTGACTCTTCGCAAACGCTGTGATGACGTCTACTTTGATCCATCTATCACGTAACATCATCTAAAAAGATGAAGCCTTGTATCGCTGAAACATTTGATGGTATACCTCAGATTGTCTATCTCAAATGTGCTTCATCGCTTGCTCCACTCGTTCACATTTTCAACATTTCGATGTTGGTGGGTGAAGTACCTGTTTTTAGGAAAGAAGCCATAGTAACGCTATACCAAAAACTATCTTGCCCACTCTTAAAAATGAATATCGCCCCTCAGTCTACTACATACTCCTAGCAAAATTATGGAAGATATTATACGGGATAAGAAGTCGAATTGGCTGACTTGCTTGGGTATGATTCCCGATAAACAACATGGCTTTCTTAGCAAGGCTTACCGCTACCAATCTTGCTGACAGTGCCTTCAATAGGAGTCTAGCAATTAATAAAGGAAAATCTGTTGATGTTTTTTACGTCGATCTCTCCAGTGCCTTCAATATAGTCTGTCACAGGAAATTACTCAAAAATGTAATCTCAGCAAAAATGTAATCTCGGAGTTGACAGAAAACTTTTTTTTGGCTGAAGTCTTACCTACAAGATCGCCATATGACCGTCAAAGATTTTCTAAAAACACCGCTGCACTAGTAGTATACCATAGAGAGGTGTTTAATCTCCTCTGCTTTTACTTTTCTTTACCCTCGATATGCCAAATGCTTTGAAAGCTTACCCACAAATTAGCGTTCACATGTACACTGACGAAATCAAGATATTCGGAATTTAGAATACTGAGCACTGAATGTGCAGACCAAATGCAGAAATTCCTAGATAAATTGAGTGCCTGGACTGAAACTTGAGGGCTAACGGTTAGTTTGCACAAATACTCGGTTCTCCACCTAGTTACCAACCACTTCAATGTCATTATGCCAAAAAGTTGTGGAATCGCCCTAAATCCTAAATTCCTAATCCTAATCTGCGCAGTCTGGGTTGAGCCAGACTGCGCGGTGTATGCGGCCTACGCTGTGTACGTCACGTACGCCAGTACGCTGCGCACTCTGGCTTAACCCAAAGATTTAGGAGTTCTGTTTGACTGCAAACTTAGCTTCACTGAAGATAATTGACATGGTGGTCGGAAAAGCATATTTGTACTTTTTCATAGTACTACTACTAATTCTTCTAAAATTCTGATTTTACTCTATAAAACTTTTGTACTTCCACATGTGGAAGATTGCTCCCTGGTCTCCATTCCGCAAAAAACACATCGAGAAACTTGAAAAAGAGCAACAACTCTCTACAAGTTTCTCTTCAGACGCACTTTATCCGAGATAAATCCACCTCCCGATTATGAAGACCGCCTCAGAAAATTCCAATTGAAAAAGCTCACTTTCCAAGTCTTATATGATCTCACTTTTTGCTTTCAAGTCCTAAGAAAACAGAACAAGCTAAAAGCGAATAGATTCTGACGTTTGTCCCCACAAATGAATGAGTGGGAGCTTTCAATGTATATTATCCCAGAATTCGACGTAAGAATCATCAGCAAATTTCAATAATTTGTTTAACACGACAGCAAGATGGTTTCAAAGGCTACCCAAAAGTACCATAGCTGCAATACACAGTGAAATATTTAGCATGAGTTGTACAAAACTTGATTTACAGCACTACAGATGTGAACTAAGATTTCCTCCAAGATACTTGACGCGCAACAATGAAAAAAAACCTTTTTTCCTAGTTTATGACGAAAGAAATTAGTACTTTTGATTTTCTTAACCCTTAATTAACCTTTGCTTCCAGAAAACGACTAAATGCGCTCGTTTGGATCATTGATGCGATGATCGTAGTTGTACACTGCTCTTTCGAAGAAACTTCAATGACGATGTATCCATTTCTGATTATTATGGATCATCTAGCTACCATCCAGCTATCATTAACTCTTCTATTTGCTACTGCACATTTAGTTCTTACAAACTATCGTCTATTCTCTGATGGGTGACGTCGCTTGTAAAATAAATTTTTTGAATTTTGAATTTTCGTTCCATACCACGTTCCATATCTCCTGCTGACAACGTTCAAGTATTAAATCAATATCCAATATCTGCCTAATCATAAGAACTTTAACATTTCATTTTCTATGATCTGCTACAATAACACATTGTCGATAGTTCCTGCTTATATATCGATCTGCATTTCGTTTCCAACGCAGAGCTATGAAAGAAAGAAGCAACTCATGTATGCAGATATATATGTACCTATGTATATATGTATGTATGTACGTAGTATGTATGTATGATGGATTGATGGACTGATGTATGTGTGGATGGGTAGATCGACAAATGGACCATTGGATAGGATGCTACCACTTAAAGGCATGGCTGGGCAAATCCCAACTTAGTCAAATTTTTGCTTACCTGGGGTTATTCAATACGCTGATCCCGAAAATTTACTTTAGAGAGCTTGAAAACGGCGAAAACATGCATTTTTGAATGTCATTTCCTTTGAAGTTGGACGAGTGGAGCAAGGCTAATGGCGCCGTATCGTTTCAGGACCCAATGGTTATAGCATTGCGGCGGGCAGCCTCCAATGGTGAGAAAGAAATTGCCAACTCGTCCGGATGCGTGTAAGAATGGCCTGCGCGTGTAAGTTTGAGAGCAGTTTTTTTCATATTTGGGCGCTAAGGAACCTTCTGCGTTAAAATCATGCGTTGTTAAGTTTTGCCGATCCACTGCCTTTAAAAATGATTTACTCTATCCCACACAGCTGTTTAGAACAGAATACATCTATGCAGTCAAGCAGGAGCTAGTGTCCGGCTGAATCTTACATGAGCATGGCAGTATGAATGGTGCGAAATAGAGAAATTCAAGCAGGAGCTAATGTTCGGGCTCAAAGTTACATAAGTACGGCTGCAAAGATAAAGCGAATAAACACGAAGCGATTATACGGGAAGTAATATGGAATAAACATAGAAACGATAGGTCGAATTAGAGAGTGAGATAATCAAAATGAGGGGAGGGACGGGATTCGGAGTTGTTGCTAGAGAGACAGCTGCAAAGCTGCCTCAAGTCCCAAACTCTGTGGGCGGGAAGTATTACTTTACATAGCCCTGGGGCGCGGCGAGGGAAGATGGACCAAAGGCGCAGATTTTCGCTTTTCTCCTACAGAATGACGAAATGTAAAAAAAATGCAAAAAGAGTCATAAAGGAGGAGGGGATGGGCGTACAAGCGATGGTATAAGACGAAATCGGAAGCCTATCAAGTTATACCAGTAAGCCAATCACGCTGCAAAAGCTTCTGTTAAAAAAGCAAAGCAGGTGTAGATAAAAGAGCTCTACGAGCAATTATAGTCTCGTGCGGGAGAAGGTGAGATATATCAAATAGCGAGAATAAGAGCGGAGTTCATCAAAGATATTGAGCACTTCTGCAATATCAAGGATAAACTGGTAGGAAGCCAAGAAAACCAGAAGACATCACCTAAAGATGGAGAACCTACTTGGAAGTGATGGTTACCACAGGCCTTCAACTGGACATAGAATGTTCACTTTTTTAGAAAGAAGATCTTTTTTTCGCACGGGCGATCTCTAACGCCAGTTTGATTTGACTTGTTTCAACACGTCACACACGCCGCAAATGTTCTTCCCCCAGCTTTGCTTAGGTAAAGCCGCCGCAGAGTGTGTCGCGCACAGCGGTGGTCCTGTGTGGGCGCTGGGGTTGTGCGAAACGCCCCACACCCCTTTTTCTCTTTTCCTTGCCGTCCCTGTCCCTGCCCACTTGCGGATAACCACATCAGCATCAGGAGGTGCACGCTGCGATACTACAGCCATAAAATTCTACAAAAACTCTGCCCTGACCTGCTATGCGTCCTGTTGTTCAGGCTTAGAATGCAAGAATCTGAAAAAAAAATCGTGTTTTCGACATAGTCGCGTCCTCTGATTTTATTTCAAGTGTTTCCAAATCAGCATGGGGAATGTCCACGTAAGCTGAAACACTATATAACTCAGAATCAGGGTGCAAACCTTCTCAATGAGTCTAGCAGATTGCTCTACAATTTTCTTTACCATTTTATGGATGATTTCTTTGAAGGTAATGGCTTGGCAAAACCAAACATCTCAAAATTTCGATATGGAAGGTTGCTTGCATCCCAAACATTAAAACAGAGCAGGTCCGAGCGTACTACATGCTGCGTCTACCCAGAAAACGGCCTCTAAACCCGTGCGCGCAAGCCATTCTTACACGAGCTCGGACAAGCTGCGATCCCTCTCCCACCGTCAGAGGCGGCATGCCACGTCGCTATTAACATGAGGGTCCCGCAACGACTCTACTTCCCTAACCATGTCGGGGAGTGGTCCACTCGTCCAAATTTAAAATGAGGACGTTGGAAAATGCTGGTTTTCGACATTTTCGTGCTGTTCAGGGTGTGTTTTCAAAATCAGCGCATCAAATTACCCCAGGTAAGAGAGGAAACTTTAGGTTGAGAATTTGCTGAACCACCGCCTTTAATACAAATCGTTCTGACACTTTCGTTATCATCTCTTCACTTAACAGACTCGCACTTAGATTACTTGACTGCTCCTGAGATAGCCCAGAAGTCGTTAAAGTTACCAAAGCTTTTTCTTAAAGCTTCGAAATTTCTTACCTCAGAAATCAAATTGAGCATCAGTTTCCGAATTTTTTCTCCACTGCCAAAATGCCTTGAGTTTCTCTTAACCTTTAAAGTGTACCCCAATCAGGGAATTAACCTGAAGCTTTGTGTACTAATGCCTTGAGATTTACTTCCAAAGCGTCATCATCTTGCAAATTCCAGAATCCAATAGCTTTCGCAGCTCTGTACCCCTGTAGTTTGCCCTGTTTCAGGATTACGAATTTAATGGGTTCCGTTTTGCCGCAATTTCGTTGATTAAGTAAACCTAATTTGAGCGAATCTATTGCGACTTTTTTTTGGGGAAAAAATTTGAGTTTACAAAAGTATGCAAACACCGTCCATTCAAACTGACGTTGGCGAACTTTTGAAATTGTATAATAACAAAGCCCTGAACTAAGTAGTCGCCCAAGTACCGCGAATTGCGAACCAGAAATTTCTAAAAAGAAGAAGTGGCTGCCCATCAACAATGGTCTGTAAAAAATCTAAACCGGGCTTTAATGTACCCTCAGTTGTCATAAATTTGCAGTTCATAATGCCTAACTAGTTTCCCCTTTTCCATTTACCACATTATCTTCAAGCCACCCAAGTTGATGAGGGAAACCACCCAGGCCCTTCCATTTTCTGAAGCAATTTTCTCGCTCATAAATTCATTTCTTTTGCAGCGCGATTTGGCCTATTTAGTTGGGAGCACCGCTGTCATACTGCAAAAGTTCTGAATCCTCAAACTTAGTGAAAGGCGCCTCTCAGTATCGGTGATGAAATCATTAATAATCATATTCGAGGAACAATTGCAGCGTATGCGGGCGACATGTGCAAAAAATATCAGACTGTGTTTATTAAGTGACGCCGTCAGTTGCATACCACAGTGCCCAATGACCCGACTTTGCCATCAAAGTATCCCTCAAAACTAATTGCGGATAGTTACCCTCACAGCGAGAATGTTGCTGTGTTTTCCGACAAAGACGTTCCTTTTTTCCAAAGTGAGAGGTTTAGCAAATGGACCTAGTTGATATTGCTTACGGCATATAAAATGAATGTAGGAATAATCTGATCAATATCTGGAAGGACAGACCAGTATCCGCTGATGGGTCATCGATTTGAGTGCATTAAGTGCAATCGAAACAAACTACATACTTGTTGAATTGGTCGCGACAGTGAAGAAGGGAAGGCGAGGGTGGAGGGAGGGTGGGGGGGGGGGAGGGGAAGAAGGGGAGGGGGAGAAACTCAAAATACAAAAGTCATCTTGCGCTTTATTGTATAAAGATACAAGTAACATAGATTCGCCTTTTAATGAAAACATGGTTGCAATTAGCTTCAGACGCTGATTCCAAATATGCTGTTCCTAGCTGCGGCTCAACATTCTGAAGCAAGTTGCTGTTTCTTTTTGTGCAAAGTTCCATGCTCTTTGACTACTGGAGTTACGGTATCATTGTTCAATTTACTGCGTTATGATTCATGTCAATGATAAGAGACTCAATTTGATTTTTTTTTCCACCGTTTTCATACAGGTTTCCATCTTCACACAGCCCTATGTTGGACTATATACCGATCTTACATAAAAAGGAGCTCATAACTCGCTTCAAAGTGATGTACCGCAACTAAGAACAACATATATTGAAGCCGGGTTCGAAGTTGATTCCAAATTGTGTCTCATCTCAAAGAATCTAACAAGGAAAGTCAATTAACTTAGGTCGGCCTTTTGAAATGAGACATATATATTTAAAATCAGCTCGGAACGCTGATTCCAAATATGATGTCTTTAGCTGCGAAGCGTTCCTCTAAAGCGAGTCGTGAGCTTTTTTAGTATGCATCAGTGACATATAACTGAATATGGAAAGAGGGCCTTTCGATGAAAATCTGCCCAAAAAGGGCGGAAGATTGAAATAATATCAAATTGAGTCACTTCACTTTGATAGGGTGTAGGATATAGAATGCTTTTAACACATTGACGACAAGGCCGATTTTTCGATTACTGCCATTTCGGACAGGAGCCTTTTTTGCTCTGCCAAACTTACGACCCACCCTTGGGTCGTATTGTCCGAAATGGTAGTCTTTTTGGAAGAAATTCAAAACATGTTTCCGAGAATATCCCCACAAGGGTTATCGAAGACGCTGATTATCTAAATATGATTTGTTTCAGTTTTTGGCAGTATACGGTAAGATTACGGTAGTCACTCTGTACGAGCCCAACATCACGGATTGACGTGAAAAATTGTGTTTTGGGGTTATTTCACATGCTGATCACAATTACAGTGTCCACTTTGTTCACTACTTTTCCACAGTGGGATACGGTAGCAGTACGGTAGAATTTTTTTGAGAATCAAGAAACTGATGTAAGGAGGCGGTATTAGAATTTGAGACTATCATTTTCGTAATCAGCATGCTAAAAAACCTATATATGCAAGGTTTGAGCTTCCTGGGATGAACAATGCGAAAAATCAATAAAATCAATAAAATCGATAATTTTTGATGGGTTGACATCAGTCTCATGCTCTCCCTGTATTTCTTGTGCATGTAAACTTGAATTGTCAAAAACAGCACCACTCTGCGAGAAATTCGAGCTAGAATCTGTGCCTCACCTATATCTACGGTATACCTACCGTAACATTACATTACAGTATCCCGGACCCGGACCACTCCGGCTAGAGCTTCGCCGAGGTGTCCCCAATCATGTGCCAGAATACCGTAGAATTCCATCGCATGCTGGCAAAGTTAGAGCTTTCGAGAACTTACGACCCACCGGTGGGTCGTATTGTCCGAAATGGCAGTACACGTACGACCCAGCAATGGGTCGTATTGTCGTCAATGTGTTAACCAGTATCTAGATGATGATACCGTAGCATGCCTAAGTCGGTCAACACGCAAAGTTTGCTCAAGAAAAAGTATATAACTCGCTTCAAAGTAATGCTTCGCAGCTATGGAAAGCAGATTTGAAATCAGCGTTTCAAGGTGATTGCAACTTTATGTGTCTCATTTCAAAAGGCCGACCTAAGTTAAGTAACTTCCCTTGTAAGTTACCTGACTTTTCTTGTTAGATATCTTTGCAACCAGCATGCCCACTCACCCGCTTGTTTCAACTCCCAGTTTCGTAAGAGGTGTAGCAACACCACAGTAATCTTCAACACAACTTCATGGTCTTTCCAACTAACTTTTGGGAAGAGAGACAACTTTGAAAACTACGGTTAATTTTACGGGAATTCCTCGGGTATCACAACAGTGAAAATCTCAATTTGTATGGTAACGTTCTGACGTTCGTCATGCTCGGTCATCAAAAGCATGAGGAGCTTCATAAGACAAAGACAATAAGAACAGAGATGTTCAAAGCAGCGAGATACGACACGTCTCTTCTCAGCTCCAACTCCTCTCTATAGAGATGTACGTGCACATGGGTAGGGCAACATGCATTGACATCCCCTCAGGAAAGAGATCGCAGCTTGAAAGATAGCCTCATCGTAAAGCTCAAAATAATTGATTTCATGTTTCCGACCAATTTTCTTTCAAGTCGTTCTCTTCTCTTTTGAAATCAACAAAAACATGTCAAAATCGCACTGATCATCTAACTAAACAGCGTTGACAATGTTTCTGATAACAAATGAGTTACTGAAATATTGAAGTTTTCGATAATCCTTAACTTTCGAATTGTGGTTCAGTGTGGGCTCATCACAAATTTCATGTGGTACATATTTGTACTGATCAGAAATATGTCATTGACTGAATACGAAGAAAAAATGACTTGAGAGGAAAGACGGTCGGCCGCCGGATAACTAGGGAATCATACGAAAAGGCTAAAGAATGCTGTGTACAACTTTCCGCACCTATTCAGTTCAATATCTGAGCTAGTAGGAATACACATGGATGGGTAGTCAGAGTAAAAAGAGTTATGTGGAGTTTCAAAATATAATGCTTTTATTTAAGCAGCGATCCTCTTCCCGGCAACGTTTATGCAAGCTGCAGTTAAAATCTCAATGAGAGCAAAATTGCAGTGATAATTTCTTTTGAATAGAATCGAATGTGTGCAAACATCAAATGAGCTAAATGCACAAATAGAGGAGAAGTTTGTTTGCATCACTGTATCATTAGTAAGCAGATGGAGTTGATTGACGGAAATTTCAGCATGATAATCCTTTAGCAGCAGCGAGATCTTATAGTCGGGTGCAATAAGCACCAGAGAATGTTTAATCATGTACTAAAGGTTTTATTCTGGGCTTTTCAATTCACTGTTTTACAGATGCGCACGTGCCTCCTGAATGCCTCCAGATGTGCCTCCTGAATTATTGTCGGCTAGGAATGGGTCTGCTTTTAACAGAAGTTTACAAAAGATTAATGTTTCTGATACCTTGAATTCCGGTCCTTACCTTTGTTGATGATTTCATTTTGTGATTTGTTTTAGGTCGTTATTGCGGTGATAGTCAGCTTAGCTTTTATGTGCTGCAAGTTGTTATTTGGTTTCTACTTTTTAGTTTTTATTTGGTTTGGTTGATGCTTTTTTTCAGGTTTCTGGTTCTTCTCTGGGCGTTTTACTTCAATTTTTTTCTGTCAATTTAAAGCATATTCTCGTACTTTCTATGCTTTTATGATTCACTATCCATCTGTCTCATTATACACCTAACCCACCCTCACTACTGCTAGTAATTGTTCTTGTTATATCTAGCTTGTGCCCTTGTTCCGTATCTTATATCTCCACCACAGCTGAGCCTAGCAGCTGATTGTTAGGGCGGAGGATACCTATGTACCGAAAATCAGCTGTTGGTCTATTCATTTTTACCCGAATGAATAGTGGCATTCCCCACTGCCACTCACCTACTAAGGGTTTCACAAGGGACCGGGCGCAGAAGATGAGCTGGGACTCACTTTCTTTCCACTCATTTAACATTTATAGCAGTATACTGTGGGTTAGGTCGTACTAACAAGTGCGCGTTGGATTGAGCTAACATGTTTCGTTTGCAATCTAATTTTTGTTTGGCACACCTTTGAGTGTATGAATAAATAAAATAAAAATAAATGCTAGAGACTAGTGCCTTATTAGATTTTGGTCTAGTATTTGGAAGATTCAATCGGTGATAGTGACTGGTAGATTCTCTTGGTAACCTACACGCAAACCTTTCGATGAGACAGATTGAACTGTACTTAAGTTTCATGTTTTACGCTTGCTCAGCATTGCAAATTTGTCACCCGATAAGAACGATGAAAGGTTAGTACCGCTACGTGAACTTTGATTCAACTGGCTTGGCGGCCAGAAGGCGGGGCTTCGTGGCTTAACTATGACTAGGTAACAATCAGAAAACATACGTAAGAGAGACGCAGACGGCGTAGTGGGCGTGAGCGGCCTTAATTAGGTCACAAAGCCCGCCTTCCAGCCGCCAAGCCAGTTGGATCCAAGGTTGAAAGCAGCGTCCGGGCCAAAAGATGGGTGCCGTGTTTTTATGGCGATGTAATAGACCCCCTAAGCGGTGACTGAAACAGCGGAAAAGGGGGTTTACCAAGCCTGAAATTTGCTCCGAAAGTGGCCCGGATCATACGGTAGGCCCGGACGCCGTCCACATAGCGATGCAAGGCCAGAGCACGCATAGCACATACGTCATGAGGGCAAGGTCCCGCAACGACTCTGCGTTTCTACCTGCATGCATCTCGTACTCGCCCGAGCATACCGCAAGATCCGGGCCACTTGTGGGCGAATTGTAAATTTCGTACACCCCTTTCGCGCTGCAAACTTCTGTCGTCGTTAGGAGGTCTAATATTACATTATTACCAAAGTCATGTTCCCCCTCAATCTGGTAGGACGCTGCCTTCAAGTTTGCTGACTTGTTCCAAAAAGTGCAGCCTGTATTTCCATAACCCTAATCACATAAGGAGTAGAATCTTTATCAGAAAAGGCAGAATGAGTACAATCAAAACGTAAAATCAACAACATCTCACACTGGGGTAGTGATGACGACAATTACACCGATTTTACCGTAAATCACCGGATGCCACTTACATTCCAATCATACAATCATAAGTTGAAATACGCTTACTTGGCACAGAAGTCTATCTCATCTGCGCGCGCGTCAGCAACGAACATCGACAGGCACACCCAAAGAAAGAGAAAATAATCTGAGAAAAATCGCGCATTACTGCTTGAATACTCGTTCAACGTGAGCTGTGCACTACCTAGCACTATATACACCAAAGATTACGAATAAATGGTATATGAATGAGTTCAAGATACAACTTGGATATGCTGTGCATAGTAAAGTGAATACTCGGACAAGTGAGCTAGGATAAACTCTCAATTTTCTATAATTTCTTCCATCAATAAATCGATGAGCACTTACGCATCCTGATAGAAAAGTGAAAACGTCCAAAGTATCATAGAATTAGAACGTCCAACTAAAACGATCTAAATACTAGTACTATGTATAGAAAACATTGTCATGATCTATGTGCAAGTGGGCGCGGAGTCGGGCTGCACATGCGATTTCGTAAGGTTTTCTTCCATGTAGACGCGCTACGCGGAGCACATTATGTCGTAAGTGGAGATGTTCCGAAAACGACCACAACAACTGCAAACAGTTACTAGATTTTCATATTCAAAAACAAAAAACTTACTTTTGCTTGATCTCGAAAGTGCTGTTGTAGTAACCGGATGTGAATGCGCGAACATAGCACGGTGCAGAAAACTCGGCTTTTGCTATTTTATCGAGCCCTTGTATGGTGCCGAGAACGCCTCCGGTGATAGCGACAACTGCAAGAGTTTCATGTGTGAAAAGGTGTCACGATTAAACAAGAAAAATTGCTCTTTTGAGAAGGAATGCCTGTTCATTCACATTATCACTAGATTTATTACTGCATGACCCGACAGCATTGCTGGTAACGGGTGGTGGAGGGCCACATGTCGCCGAATGTAGGAAGATCAGGGGCGGACTCCCTGCAAAAACGCTCTCCATGCATGTGAAAGGGTGCGTATTTGTTGCAGATGACCGCGGGACCGCTTCATTTCGGCGACATATAGTCCTCCACCCGCTAATACGCAAGCTAATCTAAGAAGGTAAAAACTGTGCATGCACCAGCTCATGTAAATTCTTTTATGGTCAAGCATTTTTCGAATTATTTGTCAACAAAAATTAAGAGAATTACAAAGGAGCATATTTGCCAAAAAAAATTACCAATTTTTTAATAATGAAACCTTTCCAAAATCTTGAGCAACCATGCCAAACATCATAACCAGGGCGTTTTCGTGCTTTTGTTTATGTGTCGGTTACGAAATTCGTAGCGGGTGTCCCAGTAAACATTCTGAGCCCAAATTTTGCATACATGTTATCAGCATCAAAGTCCACCATGAAGCGAGCGAATCCGTTTAGTAGACTCTCCAGAAATTGCGCGTCGAATGGATCCACTTTGCTTCTGGACAGCAAAACTTGGTCTGTAGTGCCACTTTCTGCGAAGTCGTAAATTTTTTTTTGATATTTGACAAGCTAATGTGCAAACCATGAACTTCAGGCACAAAAATCAATCAAAAATCCATGCTTTATGAAAACGGCGCCAAAGAGGACTGGTTGCGTAAACGGTCAATTTGATAGGATTTTTATGAGCATTTGAGAAGATTTTTGCACAGAGGCGTAGCTCACGGTGATTTTTATCTGCGAAGCAGAAGTAACCCACTGGTTCGTAATAACGCGAACCTAATATGATAATCCTCTTGCTGGCAAAAGTATCCAGAGCTACCCTTTGGTTCATCGGGTGTGGCGGCTGGTGGATGAGGCCCACATCCGCGCTCCTCTTCGCCGTTCTGCCCCTTTTTCGCAACTGTGCTCTCTACTAAATGAAGTCCCGCTTTCCCACGCTCGTGGTGGTATGATAATTAAGAGCACGTTTATGAAAGAGGTGCTAAGCCCAAAAAGTCCCGCCCATCGGCCGCCACTCACAATGAATCAAAGAAGACCATCCCCATGGACCTACAGTTTTCACGTTTATATAAGATGTCAATCGTTATAACGCCCACGAGCCATTCCTTCAACGTTTTGCTACGAACTGTTTGAGATTTAGACTCCTATGTTCATGTTCAGTTCAACATTCAGGCACCTAAGAAGTGTTCTAAGCTGAATCTGCGAGATGCTAGTTTTGCTGAATGTGACTTGGGTAGTCATATTTCTGTATCGTAAAGTTTTAGATGATGTTAGATTGTCACCACAAGGTTCAAAGAGCTACTTACGCAGAATGAAGAAGTTGACGATGAGTACGGTCTTATCGGTACGACGTATGACGCTGAAAGGCATATATAGAGTTAGGTCCTACATTACGTTTTGCTTGCTCACTTCATCAAAGATGGTATATGTCCTTTCCTCCACTCATCCTCAGTAGCTGCTTCACTGTAGAGGTAGAATAATGATGGTAGTATAACGCATCCGATCGGGATAGTAGACGCTCCAACCTGAAGTTAAATGAGGAAATATGCATATTTTTGCCCATCTGTATAAATAAACCTTATTGTCTGTTTGTTTCTTGTGTGTATGTATGTTCCAAACAGAAATTTTTGGTTCTGTATCAATCCGGACCAAAGGCACACACACTTTGGGGCGGAGGGGAGGGGGGTCAAAAGCTATTTTACGTCATTGATCAAAATCGATTCTAAGGAATTCTTCCAATGTTTACCTAAGAGGCTAGGAGTTAGCACAGGAGGGGGGAGGGGGTAAGTGAGCATGCTGACTTGGAAGAACTCCTTACGAATATTATTGATAAGGCCTGGCGGAGTCGAGTTTGCCAGCTTATGTATAATATGGCATTTCTAAGCTGCACTCCTGACTACATACACTTCAATGATATATATTGGGTCGGTCCGAAAGTTCTGTCGTTTCACTTTTTAAGAACATGATTTTTTGCTGTCTCTGCGTTGCTGTGATTGCGAAAGAAAAAGCGTCCTACTTTTTTTGTATCTATATCTGTATCTATATTTTGTATCTTAGCTAATTTCCTCCGAACACTGATTGCAGAGATAAAACTAGTTGAAGAAGACCTACAAGCTTCGATCAGAGTTAGGCCGCTAAAATTTGCACTGTTGCATTTGCACATTTGCAGAAAAACGTGGAATCGTCAATGCATAAAGTTTGAGGCCTACTCTTTTCAGCTATGAAAAGTTTGTGCTGTTCGAACTCTACAAAAAGCTATGATTTTTGAGAAAATTGAGTAATTCACTTCGTTATCACCTAGCGCACTCTCATAAACCGCAAGTTTCCGTAAAGAAGTCCGATCAACGTTTCAGATTTTTTGCGGCCTAACTTGGGTAACTCTGCAACCAGTGGTCGGAAAAAAACTTTCTAAGAAAGTAAGAAATAGAAGCCTTCTTCTTTTTGATGAGATTACAGCAGAGCAAACCTGTCCTTTTGAAAACAAAACGAAGAACTTTCCGACTTAATATTACTAAGGTCCGTATGCACGTACATCCCCGCGGAGAGGGGAGGGGATCTGAGGGGGGAAACGTCATACTTGGCTACTCTTATACCTTTCTTCTTCTTTCTTTATCTGTGATATGGAGGTTCTCACATCCTGATACCTGTGCATAATAGATGCCAGATTACTGTCAGACAAGATTAGATTTTCACCAGTGTGAATGATCCCCTGGGGATCCCCAGGGGATCACCTCTCATTTTCAAAGTCATTTATCTCCCAACAAATCTAATATATAAAGAAACGTAAGCGCAATTCAAAAATGTGTAAATAGCGGGAAACCGTGTGGTGATCCTGAAGCGCGCGAATGCACCTAGCACCTTTGATTACTGATTCACTAGTATACTACGACACTGCTAAGCATGTTTTTGACAGAAGAATTAGAATCTAAAGGTTATCACTTTTTCGATAATTCCTGGCTCGCGAGCAGCGGTTCATCGGAAACTTCGATGTGCTTAGATTCCCCTTATTTCTACCATAGATATGTTTGGCAGTACAATTTAGAACATTTTCATTGATTTTGTAGGAAGATAAATGACTTTGATAATGAGAGGTGATCCCCTGGGGACCCCCAGGGGATCACACAAAGTTGTGAAAATCTAATCTTGTATGGCAATAACCTGGCATCCATTATGCGCAGGTATTAGGGTATGAGAACCTTCATATCACAGGTAAAGAAGGAATACGAAAATATGCAGAGTAGCGAAATATGATGCTTCTCCTCTCAGATCCCCTCTCCTCTCCGCGGGGATGTACATGCATACGGGCCTAAGTAGATGGAAGTGCGGCTCTCTATAAATCTCGGCATGATGTTGGCATTGTGCTTTATGTTATGAGCCGTGACCCGAGACTGTTAACAGTTTATTGGCTGACGTTTCGAACGACTTGCAAACTATTCGACCAAACGTCTCTGCGCCATGCAAACAAAACTCTAAGAATAGGTAGACTGGTAGTTAACTGCCAGACCAAACATTCACCTTTTAAAACGCCGATGGAATTCTGATACCAGAGCGAGAGCTATATGGGTTAAACACTAGTGGCACGGTTAAACGTCTCCGCCGGGTCATAAGGCGATTTGCCGAAACGTCAGCCATTAAACCGTTAACAACCTCGGGTCACGGCTCAGTATCGTAAAGCACAATATTACTAAGTATAGTCGATTCGTTGACTGCGCAGACTGGACATCACTGCGGAGCACGCGCCGCAAGGTAAAACGCTTGTTCCAATACAAGTTCGCCGTCGTAAAAGTCGTGCTCCCGCAACATTTCAGCCGTGCCGCGCATGACCCGCAGCGTTTGAGCAGTCCGTACGCGGTCAATGAATCGGCAATAGTTTCTTTGTCAGACAATCTTCTCAATGCTGGTCAAAGCCCGACGTTTCGGCGCTTTTCGTCTTAGGCCCCCGTCAGAGTGCCGAAGCCACGCCAGAGCTGCGCCGGCGCCGAGCCAGCGCCGAGCTTTCCCATTTGTTCGGGCCGGGCTAGCTGATTCTGTGCGGGCAAGGGCTACTGGGGCTTCTGGCAGATTCGATCAACAGTCGGTGCATCTACCTGGCTGAGAACTAGATCAGCTAGCCCCGCCCCAATGAAATGCACGTGTATCGATCGAAACGGCGCCGGGGCAGCTCGGCGCTGGCTCGGCGCCGGCGCAGCGCTGGCGTGGCCTCTGGCGGGAGCCTTAGGCTGCGGACAGAAATAGTCTAGACTTAGGTTCCGTCCATGCTTTCAGAATAGTAAACGCTTTACTTTTGCTTACGACTATGAAGTCTAAGAAGTGTAGCGTGGCTGCAGGACAACTTGTTTTACAAAGTTGTGTCGGAGTTTCCAGTTTTACATTTCTTCCAAATTTTCTTCTAGCCACTTGTTCAGGGTCACCTGCGAAAATTTCATGATCCATTCCTGAAAGGAGGTCAACCCTTCGCGCAGATCCCGCGCAGGAAAGAATACCGCCGCTAAGCGCCGCGTTTGCGGACTACTGGTCCTCAGAATGTATCTCTAACATATGAGTATGAAAGCAGTAGTCCGCGATCATTCTAAAACTTGGCAAGGTAATCAGCTTTTGCGTGGCTAGCAATTGACCGGTAGGTGATCAAAACAATACTGTTCAAATTGAAAATTCATATTTCTTCTTACCAAGTTCATCACGGGTGAGAAGTCTGGTACCGATAGTGCTACAAACAACACAAAGAATAAGACAGTCGTTCGCGTGAGAACTCGTCCAGTTCCAAAGGCTGGAAAACAACGCATTATCGTTTTTGGACAAAACGAAGCTACTGAATACTAACTATGTGAGACTTTCAAGTAATGCTCCACTTCCTGATTCAAGGGATTGATGACAATTACCAAAGTCATGATACAGTGCACAGCAATCATAAGGTTAGCACCGAGCTAAAAATTAAGGATTACATGCCAAGTCTTTCTTGAGAGAAGTAAACGATGTTGTATGCGAAAGTTTTTGAGGGGAATTTTTGATCAAAGTGTGCTCAACAAGCGTCGTTTGAAGCCTTGAAACATATAAAAAATTTTGAAACATATACAACTTTTTTATAGGTTCATTTTTGAAGAGAAACGATAAGATGCGTACTTGAAGGAAATTCGTCTGTACTGAGTAGATGATTGAACTTTCCAGTGCTGCTCCATAGACAACATAACCTAACACAGAAAGTGGCATATAGAGCATCACAACACCTAAATATCCCACATTAAAGTCCTTTCTTTCCATGTATCTTCAAGATCAGGGAGAAAACTTACAGAAAAAGCCAACAAAAACACTTTTTGTAAAATCGCGAGGATTTTTCATATCATGTTGGATTGTTGGGAACACATAATGCCCAGAGAATGCGAAAAGGAAGATTCCTGCAATAAAGTATTTTCATTTCATTCTTTGCGCAAAATTTCAAAAATAAAATTACTGACCGAGTGATAAGATCATTGTACCGGGTGTCTGTTCAGGATAACCGACTTCAGGGAAACATGCAGGTGCGTCGATAGAAATGCCAACCAGAATACAAATTACAGAGCAGGCAGTAGTGGCCATAGCAAGCACAATTACACCCCTGTTATGGGTACTTCGTTATTTTGTCATGAACATATAAGAAAAACAGAATGTCACCAGAAATCTCCTGGACTTCCTAGGTATGTGAACGGAAGAATAATGACTGCAAGCATCACAATGACCTAAAAAAAAAGTGCGAAAATTTTCTAAATAGTAGGCATTTTTCACTTCCACTCTTCCTCTCTCAAATGAACATCCACCATAAGTCGAATTATTTAAAAATATAGGCTCTCATAGAGCGTGATGACCTTCAAGGACACGAATTTTCAAATGACTCGACTGTATGATAGATGCAAGCTTGCAATCAAAATATAGAAAGAGCAGACATTCTTAAGCAACCATTTATAAGATAGGGTTTTTATAGTGCACGCATTATCACGAGCAACTTCAAAAAACTTTCTTTTTCGTTTTTTAAACGCACGGCGCATGAAATTTTTTATGCAACAAAGAGGTGTTTTGGTCCAATGGGTTCAGGATTTCGATTTTCAGGATAGAAAAGATTATCTTCTGTTTTTGAGTGAACTATTTCCAATCCCTGCTCTGAATCCACAATCGCAGATATCTAATGTTGCATCCACCATTCTGAATCCTTCCCTACGGTACCACTTATCCTTCTCACTGGAGATTAATCTCAAAAGAAAGATCGTTCTTTGGGGTTCTCCCATGGGATTTTGAAGGTATGCACAAGGGAAGGGAAGGATATACATGAGGATATAATGCACGTGATACTGTGTGAAGAAAAATTGCGATTTTGGATAAGGTAATGGAGAGATTCTGTACATAAAAGTTGAAACTTGCAACGTTTGCAATGAAAAATTTTTTATTGTTAGGACTCGAGAACCTCGTAAAATGGAATCAAAATTGTTCGAGTATGGCTCAAGATTCGTCTGATTGTGACTTAATAATTGACTGATGTTTGATTGTTTTTGACCACATCCTTATTATCACTTGCAAATTTAACAAAAGCTTTGAAGACATTTTCTGAAACATGTGATTAAATTTCACTGTCTTGAAAAACCCCTAATTCTTATGCAGATGACATAAAAGGCTCACATATTCAGAAATAGTCTTGTACTTGTTCAAATAAATCAGCGTCACAAAAAAGAAGCTTCCTTTTATTTGGTTAGTTTTCGTACAAAGCAGAGCTCTGAGTTGAAGACCAACTTACCACACACATACTCATTGGAAGTGATGTGAAACGTCCGATGAAATAGTGTATAATGTTGGCAGAAAGTAATAGGTATACAACAGCTATACCAAACAGCGTTACGTTTCCCATCACTGATGTGAAATTTCTAGAAGAAATTGTTGAGGACACATTTAGAACTGCATATTAGTTGGCTAGCAAGGTAGGTTGCTGAACTTACTGCATTCCAGGACCCATAGTCTTTTTGGCCATTTCCGGGAATGGTTTTCGACATATTCCCAAATGCGGATATCTGAAAGAAGAACTATTTTTTAGGACTGAAACCAGGTTGTTTAACTACTCATTTATCTTTATGCAAAAGAACGACTTGGAGAGTTGAGAGAAGAAGACAGAAAGGGGAGAGGAAAAAGTTTTCATAATTTTTGAAATCTTTAAGATTTTCTCAAAAAGGTGGAAAAGACATAAAAAATTGTTAGAAACTGCACACACGCCTTTTTTTAGATACAGTATTTCATAAAAATTGATGTCTGACTAGCATTATTGCAGCTGTCTAGTAAGATTTAGCTAGTTATTTTTTTCTGATAGAAGAAATTTTGTAGAGAAACGGTACGCTCTTCCACAAATCTTCCAAAGCTTATTTTCCTTCTCAAAAATTCGGAGAATTTTGAGCGTGGATGAAAGCATACCTTTCCATCATTTTACACCAGACTTTACCCAGCTGATAACCCGTATATTCGAATATTGTTGCAATGACCACCATGAATATGATTCCTCCAACTAGACCTAAAACCGACTAGAGTAGTTACGACACGCAGTCTAAAATATCTAAGAAATGGTCCTGACCCGATTGTTTGAAGGCGACTGGCATGGCGACTACTCCGCCGCCGACCATGTCAGCAACGATGAAAATCGCAGTCACAATCCATCCAAGCTTCTTTTCGGGTGGTATGGCTGAAATGAGTAAAATATAAAATTGTTATATTGTCATTTTGAAAAAAAAACTGGTTAAAAAATATTTCTGGTTCAAAAATTTAAAAAACTAGTAATAAACAGATTTTTTGGACATAGTACTAATCCTTGAATATATGTTACTCTTTTGTCATTTTCACTATAATAGTATGAAAGTAGAATCATAATATTGTTAGAATTTCAGAATATCACCATTTTACAATACGAAACAATTCTAAAGCTTTTTGCAACTTTATAAAAACAGCTTTTTGAGACTAGAAATCAGGAAAATTTTCTAACGAAACTATGATCTTCAGCTCAAACATAAAAAATAAGCAACTCAAAAAAAATTATTACTAATTCACATATTTTTTTATATTGTAGTTTATTTACTTCTCCTTTTTCACCTTTCATTTACCTATTTCTTCAGCACAATTTATCTCATAAAAAAGTTCCAGTATTTATCTGTTAACAAGAAAATTCAAACATTTTACCTGGATCTGCTGTCATTTTGTAGTGAGCCGGAAGTTACGGGTATTACCGACTGGTTGTTAGCTATCTTAAAGCAAATAACAATAGCAAACAAGCATGGTATGGTCAAAATGTTAGGGGGCGTAGGTGACGAAGGTGGACAGTTTGTTTTGGTCGGGAAAGTAGCACCCCTTGCGGGAACATTGAACCAGTTATAGGGGTACTGTGGTAAGAGAGTAGTTTTGTAGGGTTTCCTAACTGTTATACAGGGTGTCCCAAAAGTAAGTAAACACTTTTCAAACAACTTTACCACGAAGCCTTTTGCTTGGCTTCAAAAACAGTTTTAGCAGAGCAGGCTTCAACTTAGAGGTACAGTAAGGAGCGGATCATCCATCACACTTCATTACTGTAGGATTACGGTAGGAACTTTGAAGAGGGTTTTGAGCCATCAATAACTATATTTTTGCCCTAGAATGGAACTCAGCAAGTTGAAAACACTGTCGTCAGGCTAAATTGAGTCGCTGACTATGCATATGAAGTTCGCATCTTATTGTAAGGCTTTCATAAGTTATGTTAGAAAAGCGCACTAACGCTTTTTAGTTTTTTCAAAAATGTGATTGAATCATTTGAAAGCATTAGAAAATCGAAAAAAGTTGTTTAATGATATCAGCATGTCTGAAAACGCAGCCTTCCAGACTTATTTTCAGACTTTTTTCCGAACGGCCTATTTTACTATGGCGCTACATGCTGGAAGTTCCTACCGTAATCCTACAGTAACGAAGAGCGATACATGATTCGATCCATATTCTAAATCTAAGCTGAAGCATGCTCTACCGAATGCTACTTGAAGCTAAGAGGAGCGAAAGTGTTCGTGGGAAGGGCAGTTATTACCGAGCGAAAACCGTGAACTTACTTTTGGGACACTCTGTATATACACAAGGCAGATTACGGTAATGACAGTGCGTGGAATATGGCGAAGAGTGTTTTTGATAGTGTTAGTATTGTCAGTGATCTTGATAGTGCTCAAAATGTCTACAACGTTGGCCATAAAGGAATAATTCTGGCAAAATTCATAATCTCATGGCCTTTTCGACTCCAAAAGAATCTGTTAAATCGAATTCAAGGTGTATACTGAATTTCCTAAGTGAGAAATCATTTTCTGCCAAGCACCACGGACACTGACCAGTATATCGTAAAAATTCTGACGGAAAGGAAACTTAAAATTTTACAAATTCTAGAAAGTTACATCAAAAGATGTTTAAGCATCTAATGCTAAAAAATAGCTTGCACATTCTAGGGAATTTGTGACTACGCTAAAATTGCAGAATTTCAAAAATAACGCGAGCTCGATACATGAATACAACTACAATCAAAAGTGAAATTTCAACGAATGTAATATTTCCATTAATGGAGGATCCATTCATGCGTTTTACATTAAAAGGAGGTTAATCCTGTGCAAATATTACTTTGCTCCAAAAGTTCTGCTGCCCTATTTTTGTGTTTCATAACTTCTTGTCATCTCAGCGGATTTTCTCGGTATTTATTTTGTTAGATAGAACAACATGTGCTGTGTAAAGACACTCTGGCGTGTCATTGCTTGCTAAATTAAAACTACTAAATCAAAATTAAACATTACTAAATCGACTAAATTAAATCAAGACAGCCAAAAGCTGGGAAAATTTTTAACCCTTCATAAAAACCTTGATGGCCACGATTTTGCCCATTTCGAAAGAGTGATTCACAATACAACATGGTGAGATGGCTCCAAAAAATTTGAAGCTGAAAACAAAGTTGAAAATAACAAGAAACTGTTTCTTATGGAATATATTTTCCTTGAGCCTAAATTTGAGTTTTTCTAGGATAAACTGTACAGTAAATCATGCCGCTGAGTAAAATAGCTTGAAACTCCCAAAAAAAATTTTTTTTGTATTCCCGATAGAAGCCGAAAAGCTGTTCTATTCAAAAGCCAAAACTCCCAAAAGATTAACTTTTTTGAATTTATTCCCAACGGAAGCCGAAAAACTGTTTTTATTTGAGATGAAGACAAGGACACTGCCATTTAAAGAATTTCCACGCTCCTACTCAGTCCCTAATGGAAAAAAACTAATGATAACTGAACCATGAAGTACATACCATATACTCACGGTATTTTATACCTAACGTACTTCTTAAGGACTACACATTTACTCGTGACGGTCAAGTGAAAGTAAACGACAATACCATTTAAAAAGGTCCGTCAACATAGGATAAGAAGCTAAGGTAAATACTGCCACGTGTGAATTTTTCCGGTTTTTCCGGAAATATACCCACGTGGCTGCTTCTACCTTTTGACTGGAGTATATTTCCATTTGCATGAGTATGCAAATAGTGGGTCTCTCTCAAAGATTTGTTGGTTTTCACTTACAAGAAAAGTTACATATTGTTAGTTGAAGTGGCAATGTGACGCAATATGACGCAAATAGCGAAGAATAGCGCCAAGAACTCTGAACGCCTATGTATATTTTAACTGTCAAGCATTGCTCTCAAGAAAAGCAAACATTCTATATGCGCAACTAAAAAAAATTGCAAGCTAATGTGAAGGAAATTTTATGGAATTGATAGCTTTGCACAAGTCTGTGAGACTTGAAAAAGCAGATGTAGATCTATTGTGGCATTTTATCCTACACTGTAAGTTGGAGTTGGAGCAGCTTCAAAAACGTTTCAAAGATTTGCGAGTACATTTGCAAGAGAGTCATGAATGAAGCTTTACAATCACATATTTGAGACGCACTGTATGATTTCTTGCTTGAGAAAATGATTTTTGAATGTTTAATTCAAAAACAACTTATATTAATTTCAGAATTATTAGTTTGTCTCATATTATCTTGGGCATAACTCTTGCACCAAGATTTTAGAGTATAATTCCTCCATCTTTGAGAAAAACTTATGATTTGATATATAAGAGAAGGGAAAATCTTTGCTTTCTGCATTTATTGAGGGCATATGACACGATACAAGCTGATTAAGGGAAAGACCCAAAAAGTGGTTTTTTTGATTTTTGTTCACTAGAATTGCCAAAATGTCTACTGAAATCCAACTTTGTTTTTGGTCTGGCTTCATGACACACCTTTTTGACTAAGGGATGTTGGTAGTGATTGGAGGTCTCTGCGAATATTTACGAATTTCGATTTTTCCAAATTGACTTATCGATTTTGTTTCATATTAATTCTCTAAAGTGTACTGTAGGGTAAAATACTACTTTTAATATGCATGACAGCGAGCGCATACTGTAAGTTATTAGTTTATTTAGCAATTTTGAATTTTTTCAATTTTTTGATGCAAGATCGTGCATCAACCCGATACGTAGTCTTCTCCGACAACATTCAAATTAGCACTTTTTTAGAAACTTGGGTATACCATACTATCGAAATGTAAACCATATAATCAAATGTGAGGAGCCTAGGACTATAAGGAATAGAGTTTGCCATTTTACCTATCTATTTTTTTTCCAAAAGAAAAAACGATGTATGAGCTTTCTGTTTCTTTCCCTTATTCTTCCTGATAGTAGTCAAAAACGGATTTGAGCCTCAGTCAACGTATCTCTGTACCAAAACATCCTACAATACTCACATTTACCCAAGCAAAAACAATTAGCAATTCCAAGTCAAAATGCCCATTCGTCTCCACTCGTCAAAGACTTGCGCTCTAAATCAGTCAATCGGCTCCCATATGCTTAAAAACGTTGTTCTAGTATGATCAAATTGTATAAAGATCGCTCAGACAACAGGGCAGAGACTAAAGCACATTCGCTTACTACGCCGAAAAGATTGGTCTCGATAAAACATATGGTGCTAAACAACGATGTTGTTGTAATGAATAGCTCAGATATGTCAAAACATAGCAAGTGGAGTTTGCTTTGGCCAAAGAGCAATTTCGTACGTCATCCATTAAGCATGAGCATGGTTATCAAAGGGAAAACCTTTCCAGAACATCTAAAAGCATCTAACTACAAGTTCTTGGTGTAGAATCTGAGGTGTAGTGGCTTCCGATGCATTCCTTTTTTGAGTTTCAAGCGAATTTCTGATAAAAGAATTAACGCTTTTTCTCATCCTACAAAAAATGGTTTCCTTATTTTAATCATTCTCAGTGCTCTCAATTTAGTTCGATTTCTTGAAAGCTCTATGTCTCTTGGTCGGTCATAGCATAATTATTAAGTCAGCACAAGGAGAAATCTCAGAAGCTTTTGATATCTTCGCGGTTTCGCATACTTCTAGATTTTTGAATGACGGAATTCATGCACTTTATAACAAATTTTTGCAATTTTTCGCTAAGCATGGAATACAATTTCCTTCACGCGGCATCGTTGAAATTTTGAAACATTGCAATATTATGTGACTATTTTTTTAGAATGAGCAAAGCTTATGCCTATCTAATGTCTCTAGACGCGAGACTTACGGACTCCAAAAATTCCAATGGAAAACTACAATAGACTATAACTATAACCATAATAAAATTTTATCGGTTAGTTGTTATAAGTGTAGCGTACCTTACACAAACAGAAGAAAAAAAACAAAAATCCGTTTATATGCGAAAAAGCTGTGGCACAGCTCTAACGCCAACATTTTCTCAGAGTAGTGACATATTCTAGAAAGCGGTTCACTTATGTTCTCTTTCACTAGTCAAGGGTTTTATATAGTATTTCGTGACCAAAGACAAGTACGACGACTCTTGCACATTTTGGAAGCAAGGTAGATGCGCTTCCAACCACTAATTCGCCTAGCGAGATAAGGGAACAAATTTCATTAACATCTTCGTTGCATATGCATGGGGTTTGTTTTTGCATAGAGCATGAGTAAGGATGCATAATGGACAGATTACATTGAATTTTATAAGAAAAGTGTTATGTTGTTACCAGTGGCGGTCCCAGGATTTCGGACCGGGGGGGGGACGAAAATTTTTTTCCAAAGAAGGCGCGTGGCACTAGCCTCGCACTCCGAAAAAATTTTTGGGGTGTTTTTCAAAATTTTTGCGGGTTCCCAATCCCTAACGCCCCGAAAAAAATTTTTTACAATGCTAATTTAAATTTTTGAAAAATTTTGAAAGTTATTTTAATTATTTACAAGTATAAACAAGTCTCTTGCACATTAACCCATATAAGTGACTTACAAAAGTTTCGCGACCCATTCTCGGGGTGGGGGGGGGGGGGGGGCGCCCCCCCCCTCCTCCCTCGGTCCGCCACTGGTTGTTACATAAGTTTCTTATGCTTTCTACGTCTTCCTCTAAAGAACTCTAGATAATTCAGCAAAGTTTTATCCATAGCAGGACACGGGGAAGAGGTGAAGGGCTATCACTGGTATCATATTAGCCTTACATACCTAAGGGACAGTAAACGTGCATGCAATTCCTCAAAAGCACTAACGCCATATTTTTCTTTTTTTAAAATTCTCTGATTCCTCCTTCTCAACATTTTGAAATTTTTGTGGATTTCTGGAGCATCAGTAATAACATGAAGGCGGTTTGAAGTTTAAGTTCTTCAATAACGCAAGTTGGAGGTTTGCCAAAAATAATTTTGAAGAATCTCAGAAATGGAATTTTGTCCTCGTTATGCGTGAAATGTGTATATCGAGAATCGACAACATTCAAAACAATCTAGATGAAGAAAAAATCTTCGGAGGAAATTATGAAGATTTTATTCGCTTAGTGTAACAAGACTTACATAACAACCTAGGAAACCTCATTTTTTTACCCTTTCATATTTGCTTGTGGGCTCGAACGTTACACTCTAAATCAATCACCCGTAAACTTTTCTATTTGATTTTTTAAGAAAAATGTGTATCATATAATGACTCAGTGCTAGGCCAGTTATCGCATGCAAAAATTGACGACAATACGCGCAAGACGCAAGCAGCGCCATGTCAAAACATTCGCGTTAGGACCTGCCTGTCCAGATTTCTAAAGTCTTGCTCTGTGGTGTAGTGCGGAAGGCGACAATTCCCAAAACTTGTGCCTTTCGAAACTCTTCGGTGCTAAAGTGACATGGCGTCAAGGTAGGAGGTTGGGGGGTCGGCCCAGATACACAACCCGATACCATAAGAAAATTTTTGTAAAAGTAGCAAGACCGATTTTACACTGCTTGCATTTTGTGAGCATTGTCGCCTTCCGCGTGCCTCCCTTCCCCTTGCTCTCCTGCTAGGAAAAAATTGAAGGCGGAGCATCCGACTTGAATGCGAAATTCGATTTCTTATACACTTCCTTCTGGCTTTCCTCCTGTGCAAAACCCAAAGTTATGCTGTAATGTGTTATTTTTTGGGTTTTTTTCTCAAAATGACAGCAAAAGCACTTTTTTCCAAAGACTGGTTTGTCTGCTAGATGATGGCGTTGAAGTCGCGTGGAGAATACAGCAAGAAGAATGCTTGCCTTTACACAAACAATCGAAAGCTCTAGGCAAATCATAAAGAAAAAACTTTGGTGATATCTCTCCTGTGCTAGCAAACAAGATGATTATTCTCTTTTATGTTTTAGAATAAAAGAGATGATATTGATCCAGAAGGCGCGAGTGGCTTTAGTTAGGTCACAAAAGCTCCGTCCTCCAGCCGCCAAGCCAGTTGAATCAAAAATTACTTTATCATAATTTTACACTGTGTATGTCGGAACGCATTTTGTTTACATAGTAGAGATTTCATTTGTAATATATCCACAAAATAAGAAAAAAAACATTGTGAAGATATCCGAGCGGCAGAAATTTTGTTTGGTTAAAAAAGTGGATCATAAACCCAATGTTGAAAACAAAAATAAGATCTATTGGAATTTTGAGTAGTTTTTATGAAATTCAAAGAAAAATTTGAGCCCTTTCTGTCGACTTTAACCTGCGATAGGCCAACACAACTTCTATTTCAAGCACTTTCAGTTATTGCATAATTTAAACAGGAAAACAAAATATTCAAATATTCTAGTACAAGATTGTAGATCGGCATTAACGATATATAATAAAACTGCCACTACTACGATAAAAAAGCCAGTGGCTCTTTTGAAGTTTCGAAGAATTGAAAAAAACATTTATTATAACAAAGACCTCTGTGTTTTTGATAACATTAGTCATAGAAATCCAGCAAAATTATATTATCAATGAAAAAATTATTATTACACTTACCGACAGCTCCGCTCGACATGCACATCTCCGAGTAGCAATTGTTAATGAATGGCTGTGTCGATAGGTGTTCATTGCTCGGCAAGAGTGACTGAACCATTTTCCTGAAATTATAAGAGATTGAGCTGCTTTGTCAGGGGGCTATAATGCGAGACGAAAACAATACACGGCTTGGAGATTGGGCGCGATGACATTGCGATCTAACAATAGAACCGAGAATTGGATAAATGAGATGAGAGGAAAGGAAGAAAAAGAGCCTTCTCTTTGGTGGTGGTGTTGATTTGAATGGAAAATGTGAGTGTATGCAGAACAGAAATAAAAACCATTACTGCTAGAGCGAAATTATCAACTAGTAAAAACAAATTAAAAATACCATGTCGCAAAAAGTGCCCTCGTTTCAGACATGAGTTGTTGAAGAGAGATTATGGACCCCTTCCAATTACTGTAGGACCACGGTATTTGATAAAATATTTTTTGGCACGGAGTCGGACTCTTAGCTTCAGAAATTGTGCAAATAGAGATGACGCACAATTGCTTCTATAATATAATGAATATGAAGCTATTGTCACATAAACTCAAGAAAAATTGGAAAATTTGTATCGAGGGGTATTTTTTACGCAAACTTCATTGCCAAAAACGCCAACAAATCAATTTTTCTGAGAGATTGTTTCTTGTCATTTTTTACACAATATCCATTGCCGAAAACGCCAAAAAATCAGTTCTCCTAACAAAATGTTGGCATTTTTCCGCCAAAATCATGACTTTTTGAAAAAGCCTTATTAGCACAAACTTTGTTCAGATGGGAAAAAGAAGTCAGAAAATCTCTGAAAATGGCTGTTTTTGGATTTTATTGTACAGTTTCTGAACTTTTAACAGGCTTGCCTCAAATCGCCGAACCTAAAAAAAAATTCAATGTTTCATTTTTTATCTCTGTGGCGATGGCTTACTAGGGAGCAGCCAAGATAACACTAGAAAGTGTAGGCTTTACTTTCAAGCGTATTTTTGTCGTACAAGATTGTTGTGGAACAAAGATGCTACAGTATTTTGAAAATGGTGCGAGAGAGCTTTTGGACCAACCCAATAATATGCATGACTGTTCAGGATTTTCTAACATTAGAGAAGGAAGTTTTGCTCCTACATGGCCAAAATTCCAGAATCTCAACAAACATTGTGACCTGCCATTTCAAAAGTAGACCATTGTCTCATACGATAAGAAAAATGGGGTTTCTCACTTCTTCGCGTTTACTCGAATGAAATTTATACTCCAATTTCTGTTGAGGTCCCCTTTCCACAGATATCGAATGGACAAAAATCTATTTGCAGCAATGTAGAAGTCCCAAAAAACCGAACTAATTTATTAGCCGACCTGATAAACTCTTTCTCAAAATCCCGCAGTTTTTTACAATTAGATTTATGACATCGCATGGGCTTTGAAAACTACCATTGTAATTTCAGAGTAATGGGCAAGATAAAACATCGCTCGTTTCTTCATGAAAAACGACATGCAGTCGTCAGATTCATGTGAAATCACCGTAGCGTGGCCATATCTCGCTTCGAAGTGGACGAATTCTCAGTCCAAGGGCACCATTCGACTCAGCCTGGCGTGGCCCATCTTCTGATATACAGAGTGCTTGTTTGGACACAGTATAAGTCAGATTCCAGGAATCCTTTCAGATTTTTGCTTACGGTAGGTTATTCGGCGTGTTTAATCATTGCACTCACTGGGCAGCCTACCATAAGCAAAAGTCGGGAACGATTCGAGGAATTTGATCCCCTACTTGTCCAAGCGGGCACTTCGATATATCAGTGGTTCCCTTAAGGAATTTTTCCACCCTGAAGCGAGGTATGGCCACGCACGGTGATGTCATATGAATCAGGTGACTTTGCGTCGTTTTCAAAAAATACGAGCATTATCGCATAGGTGTCACTCTTTCAATCGTGATTTCAAAATAATGTCAAGAAAAACTTAAAATCCATCATAGTCATTCACGTAAAGAAGTTATCGATCAAGCATTGATTGGTGCAATTTTTAGGTTGCGGTAAGTCAGAAAAACTTTGCTTGCACTAAAGTTTTCAAAGGCTTTAAACGTGGATCAAAGCAGAAGATTCGTGACTTTGCAAAGACATTTGCATGAATTCAATCATTAGGTAAAAAAGTCGAAAATGGCTGATAGACAAGCTAACAACTGTCTCTAGTGCAAGGATATATCAAAAACTACCTTTTTTTCAAAAAATTCGGTGGAGAGATAATTCATAATAACAGATGCTTATGCGCTTTTGCAAGAAGAAAGAGGAAGAGAGCAGAATGAGGCTGATAAGTGGAAATTATATGAGAATGGATTTTATACAAAGCTAGCGCATAAGGATGCGATGTTTAGGAAAAATTTATGAGGCAAAAATGAGGAAGTATGTCGTGACTAGATGCCGCCAGTAAGTCAGGACACAAAATCGACATTTTCTCAAAAAGTTGAAGAGAGAAAGTTTTTAAAAATGTTCTAATGAGGATATCCAGAAGATGAACAGGAAAACAAAAAGTGAAATTTCAACCCCCCAACCCCTCCCCCCACCCCGCCACTTGATAGTTCATAAAAGCTGTCACATAGATCTATGACGAAAAGATTGAAGAAAACGAACCCCTTAAGAGTTTATAAAGCAACACTGAATCATCTCCCCCGTAAAGAATTCCAACATTTAAAGATTGCTAGAATTGATTGAAAGAATGCCATTTTCTTCTTCGTAAACATTTTGTCCGATGAAGTCCGATGATGACATTTTAAAGTGTTCGCTGATCTTTCTACGATTTCTGCAGTGTCTCGCGGGTTCAAAGAAGAAATAGAAAAACTTCCCATATAAATTAGAGTCTGATTCAGACTTTTTTTTGAAGTTTAGAAGTTTTCAATCATTCGAAACCTTTATGAGAAGGCAGAGAAAAATTGCAAATCAAGTAATAAAGTACCCGCGACTTCAAACTTTTGAAATTCCACTTGAGATAAAATTTTAATGTTCAAAAATTCAACGAAACTAACTATAGCCTGCAACCAGCACAGCCAAAGATAATCCAATAAATTTTCTGCAACTAACCATTGCAGATATAATTATATTACACTGCCAATTAGTCGCTTCATTGATCATTGTAAAGCTCGTTGCAGGGTTTTGGGGGAATTTTCCAGAATTTTTGACAAAAGAGAATTATTCAAAGCTATTTCATAAGAAGTATGCGAATTTTCGGAAGTCAACGAGGTAGTGTCAAATGTGTGAAAAAACACCGATCAAATGGCTGGACCTCGAAACGTTACGATTCAAAATAGATAATTCATCAACAACCGTAACCTGTCAAAACATTTATCATTTTTAGAAATCGAGAATATTTTCTTTTTGTGACAAGTAACGCTTTCATGATTGATCGCATAAGTTCAAAAAGTTAAGAAATTAGTCCAATTAGATCAGGATATATAGTTTTAATAGCAGTAACATTTGAGGATTTCTGCAGAAAATTCAGCGATCACTGAAAGAAGCTTGGTTATAATTCTCAAGATAATAATTTTGCTCGAAATTTCAAATGAAAATAATGTGCTGTCGTCTCGTGTCAGGAGTTCTGCAAAGTTCTCGAGTGTTTATTATCAACAATAACAAATGTTCGCATATCATTAATTCTTTTGGAAAACACAATGGTTTTAGATATTCCTGCATCTCCTGAGTACAGAATTCCTATTTTGACCTGCTCGCTGCAAGCCTCCAAAGAAAATAAATGGCATGAAAAACATAAGTTCCATTGTTTTCGAGCAATTCAGTGAAGAGATTTTTCCCCAAAGCCATTTAATGAGATCCTCAATGATCCTTATGGCTGTTAAAAACACTGAATTTTATCAAGACGGTCACTTTATCACTTTACTTAGTGAGTTAGCAGAACAAACGCAACCAATTTGAACTCCCCCCCCCCCCTCCCCTACTAAGTACATCACAGACCCGTCATTCGACAAGGATTATCAGATTTCAAGAAAAAAGGTAGTAACACAATTCGTGAAATTTGCTAAATGATCAAGAAGAACTTGGCTGTAGAATCAAACCAAATTTCGGATATGTTCCCTCGCTAAGTACACCAACATAAAAAATTGAGAAAAAAGCGGAAATTATTTCTAAAGTCAAAACTTAAGCCGCTCTGACTAGTACTTAGTCTATATGTAGGCCCCAGAAAAACCAGGATCTGCGTTGCTGGGGTCCTCCTGTGTTGTTTCTGAATGGAGATAATGGACCTGGAACCATGGAACCCATAACCACGCCCAGCCTACCAAGCTCCGCCCAACCAGGTATTGAATGTAGTCTGTCTTTTGCAAGGACCCAAAAAATCGGATTTTGGGGAGTTTTGCAGGTTTTAAGCTTCAAAATTGTAATCAGGGTCGTAGGAAGATCAGACTGACAAAAGCATGGAAGTTTGGGGGGTGGACGCTGATTTTAAGAATTTTGAAGGTGAATATTCATTAGAGCGGTGTGACAACTATAAAAGGAATGACGCGATGCGAACTTTGAAATGTATGGTAAAGCTTGCCGCCGCAAAAAATAAGAATTATCGCTTTCAAGAAATATGAAACCTTGGGAATAGAATAGATTTCTAATGAGCTTCCTATACGTATAAAATTTCAAACGAGTTTGATAGATCGTTGCGATCACCATCATGGAACAATGGGTTTAATTATGTCAGAAATGGAACTCCAGTTCTGAAATAACGTCATATACGACAATCGATGCCGATAGAAATTTAGAAAAACTGTTTTCAGTGAATAACAGCAATTAATCGAATGGCAACGCGAGAAATACGCCTTTTGTTTGTTTCAAATATTACTTCAGAACCGCTGCAAAATGGTATAAAATGAATATTTCAAGTTTTTTATTTAAATCTTGTGACAAAATGATGCCTTGCAAAAAACCTTTTCATTCTTCGCTCACATGTGGCCCCGAAAAATTTGCGGTTCTACAAAAATGCAGGATTTAGAATATTCGGTGCAACTGCACCAGGAGAAACTCCAGTGAATGGAAATGTATAAATATTTTCTTTTCAGAAATGAGCAGAAGTTCATTTGCTCGAAAAGCGACAGCGCACTTGACGAGATTCAGCGGACAAACAGCAACAAACATCTCAACAATTGTGCAACTGCACAAGTGGAAGGAAGTTGGACGGCAAGTTCGTTCAAATGTTTAGTTAATCAGTAGAGAAACATACTTATTAAGCCAATCTGATAGAAATAATACACTATTAGGGTGTCTCATAATTTTTTTTTACCTTTTTTATCCTAAACATGCAATTCCCGATAACTGGGGCGCCTACAAAGGGTACAAATACATGATCTTACTTCTGTATGTATAAGCTTTATGATCATGTGCGGAGAGGAGCTCAAGATGTCCAGGGGCGGAGTTTGCCATTTTGCCCCATTCACATTTGTGTACAGTTGAATGTGTACATGTGTTAAGCATACGTTAGAGTAAACGGGGAGTTTCTAAGATTTGGGGGGGGGGGCGGAGATAGGATTTTCAACGGCAAAGTTCGTTTTCGACTGCCATCAGATTTTAGCTCGAAAATTCAAGTAGAAAACGATTTGGGCAGACTCTTGACAGCCGTCTTGTAGAGCTTGCTTTGTCCTGTCGAATGATTACCCAAGCCACATCTACTGAAGGAAAAATACAAAGATACGACGGTTATCATAACGATGAAAAATTATGAGACACCCTAATACTATAGTCCACATTCTCAACCAAGATTATCGCGTAGAGCAAACGCCAGAATTACATGTGCGAAAAAGTCCATTTAAAGATAATTGCCTTAGAAAGAAAATGATATTCTATACAGCTTACTTGCTGATGAGACTTTACGAAACAAAAAATAATCTTTCAGGATTACGGAGAACGACAATCGATTGATACTGGGTGCATAAAAGAGTTAGACTGAATTTGGGTTTTCATTGGAGCTGCAATGTGGTAGCCGAATGCTATGAAAAAAAAAAACTCGGGAGCTTTTTATGGAAAACTGATAGTGATAGCTGAATTTTGATGTACTATGTGAATAGAGGATTATATTTCTGGAAACATGCTCGATATCTTCAAACTTTTTGATGCTTAAAATTGTCATCCAAGATCTCTTAAATGCGTCTAGCAGATTTTTTCTATTGTCCATCTAAGACATTCATCATTTCCCCTTGTACGGTAGTCCGCCAATGTCTGTTATTGGTCTTGTCATTTCAAAAAGACAACGGATGGTTATAGCAAATTTTGAGCTACGCGACATTCACCTTCTATGGAGTTCTCTAATCTGGATGGATTGCCAATAAATATTTGTCAGTGCAAAATGGTCAAAACGCAAATCTTGAAAAGTTAAGTTTTTGATTACTTTGGTATGCACACGCCTACATACATAGAGATAGGAAAGGGGTTTCTCTAAAACAAAAATGACTGCGAGCCTTAGAGTTATTAAATTCTAGAAGAGACTGCAGTAAAGAGTTATTAGTGACTGTCACCTGTGTTCCTTTAAATTCTCGAAAGTACCCTAATTTCACGCGTACAAGGCGCGGGGTGGTCCTAGCTTTCATCGACCAGCCCGAACACGGCAAAGGACTTCGCAACCAAAGGAACCCCATACCGTGCTGCGTTTTGCCTGACGAATCGTGCGGCATAAGGATCGCTTCTTAAAACACGTTGGGGCGGCTTAGCAGCTCGATGAAAGCTAGGACCACCCCGCGCCTTGCACGCGTGAAATTAGGGTATACATTCAACATATTAGGGAATTCAAAGGGTCAAATTGTCTGATTGGCGATAAGATCATAAAAACTGCCTTTACTGAAAAGAGACGTAGATACTGGTAAGAAAACAAGCTGAATGGAATATATCTAAACACAAGCAATGAGTTTTGAAAAAAAATTGATGGCACATGGCAATGCCTCAGGATTCAAAATTCATGTTCTTTTGCAAATGCCGACTTGTCGGGTTGTCATTCAGAGCCAATGTCAGAACATCCTTCAGAAAATGAACTGTTTTATGTGTTTCTTGTGAAGCAATAAGTCCGAGAAGAGAGCGGACCCGGAAATCCAGGAGTCAATTTGCTACCCGCTAGAAAATTGCACAATTTAGCTAGGCACGAATCAGCGAGCTATAGAAAAGACGAAGAAGCATTTGATACATGGCGAATGTTGGATTCGCAACATCACCGCAATTAAGATTCTGATTTATCGAAGCTATAGAGTGTATCGATTCAAAATTTTAATGGATGATGCTTCAATAACACCGACGGACTCAGTCGACGTCCACGGACTCGGCTACAATGCGCATTTGTATGGCCTTGGCTAAAAAGTGCACGAACATGTGTTGGCGCAAATTCATTAAGCCGATGGCAGCGAGCCTGATTTTAAAAGGCTCATTGATAAATTATGGAAGTTGCCAGTGCACACTATACAAGTGCAGAGTTGTACTTTTGTATGCGAACAGAAATCCAGGCATTATTGATTGAAGCTGTGATTTGAATCCAGGGCTTTTTAGACAAACAAAATCGATTTTGGGGATATAATTGGTAAGGATCAATCGGCTGAACTTCTTATGTGAAAGAAAAATCAAAAACCACAATGAATTATATGGTTAGTAGCTGGATTTCAGAAATGCACAAGCGAAAAGGTTCCGGGCATACTGTGTAACATAAGTGGTGCACCTGCGGCGCAGGCCACATCTGCGCGTAAAAAAAGAGTGGTCGCAATTTATGAAAGATATAAGACTGTACAAAAAATGAGGTTGCAAATTACTACGAAAAAACTGTTTATTTTCATGGATATAGAGAATTCATTCAAACTGCATAAGACGAAGTATGGATGATCTATATTGCAGAAACTGTATTTCATCCATACAAACGATGGAACGTTTCATTTCCTACTGCCTCTTGAATTCACTTTCTGAAATCTAGCAGCTTTCTTAGATACAGAGTCTCCCTTGCGTTTTTTCAAAATAAGACGACGAAAAATAGATGATGTATACCTTTGCAGAAACTAGATATTCAAATATAATACATTGTTTCAAGCGAAAATGAAGACAGAAAGCAATGCAAGTACAGATGTTCAAAATGCAAAGAATATCCCAAGACTTACTGAGTTTTGGACTACGATGCAAAAATAATCACACCTTGTTACGGAATTAGATCCACCTGTGGCCTTCTTGTGCAGTATGTTAGAATTTTCTTCTCCAATGGTACTAACATAAATTGTATGATAAAATAGATTATAGCCAAACACCAATATCTCTCAGCTTAGTAATATAATGCAAAGTAAATACGCGATTGATGCTTTTTTAGACTTTGGCAACTCATTATATTGTGGACACTGAATTACAAACAGTTTGTCTGTTTCCTTAACACATTGAGTAACCTGCAGAATTGAGTTGTATCCTTTCATGCAGGGCCTGTCACGGATCGGTCAACATTCTTCAGGAAAAACGCGGGAAATGCCATTTACAGTATACCTACAGGAGCTTTGTGAGGCTGACAAAATAGGTGGAGGTTTCAATTTCCAGTGCAAAAAAAATTCGGAAGTGGGTGTACCAGGATGGTCGTCAATTTACAAAGTTTGAACGTTGACACACCATGTCAAGCGGTCATCAGTGTGATAAGCGAGAATGTATAAACTTAATTTTTGTTTTTGGCGAGGGTTTGGTCAAACCAAAGCGGAGCCACTAATAAGAAATTGAGGACCTGCACATGGCGCAAAACATTCCACGACTCCTTAAAGGCAGTGTCTCACCAAAGTTGAGGTCGCGCGGATCTTCACATATTCTATTATAGGGACTTCTAAATAGGCCATTGCAACAAGCCCCACTCAATTTGACCCCCTCTACGCTGAGAAAAATTCGCTCAAAGTGGTACGCGGAGAGCGAGTTGGTACGCGCGGACGAATCCTTCGGTCTCCCCCCTTACGCGTTTGAACATGTCCCTCCACTTGGCATCCACCTCCCCTCTGTTGCTGCCACTGTGGCTGAGCCTAAACTTGGAAAGTACAACTCGTCCACGTCGCCTTCGCGCGGCCTCCAGAAAACGGGGTTTTTGGGAACTTCGTGCGATTTTAGGCCCATACAGTGCTAGACAGGGTCCGACAGGCTTGCAAAATGCAAAAATCTCGGCAACCAAATTTTGGTGAGACACTGCCTTTAAATGCAAACAAACACTAGACGAGTTTTGACGGAACGCTTTTAGAAAACCATTAAAAGATGGTGATGACTTTACAATGTTATCTTTTCTAGTGGAAAATGAGAAAACGAAGAAATCTTTGAAAATTTCTGCAAGTGCGAGTCGTGGAATACCGCGCGTAGTGTGCAGTGAGCATAACAAGCCAAGCCAGATAAAACTCTCCTGTACATATGCGCGACAACAAATTTACGTGCAAATGAAGTAAAAATTTCCTGAATTTTGACAGACTTTAGAAAATCAGAGAGAAATTGGATATCGCTGGGAATGCTCTGCAAATTCGACGAAAAACTTGAGTAAATACATCACACTGCAGAGCGGTTGCGGTAGCGGAAAAGTTCATAGCAATGGAATGCAGTTGCAGTTCTGAAAAGGATAGCTGCACTATATGATAGAGTATCAATCGTATCGACACCATGGGAAGAGAAATGGAAATATTGAACTGCGTCATATTGTTTCGCATTATCACACCCACGCTTAGGCTTCATTGATGCTTCAAAATGACGATTGCGTTGGTATAGTTAGGAATTCAAGACATTCAAAAGAAAAGATGCGATTTAATACAACATTAAGAATACGGAATACGATGAGAGTGGCTGGATCAAAAAACGTCTTTAATGTGCAAAAGCAAAAAATGATTTTTTTTCAGTTTTCTGGATATTATTAGCTTGGAAAGAAAGTTCTCGGACATTGCCTTTAGATAAAGTTTTCGTTTCGATGTAGAGGAAAGCAATCTCTAAAAAACTTTGGCAAGCGCAAGCTTTATCAGTGTTCTCAGTGAAAATTCAAGCAAAAACTCTACAGCATAGGTTTTTGCCCTAACCCACACCTCCAACTTCTATAAATATTATGAAACCCCACATGCTCCAGTTTATAGTATGCACATACATACATTTTTACCTGCACAGTTCGGATGGAATTTGAGCTAAAACAACAAGGAAAAGGAGGTAATTGAAAAGTGGCAAACTCCGCCCCATTGATCCCACGCTGCCCCATTTCAGCTACGGGCAAATTAGAGGCACCCGCAAATTTTTGCGCATGTACATGAGATTTCGAAATATAACAGATTTGATCCAAAAATGTTTGGAACATTATTTCCAACCTAACAGCTGTAAGCCATGGTAGTCAAATGAAAATGACTTTTGAAAAACAACCCCATGTTAGGAAGTCTGTACTCTGTACAATCGTCACAAGAAAAGGCAGTTAGCTTTTTGGCCTGCTCCATCATCATCACAAATTTATTGTCATACAGCATCTGACAACAAACGTGGTACAGTTATGGTGGTGGAATCCGGCCAAAATTGCGGGATTTGCGGGATCTGCGGGGTTTAATTATAACTTCTTCTAGAACAATTTTATTTGGAATCTGCATAGAATTTTGGCTTCAACTCGATGAAATGAATCTTTCAGTATACAATATGCCCGTAGTTCATGGTGATACGGTAGACATACGATACTATTTTGCTATTCTCAAAATTTGTTACAATGCACCGCGGAACGGGCATAATGTTTACTAAAAGATTCGTCTCAAGTTGAAGCCAAATCTCCTTGCAGATTCCAAAAAAAAAGTTGTTTTGGAAGAAGTTATAACTAAATCCCGCAAATCCAGCAATTTTGGCCGGATTCCACCGCAACAATTGTAGTTAGCATAAAGTGCATACTTGGTAAAATTTTAGTTCTTTTGGAATCCTCTCTGGACTCACTCTGGGGCGCTCATACATTTGCATTTTCAGATTTTTGCAGTGTGAACACCGTATTTACCGTATACCTACAAATATCTCCATTCAGCAAGTTCCAGTCTTGCCATCAGTTATGTAATATGTATTTGACATGAGTTTTGCTACCCCTCCTTCGGCTTTTTAAACTCTAGAAACCTTGGCATTCTCATATCTGACTTAGACATGAATTACACAGAGGACTCTTCAGTGACATAATATTTACCTTTGTAAACTTGGATTGTAATCGATATAAAGACTTGACGGCTCCTCAAACTCCACTTTTTCTTTTACCCTTCAGAATTTTTCATTATTGACTCGTAATGAAAAATTGAAAAAGAATTTCAGAATGTCCACAAATCCTGTCACTCTAGCAACTTGTAAGAGTTTCAAACAACGAAGCTTCATTGATTTCTTCTGAGTTCTATAGTAAGAGCAGCAACGATTTTTACAGGTTTTTTTGAATAAGCACATGTATGGCTCAATTGTTTCCAATCGATCTTACCAAGTATAATGAAAATTAACTCCAAGCTTCTGAAGCGACCTGTAGGAAAGAGCTTGGGTCAAGTCAGATTATTTTTCAGCTTCCAATAACCGTAATATTACTATTAGGTCGTTCCGAAAGTAATGTCGCTTTTTTCAAACGTATGCCACATTTCGTAGAACAAAGATATTCAAGAGAATCTGGCAGCATTTGATGCAGCATTTCATTCTCTTTCTAATGGTCATGAAGTTGTTGCAATACAATCAATGAGCTTCCAGAAAAGAGTCGAAATCTGCGACCTATGCTTTTTGAGATGGCCAAGTTTCACAAATTTTCTAAAATTTTATAACAAATCTCAGAAGGAGCCCAAGTAATGGATGGATGGAGCAAACCCTACAGGAAACAGAACAACTTTTTTCTACTTTCCAGAGCTTGTCATAATTTTTGTACAGATTTTTTGATGGAACCACCGAATTTTAGCAGGCTCGTCTCAGATACAAATGCATCAAACACCAATAAATCTTCGGATCTTGAAACTTACAAAGATGGATTATGGTTTGGTAGCAATTTTACAAACCAAACGAGCATTTACGGCTTCGGTTTAGCCACTTTTGGAAATTTCGGGTACACCTTGGGGTGCCTTGGAAAAGTTGAATTATGATGATTTTATCCCGGAAAACTTGATGAATCAGGAACAAAAAACAACCGCTAGAAAGAGGAGAAAAAGCTGCATCGAATGGCACCCGAGTCGCTTGCCGGTTGTTGTTCTGTGAGGTTTGACTTGACTAAATATTGAATTTGATGGCATTGAGAAAGTGATTGTAGAAACTCTGAGAAGCAAGCTAAGGAAAAGAAAAAATTATTCTGTGTTCTATAGTGTTCGCTCTATCTACCTGTTACTTGTACTTTTTCGGAGATTAGGTACAAAAATTTAGAAAAATAGCCGAACTTGACCATGGCAAAAAGCATAAGTCGCAGATTTTGGTCATTTTTCGAGAGCTCATTGAACTTTATGCAGTGAATATAGAACGATTAGAAAGAGGATGAAATGCTGCATCGAATGCTTCTAAGATCTCTTGAAAACGTTGATTCCATGAATAGTGGCGTTTGTTCGAAAAAAGCGACATTACTTTCGGAACGACCTAATATAATAACCTTAATATAGTATTCTTTTAGTATACAAATATTTACAATAATTTAGATAACAATGTTTATAATTATTAGGTTGTCCCGAAAGTTTTGTCCGTTTTTTCAACCTATCATAAAAACGCGTGGTATGAAGATAGGGAAACGCTCTAAGCACTATCCGACGCATCTTTTCCTTCACTTTCTAACTGTCATGCTTCCATGCCGATTAATCTTTTGTTCACTGAGATAAACGCCGAAATTTCGAACCCATGGTTTTACTATGTCCAAGTTCGGCAATTTTTCACAATCTTTATTATTGACTTTCGGAAAAGCTTTGGCAACAGTTAGATAGAGCAATCAAAGGGCAATATAATGCAATTTTGCGGCATCTATAGCCAGCCTTGAAAATTTTTTAGAATTATTTTTCTGATGCTATCAAATTCCACTTTTGGTTATGCCAAAAGCCAGAGACCATGGAACAGCGCACAACTAAGGTGTTATTCGATGCAGCTTTTCCTCCTCTTTCCAGTGAGTGTATTTTCTCTCCAATTTGCGCGGTCTTTGGCGATAAAATTTTCATAATTCTTGAATTTGACTCCACCCCAGCGTGTACACGTAAAATGCAAAATCTTATATTTCGAAGCGGTTAACGCTCATTTGCTTCGTAAAAATAGTGAATAATCGTTATCGGTTTTTTAAAGCTTCAAAATCCGATGATCTGTTAGTGTTCGAGGCGTTTCTGTATTTTAGAACTTCCAAAAGTGAAGACTTCTGAAAAAATAATCTTAATATTGAAAATAAAAATATTAAAAGTTGAAAATGAAGATTGTGAAAAATTGCCAAATTTAGACATACTAAAAACCATGGGTTCGAAATTTCGGTCTTTATCTCATTGAACAGAAGATTAATCGGCATGGAAGCATGACAGTTAGAAAGAGGAGGAAAAGATGCGTTGGGTAGTGCTTAGAGCGTTTCCCTATCTTTGTTCCACTTATTTTTATGATAGGTTGAAAAAAACGGACAAAACTTTCGGGACAACCTAATGCAATATTATAACTTGAAAACTCCTTTTTGTTATTATTATTTACTTATTATTTTCAGCACATTATCTTTGAAAAATGTGCTGGAGAATTCAAGCAACATGTTGTAAGCAAGGAGATGGAATCAGATATACAAAGACTCAAAAGTACACCAAGAATTCCTACTCTGATATGAATGAATGTAGCCAAACACGTTGGTGAGTAAAGCACTTCGTGGCTGAACAGTCAATAGATGGCACAAATGGAGCAGACAACATTTATAAGCGTTGGTTGTTGGAATCCGGAAATTAGTGATTCCATTATGATGTGTGACGATGGCATGCTTTTTATGTCTATAAACTAATTCATGTCATCAGAGAATATGTTGACCATATAAAGAAAAAACAAGTCACATTGGCTGCTAGCATAGAATGGTGCGAATTCGTGTCTACCTCCACCTCCACCTACCAGCATCGATTTAAATTTTTTAGTTAAAGTAACATTTTTCCAAAACGCTATAGTTTGCAGTGCTCACAAAAACCTTGATTAAAGATTTTTACTTTTTAGTAAATATTATGACCATGTCGTTCCGGTCCCGCACTAGAAGATGACCAATCAAATTTACGACCTGGGTCGGTGGCGGAAGTTTTTAATTTTCTAAACAAATCAGACTGGTCAGTAATATGCTGCTTGTAAGACCCCCTAACACGACGAATGACTTGTAAAATTTTCTAAAGCTCAAGGGCCACGGTTGTTTTATGACAAAAATGAAAGCAAACTGCGTATTCCCCAGCGACATGCCAAATATCTCAGTTCAACAAATTTAGCTTTTGCTCAAACAGAAAACTGAAAATATCTACGAAAGAAATTTGAAAAAAAGGGAATTTGAGAGTGCGTCTGCGCAAACTTAAAAAAAAACTTGCAGCTGTGTAAACTTTCAGCACAGATGAACACAGAAAAACGAAAACAAGTTAAATTGTCAGAAACCTTTACTACTAGCATTTTTTGAAGCCGCGCAAGTAGGCACAACAAGTACTACAGTTGCGCTCCGTGCCCATAGCTCAAGGTCCACTGAGATTAATCATCGAAGTGGAAAGCAATAGGAAATCATAGTTCAAAACATACTCCCAGAACTTTTATTTATTTTTGAGTTTCTCAGTGTTCTAAGTCAAATGAAATGTGTATTTGTGCTCGTAAAAAGTTACAGAAGACAACCAGACAATGCAGCACAGAAAATCGATTTATCGATTGTTTACGGTGGCTCAAAGCACTAAAGCAGTCGACTGGGCTTTACCTCAGTAGCCATGTAATTGCTGGACTGAAGTCTTATGGGGAAATTGAGGGTGAAGATCGTCGTCTTATCACTTTTTGGTCAAAGAGCACCAAATTCTTCGCAGAGTGCGCAACACAAGAGCACAAGTGTAAGGATCCAGATCACTTTATAACCATGACCTTTTACGATAAAGTATTTTGTAAATAATAAAACCATTTTTTGAATTTTTTAAAAATTCAAATTAGGCTTATAAAAAAAATTTTTCGGGGCAGGGGTTGGGTTTTGAAAAAAAATTTGGGAAGCACCCCAAGAAATTTTTTGGAGTGCGTGGCTAACTCCACGCACCTTCATCTGAAAAAAATTTTTGTCGCGCCCCCTCCCCCCGGTCCGAAATCCTGCGACCGCCACTGGCGGCTATGTATCTTAAATCTTAGCTATTCTTAGAGAAAGCAACATCTCTGATGTGGAGAGGAGGGGAGGGGTACAGTGCAAAGAGTAGCATCAAGGAGAAAGGAGCTCTACTGCGGATAGATAGGAGGATGCAAAATGCCACACTGAGGTCATCAAAGTTAAGATTTCTCAGGCAAGTATTATATTCACGCTATAAGAAGATGTACAGCCAGTCTTTAGACTGTGCTTCGTATCTTCCCTATCTACCCCTTCACCTCCTCCCTATCTATCCCTTCACCCACCCCTCATCTCCGTCTCCTCAGACAGAAACAAAAACACGAGCAAGGTCTTACATAACAAAAGCACGAAATGTATGCATAGCCAGTCCCTACCGTATATCTACCGTATCCAAGTGGGTGGAGCTAGATTATAGAGAAATTCTGAGCTAAGTGTGGATTTACTTTTCACTAGTGAAAGTTCATTCATTCTGAAAAAATCATGGCAAAAAGCTGGCGAATTTAGAGAGCACGGCGTTATTTGGGAGTCGAGATCTCCAATTATCGTCAAAATTGTACTTGTGAAGATATCAAATACGACATAGAAATGCATGAAAATGTTAGATTGTTGAACAGCGCCGCTGATTTCGAGAGCTAGTGCTTGCACGCCAGTCATTCCATTCGTTTTCATATTCCCCGCACATTTTCTGAGACCTGCGCGATGCTGCTGCTGTAACAGTCAATCGCCGAGATACGCTCGCTGAGGACATCAATCACTACGAGACGATTTTTCAACTCGACTGCCATCGAAGAAACCCGTTTTTGTACTGCTCTTCGCTGAGGTTTATTGAGTAGTGGGCTAGGACAAAGGAGAAATTTGTGAGAAATTTATTTTGAACATCTCAAGGCCGCGAAACAATATAAATCACGCTTAGATCTGACCGAAAATGTTGTGGGAGTCTTCTTGGCGGTTACCGTAAGCCCAATTTTCAAATTATTCCTCGCTTTAAATAGAAAGGTGAAGATGATCAAAAACATGGTCATAAGTAAAAATGTATGAAAGCTGCAAAGTGTAGGCTAGAAAATCAAAGAATATGCTCAGAACTTATCTAAACAGTGCATAAACGAACCAAAAGATTTTTCGTTTAGCACTGAAAACGTAAGACTTCTTCAGTAGCTACGAAATTTCAATAAAAGTCACAAGCGAGTCTAGAAAAATTGTATTTCTGGATATACAAAAAACAAACAAAATCATCACGAAGAATGTTCTTCTACTTTAGCACAGATGAGCAAGTCATCTAACCCACCCCTCCAGTAAGTGCTCGTAAACAATGGCTTATTGCTAATCATATGCTTTAATCTACCCAATTCCATTAATTTTGAAAGATTGTTATGAGCTTTTGAGTTGACAGGGTGGGGGGGGGGGGGGGAGTCGAGGCAAATCTGCTTGGGTTCATTCATGGAAAAGGAATGCAAAGAGAGAGAAAATGCCATGTATTATTTTTTTACTTTCTAATGTTTCCAATAATTTCGTTAACTCATTACTGATCGCAAACCTTTCCGGATAAAAATAAGAACGGAAGATTGCTAAAAGAAATTATGTATTACAGGCAAATAGGAAGATAATTCACGAAATTGTTATGAGCTTCTGAGTTGACCAGGGAGGGGAAGAGAGGGTGAATCGAGGCAGATCTGCTTAGGTTCATTTACAAAAAGGTTCATTTGGTAGATGAGAAAAGTGCCGAAGGTTTCTTTTGCTTATTTTGCTTTTCAGAACACGAATGAGTGAAACTCGAGATGATTTCGACTTTATTCGAATGTGGACATAATTTTTTAAAGAGAAACCACTAGACCAAATTCCACTTCGGTTTGAATCCTCGAAAGCTAAGAGTTTGACGTTCATAAGCGGAATTGACATCAAAAGAAATTTTCGATATCATTCAGTGAAATAGCAAATAATCTTGTGTTCACTATAAGCATGAAGGTTTGAGCAGATGTTCATGAAGCTATAGGTAGTGATCGATCTGGAGAGAGTTTGAGTTGTTATAGGAAGACACTTACATTGAAAAATTATTGCCAACCTAAGTTTTAAAATCTAGAAGGAAATCGTCAAGCCATCGGTTTCAAACTTGTAAATGGGATAGCTGGCAAACTAAGCGAAAAGGGATGTCTCATATAGAAGCGCTTTCAAAATACAATAGCGATGGGTTGACGTTTCACGAAGCAGCATAAAATGGTGAGAACAATTCAAAAAAAGATTGCATCAGCTTGCGATGTTGCATCAGACTTTTATGCAAAGGAATTGCTAACAATGAGCGCATGGAATTAGCTGAAGAATCATAAAAGCCAGAATTCATCACTATTGATTACTAGGTCACCGGATCATTGAATATGAAAAACGCTGACGTTTTCTCGATTTAAAGCGACCGCCATAGAGCAATCGCTCATTTGTCTAGAAGTTTCAGCGAGATAGTGTTGAGACACTGTAGACCGAGGATAATGACATCTGCCAAGGATGCCGATGTATACGAGAAAGAACTACGCCAATAGTTTAAAAAAAAGGATGAGTGTGATGGAAATTATGCGAATTTGACATAAGAAGAAGGGAGAAGAACATGAATGAGAAGTAAGAATAAAAAAAAATGAGTACAATAATACATGCAATGGTGATAAAAGGAAGAGAACTTCCAGATAAAGTCTTGAGATTGTCTACAGGACTTGAGAAAGCCTTGGTAGCATCATACCAGTTTCAAAGAATGGAGGCACAAGATTTCTATCTCTTCTTTCTCAAAAAGTCACATTATGTAATGAAAAATTGCTCAAGGTTATTGTAGTCCTCCAACACATTTTCTCAGAAAGATGGCATATATACCTTGTAAAAGCTGAAGTCCTCCTTTTGGTAAGAAAATCATGTTTACTGAAGCTTTTTTACGTAGGCCCTGATTGCAAAGCTCCACTTGAACCATTGACACCAAATGAGCTGAAACTATTCTTGGCTGATTAATTCAACCCTGAACACAGCCCAAACGTCATCTTCGCAAGCAGAATAATTCCCTTTACACTCAAGAACACTGACTGGCGCCCTTGGAAAGGGTACGGTCTGGGCAAGCAATTCTAGCTGGATTTTTTGAACATACTTTGTAGTTTATGAGCTGCTCATTGAACAGGGTTCAGTAAAAACTTCCCAACCACTTTATAACAGGATGTCCCAAACATTTCTCATTTTTAAATAGGTTTCAAAATAATATCCGATAGAGCAAAGCAAGCTCTAAAAGATCGCTTTCTTACTCTTGTACCAGTTTCAATCCTACTCGAGTTTAAAGCCAAAAGATTAAAGAATTCGTCTAACCGCAAAATCGAAAAAAATCATAACCTCGTCCAAAACAAAATTCTACAAAAATCGTGACATGCTCGCGCAAACACTTTCCACATGAGACGTTCATACATACCGTTGCTGTATTTTTTTCCTCGGCTAGAATTTAAAGAAACGGATATTTTCAGGCTCTCGCCTAAGTGTTGCTGTTCTGTCCCTATACAGGTAAATGTATTCTACAAGCATTTAAAAGTATAAACTCAAACTTTCAGCTTCCTACAAGCTTTAGTTTTCGAGAATTATAAATTCAAACGTGAGAACCCGACCGAGAGCAGTTCTGCTCAATATTTTTCAGAAAGTAAAGCTTGTGAAAAGCTGAAAATTTACGTTTGTACTTCTGTGGAATTGGAAAATTTATGTGTGAGCAAGTTAAGATTTTTTTTTGCAAGGAGTTACGATTGTTTCTCGATTTTTCGAGCAATCAAACCTTTTTGATTTTGGATTCAAACTCAAAGTGGATCAAAGCTGGTGCAAAAGCAGAACGTCGTTATGTAAAGCTTGCTTTGCTCTATCAAATAATCCTCTGAAATCTATGTAGAAACAAAAAAATCTATGTAGAAACAAAAAGTGTATGACTTGTTGCGGGCAAAAGTCAGAACGGACGGAACTTATGGGACAACCTTATACATAAGAAGCCCAAATATTCCGCTTTGCCAGAGCATCGCATTTGAATAAGTTGACAGTCAATAACGGCATTATTTAGACATTGTAAGAGACTTGATCGCGCTGTTATTGTGACCTGCAAAGGGCCTAGAAGAAATGTTGACCCCACCTCTTCGCCGCCCCATTTTGATTTACGCCTCTTTTCTCCGCTCCTTCTCCAGGAAGCGTCCTATAGTCTTGTGATGTAATGAATACAATATCATCATTGAAAAAATCGATCGAAAAAAAAACACCGACACATGAAGCAAGGGAGAGTGGTGTTTTGTGATGAGGGACCACTAAATCTGCGACGTGCTATAAGGTTTCCGCGGAGCAATTAGTGTCTACAACATCTGTCGTAAGCTATACTTCCGTTGTCATACGGAATGCAATGAACTGACGGAAATGGCATGCATATTCTCAGGGTCATGAATAGCCCGCGAGTGAGATGCCTAAAGCGGTGCGAATTGGCTACAGCAGCATTAAGCACGAGTAATCAGCAAGACAGAGCAAAAGGACTGAAACTCAGATAGTCAGATATCTTGAAAACGACGAGCCTTAAAAGCTCCGCAATACTCATAATGTAAATAGCATTTTGAACTAGTTCTAAGCTCAACAGACCTCAAACTTCATTCCAGAGTCATAAAAGCACCAAGCACTGCACTATAAATCAAGTCTGAAACATTGCAATGTACAATCAAACAGTGCAAATAATTGGACCACTGATAAGCAAAAGCGGAGCCAGTGGCTCCCGCTTTCTGCAAAAGACAAATATTCAAATCGTACTGGTGATTATACAGGGTGTCCCAAAAGTAAGTACACACTTTTCAATCGTCAATATCTCTCTTCCCATTGGGTCTTTTTCCGCCCTTCAAATATATTCCGCAGAGAAGGCTTCAGCTTAGATATACAGTATCCAGCGTATCACCGTTCACTCTTCATTACTGTAGGATTGGTGTGAGAACTTCGACAAGGATTTCATGCCATTGCAGGCCATATTTTACCTCGGAACAAAACCAGACAAGCCAAAAACTCTTACATTTGGTAATGGAAGCTGCTGATTCCGAAAATGAAACTTCCAATTGACTGCGATGCCTCTTTCCTGAGTATCCCAGGTAAACTGCAACGACCCGAGTTCCCAGCATTTGTTGGAAATGTAATTACACTGTCAGAAAAGCTTGAAACACTCCATGTTTCACAATGTTTTCACATGCTGGAAGTTCCTACCGTAATCCTACAGTAACGAGGAGCGTTGAGATATTGACGATTGAAAAGTGTGTACTTACTTTTGGGACACCCTCCGCTGATTGAGCAAGAATAATTCTGAGACACTGTATCCACACCTCATAGATTACGATAGTAGAGTTTGTCATGAAATAAATACATTTTTTTGGATGTTAGGGCGATTAATAGAAAGGTAGCTGATGAGATACATTCAGATGTTCAACGTAAACACTTTTGACGCAAACGCAAACCTCTTGTAAATGAAGATTGTGTGCAAGACTATCGAAAAAATTTGTTTGCAAAGCAAAGGCTATGACCAGCTGGGGAAACAAAGTTCAAAAAACCTCGTGAACAAAATTGTCACACAAACAAATAGCCAAACATCTCAAAAATAGCTTTGAAAAAAGGAAACTAAGTGAAAGACAAAGCTGTGAGATGGTACCTTAGGTTAGCTGGACTGTTTGCCTGGTCGGTGTGAGATGCACTTTTGCTCACGGGATCTTTGCAGCGCGTTTTCTTTGCAAACGAACTATGTTTTATGTGGCCATTACTCGTGCAGATACGGATTCACTCGGTATCTGTTTGACTTGCAGTCATATCCAAAAAAACTTCGCCTCGATAAAAATGATTTTTTTGACAGGCGCTGCAAATAGAAACTTGCAAAGTTGCTCTAGGTAAGCGGAATATCTTGAATAAAATGCAATTAAGAGTGATAGGATCACTTTACCTTTAGCCTGCTTACTCGGACAGAGGTAATTGAAAATTCAAAGAAAATATAGTATAGGCTTCTAGTAAGATATTCACGGGGGGGGAGTGGTGCAGGAGAAAAAGGGCTGCCGTCTGTATCCGCAAGAAATAAATAAGAGGGCGAGCGCTGTGAGGAATTTTGTGGCGTGGATCCAAGAAAACTTGGCAAATCCTTTAGGAACAAATCTTCATAACTTTGCCTGGAGATAACTTTCAAAAATTTGAAAAAACCGATTGTAATGCAAATTGAAAGGCGCATTCACTGGGCCTAAAATTGAGTAAAAATTGGGAATTGTAGTGATAAGAAAAGTCAACCTCTTTAGAGAAACTTTGAACTTGAAGAACCGAAGTAACAAACTGTCTCAAAAACATACTTAGAGGATTATTTCATGACGCATTATGCGTTTTGTCTCATAACTTCAGATTTATTCTAATTCTAATTTTGACATCAGAGATTTCAAAGGATTCGCAAACTATGTTGATAATCCTTTCGAGGCTGTACAAAATAGCAATAGTTCATCAAAAGCAACATCAATTCCTAAGTACCACTCACCACTCTCAACTTCGAATCCAGAGATTTCATTAAAAAATCAATCTCTCACACAATATCGAACCTGGAATTTCTCAGCTTTTTATGGTGAATTTTTTGAAGGCTCATTTGTAAGAACAGAACTCGAGTAGCGAGACAGAGTTGTTTATTTATCCGGTAGACGTGTTATTGAGAAATGAGCATTTCTATACTGGTTTTAAATCTGCCCTGCGTATCCGTAGAGGTCAATTTTAAGAAGAGTTGTAAGGGTTTGTTTTGATAGACGTCCTCACCAAGTTTTCCTAGATCCTCGCCAGAATCTTCTCCACAGCGCTCGCGCTCCTAATTATCTCCTGCAGCTACAGGCTGTAGGCCTTTGGTCCCTCCTGCACCGCATACAGATAATCACATGTCGGAACATGATGTTTATACAATAAAAGGTTACAGAAAAAATTAGAACATAGAATGTGAATGAACTTGTGTGGACATTGCGCGACTTGTGAAAACTTGAAATCTAGCATGCGCACGTATGAGTGCGCTGGAGCTTTAGAAAAATTTCATTTTCTGTCCAGCACTGAGACTAATCTGTACTTCTGGTTCTTTTCTTGTTTTACTTCTTTGCGATTCCTTTCGTTGTGCGATCCATCAACTTGGAAAGGGCTCATTTTTGAGGTATGTGCTGTCCATGACATGACACGGTAATCTCGAATGGACTATTACAATATTTTCCACCCTAGTGCAATGCAAACTTTGAAACATTAACAACACTATTACGCGAAAAAATCAGCCAATTTAAGTCAAAAAACCTTTTCCTTTGACTTCTTTGCTCTAAAGCATCTTTTGAGCATGAAAACTGTTTCTCAGCCCGAGCATACCGGCAAAACCTCGAAAGATCTGTCCCGCTTACGAAACTTTTAGTCTTTGGAGTGGCCAATCCCATGTCACTTTGTAGATTGATTTGAAAAAGGGTAATTATCGCTGTACGGCGCTATTCTATTCTTCAAACTAGTGAACCAGTAATCTAAAGGTGCTATTTGAAAGAGCGTTCGCTTCGGGACCTCCGCGCAGTTTCCCGCTATTTGCATATTTTTGAATTGAGTTAACGATTCTTTATATTTTATATGCTCTACAAAACCTCGTGTCCTAAATGCTTTCGTTTTGTAAGCGAATTACCGCCACGGGCGCGCAATGGTACATTTTACAGCACGGTTTGACGCATAAGGTTCGGACTAGCTGCTAAATCTGTATGCATCTGCAAGAGTCCAGTCCTGTTGGACTAACACAAGAGGATGTCTCCCGTTCTGAGAGGCCAAAATAGTTTTAAGAAACCTTGTTTTCTATGAGAAATCTTGCAAACAAATATGTGACATCCATACTTTTCGGTCACCCGGTATGCTAGTATAATTTGTCACTCCAAATGATATATTAATGATGTGTAAGGAAAAAGAAGCACTTAATGTTATCACGTTTACCAACTAGATAACATGTCGTGTTGTGCAACGTGTTTGTTTCACTTCATTACTTAGTTTCACTTTCGTTCTTTTGGACCTCACCGGCGGTACCTCATTCGACTGTACTCCTGTATTCTCTACTGCCAATAAATCTACTGCATTCGATCGCACGTGGCCCACTCCACCCAACAAGGGCAAAAGATACTGATGTGCATTTTGTTTACGTATATGACACTACTGCCCTGACATTTCAAATGTGCCTAAAGATATGCCCCCTAATTTGATAATCTATCAAGCAAATCTTGCAAAATTCATAACAACAAACTTGAAAGCTTTGAGCTCAACGAATGTGACAAGATCTAAGCTCATAAAGCCAAATGTCGACGAGCAGCTGCGCCAGAACATCGTAAGTATCGGAGAGTATCTTCAAAGAGACAATGTCGAAACGCCAGGTCTGGACAAGATCTCCAGAACAAAATGTCATATGACTTGTACTATATGCACACATCATCACAACTGTAGTCAAAACTATTCTGAACATGGCATAATTCTTAGGACATGCTTCTAAGATTCAAGAAATTTCAAACCTACCCACTTTCTTCTTTCCTTTCAGTGATTAGATAAAGAATTTTGGAATCCCATGCAACTTCTGAGGAAATAAGGAGATGCAAATTGTAAGAAAAATAGAGACCGAGCTTGATAATTGAGTTTAATAGCACTGACGATAGATATCAATATTCAAGGAGAACGGAAAATGATTAGAATAGTAGCAGGACTTTCAAACAGCCAAGTCTCCCCTCGTTCTCGCCGAACACACCAAGGGGAGGGGAAGCCAAGCCATTATTCTAGAAAGGAGGACAGTTGATAGCTTCTAAAATGATAGTTTTACGCAGTTAGTTTAGTCAGAAGTTTGTGCACAGATCAAAGAAAATGCGTGCTTCACCTTATAATTTTAATGTCAAAATTAACCCGGTGAAATGGCCATCGACTTGTAAGTAAATTTCTTACTAGTAAGCATGTTGAAGCTCTAGAAAGATGTGTGCATGGGCCATAACAGAGGGTAGGCGAAAAAAAAACCTCCCTTACATCGCTGGAGGAAGATCAAGGATTGTCGCGTTTATGATTGGAACTGAGCTTTATGCTACAGCATCGCTTTCGTTTTCAAAATGAAATTCGTTGGTGATGCTCGATCTTTCAATCTCCAACTTGTCTGTGCATGTAAAAGCAAATTGATGCCAAGAAGATGGACAATAAATAAAGTAAGTCCGTCAAGTTCGTTATTCCAGATACAAAAATTAGAGGCAAGAGAGGGGTAGTCTTGATCAAGTCGCGAACATTCGAAAACAATATTTCAAGGCATAGATCGTTCTATCTAATTTAGTACTTCTGGACCAAGTTGAATCAACAAGTCCAGCGCACAGAATGAAAGACGGCAAAGGAAAGACGTGATACTATGTTGAACGAAGAAAATGGTAAGCGTTACAGACACTGGTAGTAAACAGCTTTCTCTTCAAATTACCCTTTTTGTAACAATCATCAGCGCTGTGATACTTCCTGCAAGTCTTCAAACTTTTCCTATGCGAATGATCTAACTTGAATGCCTTGTGCAACATACTAATATGCAGCAGCCTTCAATGGCGCAAGGTTCATGATTTACGCAAATAATCGGCCAATAATCAAAGAAGATGGGTTGCGATGAGCTAGACGAGATAAACTGTCGAAAATACTGTCATTTAGTTCTTCATGCAATATATAATGCAAATAGAGACAAATCATAGAAAAAATTAGTTACGTAGTTCCTACAAGCTCCTACAGACAAAATTCCTTGGAAGACGCTTTGAGGTAGGGTTCCATAGATATTTTATTGAATTTGCATATTCATTTCTATAGGGTTCCTATAGGATATGAAGGACTACTTTATTTGGCAGGCTCCGACGGCTTAAAAATGGCATATTAGCGAAGGGATAACAATGACAAATACCATATGATAGTATATTAGTCGATTAAGGTCAAAATAACATACCCCTTCTGGAAGCATTTTATATCTAGTGGTGGAAAATAACTTGTTTGAGTATAGGAAATCCAATGGAAACGATGTTGTTGTGGATCGAGAAAGGGCAGTAGCTTTACAAGAATGGAGGTAGCCCAGGTAGAAACTAATGTTAAAAATGGTATTGTATTTAAGGGTAAGCATCGGATACCGAAGCATCGGATACCGATCGCATACTTTTGACTTGTATGGAAAGCGTTGTCGTTAAGGCAGAAGATGGTAACGACAATAGAAGACACACTTCTTTCGTCGTTGTTTGAACCACCAACTGATCCCAACTTTTACTGGAAAGAACATCTAGACCAGACGCGCGGACTTCTAAAGAACACTAGGCGGAGAAATCAAACTGCAGCTCTGTTCAAGAGTAAATTTTAACCTGTCTGAAAAAATGTGAAGAAATGTAAGGTGTTATAAACAGCTTGACATTATTGTCTGAGATGATATTTGTCAGGTTAAAATTCATATCCACAATAAAACATGAATTATAAAAATGAATTGACAATACAAACAATATAAATAATCCGTGATGTTCAACCTGCTTATGGTATGCCTTAAGTTACACATGTATACAGCTCATTAATATAAATGGTAATGATGCTGTAACTAACTATGTCATTTGTCATTTTAGTACATATATTAGGCTGCTGCATAAGTTCTGTCCGATTTTTTTTGCTATGTTTGAAGCAGCAGAGAATTTCATCCTCAATGCAGTATTGTTAGTATCATCGGAAAGTGCTTTTTCTGCTCTTTCTAAAGCATACCAAATTTGAATATATTTCTTGTGTAAGGAGATTCAGGCCTAAAATCTACAAGTGGCTCACCCTAGACATATGTTCTTGCACGGAAGTCTCCACAATGCGTCCTTCAAGTCAAGTTCTTTACTTGGTTGCGGAATAAGAATGTAAAAGTCTAGCACATGCACAAGATTCAAATTCATGAAGAAAACGTCTTAGTAGTAAAATCTGTTGGAACTTTAATTTTTGTATAGATGTTTTACAAGCAATAAATTTCTGCGAGTAAGTAATTGATGAGTCAAAGTTGGAAGTGCTACGGTAAAGCAAGAGCTAGCAGAGCCCATCCACCATTTCTTTTTTGGCGCTCACGTCAACTGTAAAATTTTCATAGCTCGTAAATAGGCAAGAACACATGCGTTGAAGCGAGTTCAACAAGTGGCTTCCTTTTTGTTCGGTAAAAAAAATCTCTCGGCAGCGCAGACCCTAGGGGCTCTTTCATGTTGCAAATTAATCTACGAAATTTCCCTATCTATCCATTTTTAGATAAGATGCCTATCAATTCTTATAAGGGAGCATTGTGTCAAAAAAGACAGGTTCGAAGAAAAACGCTGCGTTTCTGAGTTCTTGCTTCTTCTTCAACAAAGATTTTCGCAGATCTCAATATGTATCTGATAGTCAAGGTAAAGCTCAACACAAAGAAACTAAGGTCTTGGAAAAAAGTTGTCTCTAGAAGTTATGACATTTTGAACTCAAAAAATTTAAATCGGACAGAACTTATGCAGTAGCCTGACATTCTTGGTTTACTTCATATGACGACATATTAGATTTTACCATAATGCTCACTAAAAATAAAAGCTATCGAGACGTTTTCGTATCAATTCACTTAAAATTGAGTCTTTCTTGCTTGCTGAGGTGTTCCGAGGGGATGGAACGAAATGGATTCGGTGGTCAACATGACATTTTTATTTTGACGAAGCAGAGAAGACATATCGTTGATTACAAGGCAAAACTACGTAAAGAAGTACACCCGTATCTTATTTTCCCACGTAAGCATGCTTGTAAACAAACTGTTCGTTTGATTTTGATTGCTAGAGCAATCAAAATCAAAGAACAGTTTGTTAAACGAAAACTTGACTTCTCACATCATTGAAGTATGTATCAATTTGATTAGACTCCACTTCTATCATCTACGAAAAGTGAAATAATGGAAAGATTCGATTGCTCCATGTTTTGGCCTGTATCATCAACACCGTGACTCAAGCATTTCTTGAAATTGAGCACAGCTGTGAAGTGATGCTATAATTGAGCTTCTCGATGCAAATGCAGCTGGCGCAAAGAAAAAGAAACATCAGAACTATTCATAATGCAATGAACCGTCTATGCGAGTAGTAGAGCGATTCCGATTGGTTGTTTTACAACGGACCATGCTAACAGTTAAGCTTTATGTTAGAAGGGACCGCATCACGTACATCAACAAAAGCAAAAAATGAGTAACTAGTTTTATTCCATTACGCTCCTAAGGTCAGGTACTTGTGCCAGCATCTCTACAGCTCGAAACAGTCTCCTTATGTTACTTAACGGACTTATTCTACGATAGAAAGAAGGACGAGAAGGGTTAGATGCCGCATCATACCAGTACTTGCGTTAAAAATGAGATATAAAGTAGGTTTAGTATATCTTTTCTGGAACCACGTTGAAGAACTTTGAATTTTCGATTCATAGCTCCTTGAAATATGATGAAGCTACTTTCAGAATTTTTGATGGTCACCAACAATGATATTATACTGTAGTCGGAGTGACGTTAAGACTTACCAATTCGTCCAAACTTCCTGATTTGCAACAGGCGTATCCTAGTTAATAGCTTTTCGCACCTTCTGCAAGTCCTTGTATGTGGTGTTGAGTACTATCATGACATTCTCGACACATTAGACAATTGCAGGCCTCCATTTTACGGTCTCCCACGACAGCTATTATATGGTCGGTACGCTGAACTTCTGTTTTAACGTGCTTCGCATATAAGACCTGTTAGATGGTTTGAAAGCGATGAGGCGGTGTTGTAAATTCGTAGAGATCCCATGTTCATTATACTTCCTTTATGCTCCCCAACCGGCCCTTCACCAAACAAAAGGATCCATTGCAACCATCGCGCACTGTGAAGTAAACCTTATCTATCTTACCTCAATCTAGCTCGATCGGCCTATGTTGGTATAATACGAGATGCGGTTTCACCGTTCGTGTTCTCGAAGTTATGCACATAAGTCTGTTCTGCTTTTATTGCACAAGGAATCAAGTGAAGTCAAACCTGCGCGCAAAAGCTATCTATTTGACATATTCCTAACAAAACTTACAATCAAACAATGTTTGTGCAAAACCGTGTTCAGTGAGAGATGTTGATCGGTTCGGTCGCAGTTCGCTTGGGCAAAGTTTGCTGGGATTTATACACGCTTTTCCAAGATTCCTCAAGGTTTAGCAAGGGTGTAACAGTTTCGGTTTATATTATACTCATGTTAATATTTGACCATGCGCGCGGCAACTTCGTGTCAACATTCTTTGTCTTTATTTACTGCATCTTCAGGTACTGTGACGGAAGCAGACCGCGTTACGATTTGAAAGAGCCAATAGGAATTTTTTTGAAGAAAAAACTATTGTCTTGTACAGCTATTTGATACAACCTCCACCGATTTCGTGGCAAGGGCTGAAGAGACGAACCGTTCGGATAGCAGAAAACGGTACTTTCGTTTACTCATAACACCTTCCAAGTTGTTTAAGGAAGAATTATGGGGTATTAAGATTTGGCTAGAGTGCTGAATATTCGGCTTAATACTCAGGTAATTACGATTTGCAGCCTTCGGCGCAGAAACCCGCAGCCTGATTGGACGACTGAGTGTCAATAAGTTTCAAAGTGCTGCGACCTTGCATTCTACGACTATTGGCGGCCAATATTAAAGACCTTCTTCACGATGAAAATGGCCAGAACAAAAGGTTTCGCCATTTTTTCAAACAGCTGCTTATTAACCTGGACGCTACACTAACGAAAGTTTCAACTCAGGTGTTTTGCACCGAATTAATCGCAAACGGCAAGATCCCTCACTTTTGTTGTTTCAGAAATGAAAGTTACAGTGCATTGTGAAGGATAGTTTTGAAGGTAGTTTTACTTCAACAAATTTCCTGAGCTTTTCCAAAAAAAAATTCAGAAGCGAAGTCGTATGTAGTTTCTGATACCCGGATCAAACCTCAAAATCTTTGTGCTTTCAATCCAACGAGGGAAATAAGGCCTAATATCACACACATTTGAAAGGATTGAAGCAAGAGAAGAGGTCTATCTGCTATAGAAAATGCGTCCAAGACTGGGAAAGGCCAAAGCAATCAAAAAGCATAATCTACATTGTTATTTTACGTTGTGAAACACTCTCCTCAGTTGACTTACCTTGTAAATGTGCTTACGTTATTTGCTGTATTCTTCAAGCACAAAGTCAGCCTAACTTGATCGAGCAAGGCTTTAGATTTTACTTATATAATAAACGTTGCTTCACAATTGAGAAACTTTGAAAAACGTCAAATGCTCTTCTTTTTGCTCTTCACGCAAACACAAGCATACTTGCAGAACAGGTGTCGCAGGCTAGTCTTCATTATCGATATGTCGATTTTTAGACTAGTTATGTAGGGGGATGAGAATTGGCACAGGGAAGGGTGGTAAGTGAGCATGTCGATTATTAACAACTAATTGGCAATCCCGGCTCCAGGTCCTGTCAATTGTATTTGTAATCAGCACGCCCGCTTACTCCCCAACTTTCAGCTCGTAGGTGAAACTTTGCAAAAAGTCGATAAAATCGATATCAATCGATGGCAAAAAGTGGCCTATAACACCTGCCCCACCCCATCGTTCTTGGAAACTCTAAATTGGGGCTCTATAGTAAGTACAAGGGGATGTATGGATATGAACATTACAGAAAACATCCATACTTAAACTTCGCTTTTTCGCAGATTTTGAGGTGGAACGTCTGTAATGGGTACCGGTCACAAGCGAGTTGCAGATTGAATACTTAGTGCCAGGAAACGGCGTATAGAGTTGAATGGGAGCAAGAAAGTGTTGTGCAGAAGGCGAAGGTAGTGACCTCCTGTGTTGACAGGGGATGAATAGTATGCCACAAAAAAAAGTACTACTCACAAAGACTTTTTATTAGCAACCATGAAAAATCTGGCTATGAGGCTTAGATCGGATAAAATCGATTGAGCCTGGGGAACTTATTCAACGAAAGAAGAGAATTAACGCTGCAGTAGATATCAGAAAGAAGCGGAAAAGTGTAAACACATTGCTTCGTGCTCTTGTGGAATATCGCCATCAGATTGCAAGCTCTTGATAACGGCTTTGTAGTACAGTCCTTTTCTTCGAAAAGAGAAAAAGCAAAACTATGCATGCACAACAGTATACCAGATAGCATTCCGAAAGGGCAACTGGATGCAAGGGTAAAAATACTCCTTGTTCTCTTTTTCATTCTATAAAAAGGGCCTTGAAGGTCTCAGTCACCCACACATCTGGACGCGGACACGCTGCATTCAACAGCGAGGCGATTTATGGCATTTTTCGTTGCGTCTCCCACATTATGATGATTCGTCGCAGCCTTGGAAAGACATTGTGAGGCTAGCGTGAATCAAATTGTCAAAAAATGCCCAACATTGTGGGAGCAAGCATGTTGCGAAGCACAGTATGAGCAGTGATTTCCGCGAGATAAGAGCAACTCACGTCTCTTGAAAAATTCAGCCTGGTATAAATTTGTCTTATTACTTTGCTGAATTATAGTACGCATACATTTATGGGGGAGAGTGGCGTAGTGGTATGAGGTGCCGCTACAGGTCGGACGCAAGTTCGATCTCGACCCAAGGCCAACCAAGCCCTCTACTCTCAGTAGTTTGAATTGATAGCAGAGTGATCTGGGAGGATAGAAGCACTGACTTGTAAACGGCTGACCCCCCAATTGATAGTAGAGGCTCGCACGTATAACTGCCTTTTCGACTGTGAAGTAATGTGCGTTCGGCGCATGCTCGCAGAGGGTAATGAAGACGTCGAATCCTTTATCCTTTTAATTATATGACCACTATACAGATATAGCATGTCCTAGAAGGAAAAACGGGCTGAAAATAAACCCTAAATAGAAAAAAGCATCAACAAAATAATTATTTATGCGGAATATATTTTTCGGGTTTTTTGCAGCATTTGGATATTTCACGGGAACTAAAATCTGCAGAAAGCTGGAAATCTGTGTCTGCACTTCCAAGGGTTTGTAGTATAAGAGTACCTATGTGAGCCTAATTGCACTTCTAGAGCATGCCAATTTTCACTTTCTCAGCTTGAGACCGTGCAAAAAAATTTAGCAACTGTACTAACTAGGGAATGAAGGTCGGTTGAAGTGGCCTTTGAGATGTGATGTAAACTATCCTGTAGAGCTTGAGAAGCTGACTTCAAATTTGCCCTCGCTATCTGCTGCGGGATTCTAAGCGACGACTTATGAAGGTTTTTGTGAGTAAAAAGTTAAATGCAAAATTAATGTAAAATCATTCTTTCTAGAGCTCGATAGTCGGGTCACTCGGTGCAGTGGAATATTATCGATTCAGATATACCAACTCGCTGCTGTCTCATTTGAACGTTAGGAAAAGGTTATGACTGATTTTATACTAATTTTGCATTGAACTTTTACTCACAAAGAATAACTCCTCGCCGAGAAGCCCGCAGTAAATAGCGAAGATAAATTTGAAAACAGCGTTCCAAGCTCTACAAGACACTGTACATTTCATCTAAAAAAGCCACTTTGAATAAAGAATGGATGGATAAATTAAATCGGAGAAGAAGTTTAGAGGAAGCTCCTCCCTCAAATCTGAACCCCGCCCATTTAATAAACAATTCCTATAGAAAAATAGCGATTTTAACGGAATTTCGGAATTTCTATATGAATTGTTTATTAAGTGGGCGGGGTTTAGAGTTGAGGGGCGGAGCTTCTTCTAAACTTCTTCTCGATTTTTATTTATCCATCCATCAAGTTAGAGGGGTGACTGCATTCAATTTCAATTTTTCCAATTCATTCTTCACCAGTAAATTAAACCGTTATCTATGGGATTTTAGGGTATATGCATGGCCAACGTGTGGCTTCGCAGAATTTTTTGGAAGGAGATCTGAATTTTGAGTAATTGAATTTTGAACTTTGCTTTCAATCAGGCCAAATGTTCAAATGCCATGTTATACAGTCCGCTTTCCTCTTTGAAAAAGGATGTTTCCTACACTCTTATGTCTACTCTGCCGCGGTCGCAAAAGAAACGTGCACTACTTTCCAGACAACCTATTCTTTGTTGGTATTATCAACCTACTAATAGCGCATTTTTGCCATTTTATTCAACGACATAACATCTAAGGAAAACAAGCGTTCCAACGCTGACAGGTCCATGAAAATTAGGAGATCATCAAGATTTACAGGATGTTTGCTGCGAAAATAATAACAGTAGCATAGAACCTCTCGAGATGATAACACGTTGCACTTTTTCAATACTTCTTGCTGACAGAGGAGGAGAGTCAGTTGCTGATAAGGCGCCTTAAGAAATAAACACAAAAAATATCGGAGCCCCTGCCTTCCTTGATACGCTTTTTCAAATATCTCAAGACTCTGTTCCATTTTAATCTTTCGTCATCAAAAAAGAAAAAAATGGTTTCCACCACTGATTCACCTCTTCAATCAGTGATTTTCTGATCGCTAAATCAAGAACGGAACATAACTTTTTTCTCTATGAATTATGTCGCCTTCGTCTCGCTAGTAATCCCCCAAAACCCCCCAAACGACTTTCTTATCAGTCTGAAAGACAGCACTGAGACATTCCTGGCTCATAAATTTTTCTGAAAGGTCAAATGGCGTACGTGCTCATTTACGAGCACTCCTTCAACACGAAAATGTGAAAGCAAAAATCAAATGAGCCTTTAGAAAAGTCCACTTTTCCTATGTGACATCGCGTCATGGATCCCAACTAGAGCATCTTCACCAAATGGATCGACTTCTGTGATTATGAAGCAAAATACAGTAAATAGTTGTTGATGACGAATTGAGAAGGGGAAAAACAAACAATTAAAGGAAAGGAGAGCGGACGCGAGATTTATAAAAGTGTTACTGAGCCCGAGTGGAATAAACTGAAAGAAACAATGTATCCAAAAGTATTTTTGAACAAGCTCCTATCTGTTCTCGTATTTCTAGAATTCTCAAGTGGTTGATGATCCATAATGATAATGTATTTATAGTATAATCCATAAATAAGAAAAAAATTTCACGTTGATTGAACCGTTAGAAAAGGCGCTGTTTGAAATGTGAGATTAAAAAAATTTTCATGATGGAGAACTTCCAGACGCTCGTCGATCAACATTGACGAATATGGCAACATTGGAGTGAATTTGTCTTAGACCCATCAGGTTCATAGAGGTTCATAGGTTTGAAAAAGCAATAATTCTTGATCATAAGATAGAAGTCTTATTTCAACCTCCAGAAAAGTCTAGTGTATTACTCAGGTGTTCATAAAGAGCTTAGTCTTGTGCAGAACACACTTTTTATCCTGAAAAAGAGATGAATAACGAAAGCTAATTTTGCTGAAATAGCGGATGAAGTATGCATTTTTTAAAGTAATTTATGGTCAAATAAAACTAGACACAAGTTCGAGGAGCGGTTGCAACTTTTTGATTTAAATATTGGTTTTATCAAATATTTTGGAAAACTCAGGCTGAACAATAACCTTGGCCCTCTCTTCCTACTAACGAGTATGAGACTTGGCATATACAGGGTGTCCCAAAAAAATGTTAACACTGTTTGATCGTTAATAACTCCCTTGCTTTCAAGTCTTTCGCCGAGCTTTAGGTACCATTCTGTAGAGCGAGGAAAAACTTAGATTTACAGTATCGAGCGAATCATCTAACGCTCTTCGTTACTGTAGAATTACGGTAGGAAATTCCAAAACGTGGAACCGTCATGAAATATGCCCTCTGACAAAATTTTTTTTCAAAAAATCTGAAAAATCGTGTACTAGGATTTTCGCGCACGCTGATTTTACTACATAACTTTTTGTGAGTGTTTTCAGCTTTTTTGATGGTGTAATCACATTTTTGGCACATGCTGGGAAGTCAGTTATTACACTTTACCTAGGATAACTTTGAAAAGAAACATCACAATGAAACTAAAATTTCATATCCGAAATCAGCGGCTTTCATTACCATAGTACAAGAGATTTTGGCTTGTTTGGCTCTGTTTCAAAGCAGAAAACGGGCTTTAATAGCTTAAAATCCTTGTCAAATTTCCTACCGTAATTCTACAGTAACGAGGAGAGTTAGATGATTCGCTCGATACTGTAAATCTAAGTTTCTCCTCGCTCTACAAAACGGTGCCTCAAGCTCGGCGGAAAACATGAAAGCAAGGGAGTTATTAACGATCAAACAGTGTTAACATTTTTTTGGGACACCCTGTATTTGTCAAGTCTCTCCCTCCGTAAAGGATGGGACCTTTTCTCAAACCGAGTTTTGACATCTAGACTCTAAAAGACAAGAGTTGAGGAGAGAGTCTAGTTGTTAAAATTCCGTTTAAGGAAAGGGGCGAAAACAGCTCACGAATCTTTTTCTCTTTTATACAGGCCAAAATGTAATTCTCATTGATATAATCTCCTTCACATAATTCTCTGACAAAACGTACACTAAAATTTTCTGCTGAAAAAATTCTGTATAAAAGGTGAGATGTTGTGGAAAGAGGGAGGGGAGGGGGTTACTTGTTCCGATTGTGTGGGGCATGTAGATACTAAGCATAGAAAGTTGTACCTTGTGACCTTAAGACAGAGATTATCCTTCTTTGGAATAAGAAAAGTGAGATGATTTTTTGGGCACAGATGAGGATCATCCAAAGCTTAACACCCTTGAAAAGCAAATCTAGAGCGAAAAGCAATGATGTGTCAAATTCTGTAAGAACAAGATGTGAAGATCTCGAAAAAATCTTAAAAGCCCATAAAACTGGATTGATTGACAGCTTCTTGGATGATAAAATTATTGTACTGACAGCTGACTTGAAAGAGGTCCGATAATGCAATAATTTACGACCGACATTGCAAAAAAATATTAGATGCCAAAATCGCGATTAATGAGTTCGTGCACCATATAACTTTATTTTCAACTGCAATAAAATAGAAAAACGAATAAATATTAAATATTAATGGTAAGCCTAGTTCATAATGTGCTAGATGGATCATATATCCACTGAATAAACATGGGTTGCATAAGATTGGTGGCGGCGCCTCTGATTTTGAGAGAGTAAAGACTAGAGCTGAGATGCTGTTAAAAAATGAGGGAGAGTTCATAACTCATCTTTTTGCAGAAAGGGACATTATAATGATGACATGCAGAAAAAAGAGGATAGAAGGTCATGGAGCCGGAAATTTTGCAAAAAACGTGTTATAAGAATGGACTCGGATGGGAAGAGGGAGAGGAACATATTTTATTCGAAAAATTTGAAATTGAGATCCATTTAATCAGCAGAATGGAGGAAGTGGAGGAGGGAAGGCGGGGGAGTCTGATACTATTTTTCGTAAGTAATTTGGTGTGCCATATTTATGATAGAAAAGACGAGCAAGGGTTGGGTTCTACTTAGATTTCCCAAAAATTCAAGAGCTTGATCAAGATGAAAGAGAGTGGGTAAACAGATTTGAAGAAATAAATAAAGTTTATATTTCTCCTCAATATTACTGGTATGATTATTTTCAAAGTAATAAAGTGCCGATATTGAATCTGAAGGGTTCTAGAAGGGAAAAGAAGGTGAGCAGGAGAGAATGCGCTGCTTGTTTCTTTGGAACTCACAGTCTATCACAAAATTCGATTTTTTCTACGAAAAGAAAGAGGAGAGGAGAGAGGATGGGGAGGAGGAATCAGGTAGATTATTTGAACTTTTGCAATTTAGCAACTGATTGTCATCGAATTCGAGAAGAAGGAAGAGGACATGAAGGGGAGAGAGACGGTTGAAAGTAGCCATTTTCCTAGCAGAAGAGTCAATCTGATCTGGCTTTACGTAAGAGGAGAGGGGGAGATGAAACTTTAAGGAGTGTATGATCCGCGGGTTATTGCAACTTCAGTCAGTGGAAGAAGTAGTAAAGGGGGAGGGATAAAATAAATACAGTAATCTCTTCGGAAATCAAAAGGCTGTACTGTTTCAATTAATTTGAGAAGAAGGAAGACGGCGGGTGGATAAGGTGAGCGTGAAGTAAGAGGAGTAACCAATTTTTTAGTATGACAAAATTCAAATTGATATGGCACGGGAGGGGAGAGGGAGAACGAAACCTACGAAGCTGGATTTTGCAGGACTGATGCGGTTGCGGTACTCAACTGTTTAAAGTGGGCGAGGGGGGGGGGGGGGAGGGGCAGAGAGGTAGGGTACCATACTTGTTGAGGAATAAAAATCAATATCTTTTCCAGAAATTAAAACATAGTGCAATGGATTGGGTCAAAAAGATGACGACCCGCGCCCGATAGTCAGAGCTTCGTCTTAAGACTGTGGAGAATTTCTCAAGCATTTTTGTTTGCACACAAAAAGTGCACATTGATCGATAGCGATGTGGTGTTGAAGTGTTTATTCAGATGTTGATATGGCGATGTGAAAAAGTGGTCGGCACGCCGCACACGCGCATCTGTGTTGTGTGTGGTTTCAATACGTGAAACCACACGCTGTGAATGTTGACGAGACGAAAGACGGCGCAACGCACGGAGACGCAGCGTTTTAACGCGTGCGACCGTCGACGCGGAAGGCGGGACGTTAGCCATCGGGAAAGAAGCATTGTTTGATTTCTTGACGGCACGGGAGATGACGACGACGTCTGGCCAAAGAATGAAAAATTATGATAGAAAACGGACAAAATTAGGACGGGGAGGATGGATGACAAACATTAGAAGTCGACTCGACGGACTACTGTTCCTCTCTAAACATACTACTCCACAATGTGAAGACCAGTAGTCAGCAGATACGATATTCGTTTTTCTAATCTGCGGCGGTCCAAGGCCCATCGGTAATTGATGTCATTAGGAATCTCATGTCTACAGTACAACAAAAACTTTCACAACTACAAGTCAGAAAATCAGAGCAACAAAGTCAGGCCATTAATCAGCTCAAAAATTATCAGCCAAAAATCATTTCCTTTAGTGATGACGTAAAAGAACAAGGGCTGGTTGTGCCTCTAGTCATTTTCTCGCTATAGCATTAGCATTGTAAAGAAAGTCCATTATGAGAATAACATGGGGGAGAGATTCTGAGATAGGATTATGATGAAAATTTTATCATGAATGAATGAAAGATTCATAGTATTTTTTTCTGATAGATCTATGAAATTGGAAGGATTCGCGGACTTTGACTTGTGTATTCGTAAGTAATCTAAAATATTTGAATATCTATCCATATGTGACCCTCAACGATCTTTTTGATTGAAAAGACCCGATGATTGGCTTTTGTGGTGCTTGATTGGACTTACGGATTTTTAAAAAAGAAAACGTTAGTCGTTGATATATGCTACTTTACTATTTTTATGCTTGAGTCGCAGAAATTGAAATCAAAACAGATAGACTAGATGAAGAAAACCTTATTTTTTCCTTCATGTTTCTATCATTGCTGTTTCTTTTTATTCTTTGGGTTGTTTTCCATTTTTGGCAATGTCTCAGTGTTTCTTTGTTTGTAACTACTTGCTGATAGCTGTCATGACTCGCAGTTTAGGTAGAGTCAACTTTTTTTTCTAGAGCTTAGTTAGTTTTCTGCACAGTATGCTGACGTAAATCTGCACACTTCTTTGATAGAATTATAGCGTAAGACATACCTTTTGAATAAAGCTCATTAACTGACAATGCTTCGTTTTCGATTTATGATTTTGTCAACTAAGGCCTTCTTTCAATCTTTAAAAGCACTGTCGCAGAATTTTTGCAAGATACGAGAACGTTTCGCAAAGAAAACTAGCCTTATCAGGGGCGTAATTGCTGTTACTGATTTTAGTCAACGGAAGTTTGTAGTGCCTTATAGTACTTATGTTAGTTAAAATCTGGTAAATCACAGAATAAATTTTTGTAAATAAAATATCATGAGTGATTTCGATCGCTCATTTGGAAAATATGACATCTATACTGCTTTGCTATTGCCCTACGGTGCGGTAACAGTAAAGCTACGGTAAGTCAGTGGAATAATTTCAAAGCAATGAATGCGGTATTCGTGTGGCTCTATCCCACTTCTTTGGTAAAACTCATTAATTTGTTGATTGTTCTGGTTGCTCTACAATATACTCAGCACAGAGCGAGGAGTAATTCTATGAAGATGAGGATGTCGATTTAGCAATAAGGTGAACAACTTGGGAAGATCTAGCTTCCGCAACTTTTATTTAATAACATCTGTGCTCATCAAAGCGAATATTTAGAAGAGTTGGAACCTTTCCATCAGAATTAGACACAGCGAACGAGCATTAGCAAGAACAGTTAATTTGAGACCACTATGGCCAGTCTGATTACTTTCTTACATTGATGACTGATAAGTTCTTCAGATGCCGTCAATCACAAGATGCATTTCGCAACAGTTCGAGAAATTTCGCGTCACTTTCAATTTTCAAATTTGTCACAAGGCAGCTTGACTTCGACTCGTGCTCGAAAAAAATTTCGACATCGCAATATGGAAGTAAAATTGTAGGAAGATTCGCCAAAGGCAGTAATTTTCGCAAAGTATAAAGTCAGCTGCGAGAAACTCATTCCAGCTTCCCATTCACCTTTTTTATGGGACCGACCTAAAAGAATAATTTGCATAAACTAATCTGACCTTCTCTTTTCAATGGCCTATTTGTTTTTGTCCTTGAAAGGACGAGGCCAGGACTTCACAATGCTTAGGTGGAGGGCACTCTCGTACGTCAAATGGGGCACAAAGGCAAACATTCACCTGTGGTCCACATATTTCTTTCTAGAAAACATGCTCGAAACACAGTACCATTCTTCAATGGAAAGTTCAAGCACGTTTTGGTGTTTTCATATTACTCTTGGATGAACCGCAAGGTTGAAAGGAAAGAAACAGTTCAATCAATAAAAACTTAAGGTATGTGTGACAAATACAATACCGCTAGTAGTTTGTGAAAAAAATCACTGCACTTCGTCGGAGATCGCCTAACTTTAGTTCCTTCAAGGTGAGAACTTTTGAGATTATTTTTTTTTGTTGGGGACGAATTTTCAATCCATTAACACCATTCAACTCAGCTCGACGAAACGCATCTTCTGATATATAGAAGTGCCTGTTTGGGCACGACAGCCGGTCAGATTTCATGGACCCTCCCAGTTTTTTTTGGTAAGTCGTTGTGCAATGATTCAACCTCTGCGTAACCCACCGTGAGCAAGAATCTGCGAATATCCTTGAAAATTGACCGACTATCGTGTCCAAAAGGTACTCTATAAAAAGAAAGAAGCGTACGGTCGAGCTGAATTGAATGGTCCTTTTGGAATGAGAAGTCGTCCACTCTGAAGCAAGATATGGCGATCAAACGAAAGTTCGGCGAACTCCAGCGGAGTGCGGTGATTTTTTCCACAAATTCCAAGCGGTAGTGTATTTCGAATGGTTAACCGAATAAGAGGCTTTTTTACAGATTTTGTGGACTATTAGCTTTCTCATGAGCTAGCCCCATTAACGGATGAAGAAAATGATAGAAGTGATAGCCATGACAACAAATCGTGAAATCAAGATACTGATAGAACATATGGATGACTATAAAAATTGAATTTGAATGAGTTTGTTCTGGCTTCGGCTAACAGACTTTCATACTTCATAGTTTTCTTGCGGAAGTGAAATAAATTGTGAAGGAATCAGGTGGTTGGGATATACGCAGTAAGAGATATACAATCCATAGAGAGACACGTGGAAGCTAGCAGGCTTCTAGAGCAGACCACAGACAGAAAAGGATGTGATCCAAAAACAATCGCACGTCGAATTGTAAATATGGAAGTGTATCTAGTTGAGCAAACAGACTGAAGAGTGCTGAAACCGCAAGGTAAACAAAAAAGATCATATAAGTCAAATATCTGTCAGAGTTGGGCAAGACATAACTATACGCCAAAAAAAATGAAGCTTGGATATTTTTGAGGATAGTCTCCCGTGCTCAAGCTCCCGCGAAGGACACTTGAAGACAGTTCCGACCATTTCTGTACAAAAAAAGGACTTTCAAAAACCGATGTTTTGATTTTGGTATCGCGCTGTCGAAGCTTTGATTGCAAGAAAAGACAAAAAAATGGGGATTAATCTAGTTGCCGTATTGAAACTAAAAGGGGCCAATAACCTTATAAACTGAGCGGTATAAGCGTATCTTAGGGGCAACGTCCACCCCATTTTCGATTTCGATGTTTTGGTCGTTCCGGGGTCTGCTCATGTCCCTGATTCCGAATATGATGTTGAAAACCCGCAAAAACTCCGGCAATCCCCATTCCGGAGAACCCGCAGGCCTGTTTTCCGGAACGGTGATTGGATGGCGCTTACGGATGGGCGGGCATTACTGGAGAGAGGCGGTGCCGACTTGAGGTCCTCGTACCTCCTCGCTGTTCCGAAGCTATTTCTCGCTTTCGAAGCGACATTTTGCGTAGCGACTCGGGCATTGGGTTGATGAGGGGCCCTACTATCATATGCTTCCAAAAGCTCAAAACCCTCAACTTAGGGTGGACGGTGTCTTTAAGCTGCTGAAGGGTTAGTGCCAAATTCAAGGGAATTCGATGTTTTAGGAGTTGGACTACTTTCTTACCAATCTCGAATAACGTATGATTCGTGTTATTTGATTTACCGTGAAAAAAAAACCTTTCATTCTTCCCAAAACTTCAAAAGATCAGTACTTTAGTACCAGTGTCATGTTATATTACGAAGTCGCAGAGTTCGTTGACATGTTCCAGAAAAACAAAAACCAAAAGATTGGCAAGAACATCATTAGAAGTGATTTTTGGATCATGTTGATATGATTTGCTATTTAGATGATTCGAATTGACTACTAAACAATCTTGGACTGGTTTCTAATTCAGAAATCATTTCTTTCTGCCGTATGAACTGATACGGTCCTGGATGAAGAGATCGTTTTTTGGCAGTTTTGCAAATTTGCTGAAGGTGGTCCAAATCAGCAAAAGACTGATACTTTGAGTTCAAGATGGAAAAACTGTAGGAGGATCGGGAAAAGATCCAATGCTTAAACTAAGCTTAATCTATTGAAAGTCTACTACGGCAGTCTTGATCACACATGAAAAGCAAACAGTTCTTTTGCGTTTTAAAGGGACGATCTTTTGAGCAAACAGATTTGGGCACGGCTGACGGACGCGGATTTTGATTTTTCAAAGTGCAGTGAAAACCTTAAAGAGCGTGCGGTGGGTAATGAGAGTATGCAGAGAAGGTGAAAAGCAGTTTTCAACACTTCATTTGAGATGTACTAGATGTTATATATAAGGTATTCTAGAAACAGGACGTTTGATCTTCAGTTGCTCCCATGCATAAAAAGTTCAAGAATTCCTTACATTAACACGTTGACGACCGCGCCATTTTGGGCAAAACTCTCACTAACGTCCTTCGCGCATTTGACCCGTGCACGCGCGGATGCACGCGCGAAAACATTATGCGGGAGTCCTTTTGACGCTTATTCATAAAACATGTGAACTTTGTTCAGAGATACATGTATATCACAGAGCCTTACCAGAACTTACACAAATCAAGGTTTTTGCGTGGATTTTCCCTCCCAATAACCGCGCAATCGCTATATTGGAGGAATTTCTTTTCAAAAAACGCTGTAATACCAGGTATTTTTTGCTTGATTCATCCTTTTTCCTTTAAAACAGTTTTACAGAGTTTTATCCTTATCGGAAGAACGTAAATAGCGTGTGTTTGCCTTACCAAAAACCGACTGATTACCCAATTTTGCGGCCTAAACTTCTGAACAGCTGCCGCGATGCCCTGCGTTCTGTAAGACTATCAGGCCACTGGTAGTATTACTGCATAGAAGTTGCCTTAAAACTTTTCGTTTACGCTCAAAAAACTAGCGTGCATATGCGCGGATGCACGAAAATGCTAAACGGGAGTTAGAGCGTGCATACGCGCGGATGCATACGGTCGTCAACGTGTTAATAACGCAACTGCCAATCACATGTTATAGAGCGAGTCATCGATTTCTCTGACTGTAAGATTACGGTAGGAGCTTTTGGCAAACAGCGCCATTCATGTATGCCACCGCTTCAGGGGAGATCTCCAAATAGTATGGAAAATTGTGCACTAGTCATTTTACTCACGCTAATTTTATTGCCTTCTGCAAATATTTATCTTTTTTTATGACATAACTGCGCTTTTGAGGAGCATTAAGAGCACGCTTCATTCTTTTGAGCATATTATATAACTTGCTATCAGATAAGAGCAAATCAAAGCATTTGCTGAAAACTGACAAACTACTCTGATTTGCCATGGAATTAAAAATCAGTTCAGTGAATAGATGCTATCAAAACGTTGATTGCAGATGTCTTTTCTATTTGCAAAATTATTTCAGCAAGCGCTTGATTACGCGCAGATTCAGAATCGACACTAAGCCTTCTAAGCGCATGAGATGCAGCTACTCTATGACGCATAATATGCACAAACTCTTCTTCAAAGTACCCTCTGATTCAACAGGACTGGCGGCTGGTGGGTAGGACTCACGTCCTCGCGACCACCTTGCCTGGATCTGCACCTCTTTCGCGATCGTGCTCTGTAGTGATTGAAACTCCGCCTTTCCCGCGCTCGTGATGGAAAAGTGATTAGAGAGCATGCTCACGAAAGGAATGCAAAGCCCGAGCGGCTCCGCTCTCCAGCCGCCAATCCTCTTGATTCAGAGGGTATAACCACATCCACTCACATTTACTATGGTACATAATAAACCGTCACAGCGGACGGGGAGTGGCACGCTGCCAATATTTGCACCGACGAGCGGATGAGCATCTTCCGTACTTGGTCCCGGAAAAAGTCGAGTTTATACTGTGGTAATGTGCGCATTCTCAATAAGAGATTCACCGATTGGGCACAATCTGTCCCAATCGGGCCGCATATCGGCGCAGTCGGAGAGAGCGAAGAGATTGAAGAGTAGGTGAGCCGATACGGTCAAACATTATTTGCTGCCAATCAATAAAGCCATGGTTCACGGCGGTTTGAAGCACCACTTTTGCTCAGCCGCAAAGTCATCGTCGATTGCGATCACTATCCAGAAAACGATGACAAAACTAACAATACTTCGTAGATGTTATTCTGATCGAAACGACTAAAATCACCTTACAGAGCTTGATAAAATTTAGCCGCATATTTCTTATTTCAACAATGTGTACTTCTGCTGTTTTACTGACCATGACAATATGCCCGCTGAAGTATGCATATTGTGAGTAGCTCGAGAGCAATTTAGAAATTTTTCTGCTCCTTCACATTCTCACGCATTCTCCTTCAAGCGCGATGGGGTGGCAAGTTGATCGCTAGGTCATATGACGGTTGCTGGATCGCAATACTAAAGCACACTGTGTGGCATAGACAGCAATAAAGATACCTCATTGCGTGAACTGCAAAAGAAAAGTGTCGTCAATTGTTACGCTTTCATTTCGCTTCGGGAATTATAACTCACTAGTTGGCTTTCCCGGTCCAGCCCGGGCCATGGTTGCGAGCCGCCCCTCCCCGGCCTATATGGTAGGATGACTTACCCTGGGACATCCGCTTGGAAACCGCATCCTCGTGATCCTGAGGTGAAAATGAGCTTCACCGCCCTTTTTTACATGAGTATGGAAAATGCTTGATTGAACATGATAAACTTTTAATTCCTTAGAAAAATGTAAACAAATTAATAAATCGATAGAAGGACCCAACGCTGCAAAAAGTAGCCTATCATCTGCGCAAGGGTCGAAAACATATGTGTGCAAAGTTTCAGCTGGATCGGTTGAGTGGCGCGCGTTTCTATAACGCACATACCCTCCAAACTGACAATTTTTGAGTTTTATATATATATAGATTATACTAGCCGTTTTGTGGAGGGCAGATTTACAACCCTTTTTTAGCGTCCGCCTTATAAGTGTACGTTTCCCCTTGAAAGTATTCCTTTACTAGTCTAGGAAAAAGAACTTTTGCATAAGCATATTCTAATTTATACTCCTGCAATAGGTTTTGTTAGTATCATTTTCTCTGATTTTTGCTTATACAAGCCGTGCACATTAGTGTATCACTTTTGTTTGTCGTCTACGTCATACATGATCCTTGCATATGACGGTGTAGCGGCATTCACGTGAGTAAGCCGCAAAATCTTTTTGTATTCCCAGCTGAAGACTTTTCGAACATTCTTTCGCTTGCGTTTTCCTTACAGGTGCTTTATAAAATCATAACATCAGTCAGTTTCTACCTCCGTGCTCAGGTTGAAGACGTGTCTGTCAGTTACCGCTTCCAACCAAGAATCTCTCACGACGAATAGAAGTTTCATTCAAATTCGAGATACAAAGCTAGACAAAATGCTGTGTATTTGTTTGCTGAAGACGCCACTACGGCTTTCGCGGGTGGATTAAAAAAAGATGTGCAATTTACTCTAATACAAGATGAGACAAACCAGATACGGCCGGCTGTAACAGCAAAATTACGGTTAATTGTACCTATAATGCACTCTGTGCAAACTTGATGCAACACAGAACTACACTTGCATAAGCTCGTTGGTATTCTGTATTTCGTTGGCGGCAATGCCATGATATTGGAGACTTTAGAAAAAAGAATCTTAGAACGCTTATGACACCTGAATTCAGCGTCTGAGGGGGGAGATTGTAGAAACTTGTTTTTATACTATTTTTTGAGCAAATTTTTGCTCAAATGCGAAAGCAAACTTAGGTCAATGCGGGGAAGTATGGTTAAAGGTTGTGAAAGCACTTCCTACTCGGCTCAGTGGAAGTCATAGCCTTCTGGTCTAGACGAGAACACAAAGGCGGATAAAGAGCAAGGCGCAGCACGTTCTATCGTCAGTGAGAAAGCCTCGTGACCTGGTTTGTACAAGTATTCATAGCTCTTGTCTCCTGCAATCATTTTACTCAGCGTATGCCGTGAGTTTTGGTTGAATATTGAGCAACTCTTAGTACTTGGACATGGGCATGTACTGTTACGCTGAGTCTGACAAAGTTCAATTCTCCTGGAGGGGCTCTAACCACCAACAAGAATTTTTCGGAGCTTTCGTATCTAGTCATATCAAACAAAATAAAAGAGATTACGTGACTGCGTTCGCACGCTACTGGCAAGGTAACAGAGATAATTACAATTTGCTATTTGCGATGTGATAGATGAAACGCTTCCGTTATCAGGCAACGGCAGCTAAACGTGGTAGTAAGGGGGTCCAGCCATACTTTACCAGCATTTGAAAGTATTACCTGTGTCGGTTTTGCGCCTGCGCCAATTTCTGGGAAGTTTTCTCGCAGCGCATTGTGCGGAACAGTAACGTCCAAAATTTGTTTGGGGAAGGGGGGGGGACATGGGGATGCTTCCCAACATTTCAACAAGTCTACTGTGATCGAAGGATTCTATAAAGCTGTCATGCAACTTTCAAAACTCTTCCAAATATGATTGTTAGAGGGTGATTGCACTGATTGAGCATGAGAGAATAAAAAATTTCGTCTTAAATTTCTAGGAACAAAGCTATCATACTCTCTATAAAGCGCAAGCACCCCCATGTGACTCATCGTGGATGTTTGCAACCAGCAGTGTTCTTTGATACCTTGCCACTGCAGTCGTGTTTTCGTAAATGAGCTCAGTGCACTAAGTACAGCTGCCCTTTCGCATCACGACCTACGAAGTGGTGTTACCGCGACCATATACGAAAGTCTTGGTTTTTGATATGTTTACGGTTTATCCAACTAAGTGCAATCTATGAAACACTGGCAACGCTGGAGGTGGTAAGACGGATCAGTTCAGTTTCGTCATCACTATTCGACTTCAAAGAATACAACAGATTTTGATATTAACGCAAACACGTAGGTTACAATGATCCTCAGTTTGTGAACTACATTCCCTAATGCCATGTTGTTATCATATGTTTCTCTTTATGCAAGAAAAGGGAAAAACGTTATTTCTTTTTTGTCGTAAACCTAATCTAAACGAATTATCGTACTCTATGCAACCCATGCAGCAAAGTACAACACTGTCGAAGGCATCTTTCTTTTGGTAGTTTTCACAAAATCAAGCACAAAATCTTTGCTTAACCCGCCGCAGTTCGCGGATGATAGAATCTGTAATTGCTTGCATGAGAATACAACCATCATTAACTTTAGTTTAGTATTCTTAAGCCCTAAACCTGAAAAGCCTCAGAACTTCTGAAGCTTTTCAGATTTATGGCTTAAGAACTTTGTTCTGTCTGCAATAGTGGACATTTCAGAACTTTTTGTATTTTCCAGTACGGTACGGAAAGTGCTATCGGGTTGAAAGTCGCATAGGCCGCAGTTGATTACATAGAGCTTCCTTAGCTGACTTAGTGCTGAAATATTCGGAAAAGGCAAAATCTCTGAACATCACCTCAAATAGATTATGAACGCGAACGGAATGGGGGAGGCGAGATTTGGCTTTGAACTCAAGGATGCCTTAAAAACGATGCCCATGAAGATGGTAACGTTTGCAGCGCTCTGTAGCGGTTAGAAAGGAGAAGAAGCTACTATGAAACGGTTTTCAAAAATCGGGAGCATCTACTGGGGTACTAAAACAGAGTAACAGAAGGCTACGGTAACAAAGCGAGTTGTGCGCAAATTAGCTAAGAGTTTTCGTTCCTTTTTAAAATTGCTGGAAACTTACTCAATACCAATCACTACTTTCTATGTAAAAGTATGCCTGAGAATCAGCGCTATACTTTTTGTCTAGGGAAATGTAAGCCACAGAACTAAAGGCACGCTACAAGAGCTGGAACTTTTGACTTTTGAACACATCCACTCCACACACAGCCAGTCCAAAGCGCCGCGAAGCGGCGCTTTGGACTGGTACACAATATTGAGAAAGACTGACACCAAGTAAAAAGACTTATGAGTTCTTGACACTTTTACTGCTGAAAGGTTTCTCGTTATCAAACAAAGTCTCGTCTATAAATTGACATGGATCACTGATTAGAGTGGAGCCACTGCACGTACTGAAATACGCAGGCTAACAAAGAGCATATCCACTTCCTATTAAAAGCTATCCGTTTTGAAATGACCACAAGATCAATCTAAGTGGTCTCTTCGAAATGGATCGCTTATAATAGAGAGTAGATATCCAACTAGAAGGCCTCCAAACGTTTTAGAGTAGGGTAGAAAGACGTGATTTCTTCGAATTTTTGACCCATTGTTTCGAATAACTTTTCTCTTTCAGCCTCTCGGATCAATGTGTACGTTTAAATTTAGTGTGATACTACCACATGAGCTTGGGTAGGGAGGGCGAGAGAGATGTGGAGAATAAGGAGTGGGAGGGGGGAGAGAAGTGGAAGGGAGGGGACTAGTGCCGAATTGGTAAGTTTAAGCTCCAGACGTGAAGTGATACGCGTTGAACACGGCAAAAGATAATAAAAATTATCCTAATTGCTTAACTAACAATACTGTTGAGTCAATGGTAAAAGAGTAGGTTTCCGCATTTTATCATTGACTCCAAGGTTTAACCCAATTATAAAATAAATAGCAAGAATTGAAGGGCTGTCAAAAAGTGAAGTCTTCGCTAACTGCGCGAAAATTAAAGGAACTTCATTTGAAAAACTCCCTGCTTCCAGCTAGTGCCCTGAATAAAAGTCAACTTAAACCAATGTCTGCTAAACATCTACGAGCTTCGGCATATTAGTACGTTTCTTTTATTTATTTATTTGTTTATTTATTTATTGTAATACACTCTAGGTGTGCCTTTAGTAAACAACCAAACGCTCTGTGATGATAAACTCAGACGGTAGCCAGCCGCTCCCAACGAATCGGCAGTCTAAGTTGATCCGGATGAAAGGACCAGTAGTAAGTCATAAGCGGGGACACCACATCATAGTTTGTTGGCATATCTTACTGTCTTCCGGAGGTAAGACATAAGATATGCCTATAGTCTCTCCTTTTTGGACCGAGCGAGCCTACGGGCGGCCACTAGCTTGTATCCCATAGAAAACGTGTCTCTTTGAAAGGCTAGCAGTACCTACAATTAGAGAGTGAGAGTAAGTCTTTGTGAACATCAGGCCAAAAACGTTTGTCGTCTGCCTCTGTGGACATGACTCATCAGTAAAAAAGCTAGAGATTCGAAGGGGTTTGGTTGTTCTTCGTGCGCGATAGTCTGGTGACACACTGCAAATTCGTTATAGGCGTTTCCTGAGTTTTTTCTTGAAATTATCAGACTGATGTTTAAATGTGAAGACAAGTGAGTCAGTTATATTTTAGCCTTCCGCGTTCAATAAAAGATGACCAATTTTACCATTAGTGTAAAATGTCTCTGTAAATATCTACTTGTTATGTGAAAAAAAATTTTTGCGTTATCGTCCTTCCTGCAAACACAGTCGATCTTTTCCAAACGCCTGTCAAATATTAGAATTGTTGATTAGATTTTTCCGTATACCCTATTTCCCGGGGTGTATGGTGGTGCACCTTGTATTGTAACGAAATGTTTGGGTGTCGACGTTAAGCTATGATTGGTACCGTCTCTCAGACTTTCTCACAAGGAAAGTTTACTTGGTCGAAGTGGTGATCTGGAAAATGATGTTTACCTACGGATAGAGCTTAAAACGCTTAACTCAAGTATACCTTCTATATTTGCGAAGTATTTTCCTGTAGAAATTCATGACCTTTCTATTTTCAATGGAATTGTAATTTAGAAGGAAAATGACGATTGTAAATACATGGATGGACAACACTCGAAAACTATAGGTCTTACCAGATTGGACTTACAATGCTTATTAAATGCTTCGCCTGAGCCTGCTTAATTTGGGGAAAACTACCGTAATTTTGAAAATAAAAATGCACGAAAATTTTGCAAAAGGAAAGCTCATACCTTTTTTAGAAGAGCGCATTGCAGGTACGGAAGGTATATCTGGCATCATTGTTTAAAACTCTATCTTGTACAACACCTTTCAAAAATCCACTTCGTTCAAGCATTCCCTTGTCAGTAACGCTTACTTCCAGCTCTCCCAACCGGCATATATGATAGTCAACTAGACATCTTACTAAGCATTTATCAAGCAACTATAAACAAAGCATAGCATATAAAGGTGTAGCAGCAGACAGCAAATAACGGGGCGGAATGAAAACATAGGAATGGTTAGGTAAGAAATGAGGTACAGGATAGATAATAAAATATCTGAGATAGAGGTAGCCAAGCAGGAATTAGTGTTCCGGCTCAACCTTACATAAGCATGTCAGTACGGATAGCGAGCAGTAAACGAGATAACTACACGCAAGCAATAAGGAAGGATAATCATGACTTATAATAAGCAGCTTATTTGTCGGTCTGTAAGTCTGTCTGTTACGAAATTACAGTGAGAAGTGATTTACGATACTAAACATCATGTGAGATTAAGATAGCGTGTATGGATCATTTTTAACTACGGGTCTCATGCTGCAGTCAACCGAACAACGATTGGAGAGACAAGCTCTCAGAGAGTGAGTTCACCCACGGTTCATGATGACCAGTGCGAACCTCTGCGAAGCAGAGTTGAAGCACTGATAATAAAATAAGAATAGACAGAACCAACTTCAATAAAAGGATGGGTGATTAAGATAAGAGGGAGGGGGAGCGGAGATTCGGAGACGATGTTATGGAACAGGCAGCTCAGAATCTGCCTTAGGCCTAACCTCTTGTAGACGGGGCGTGTTACTTTATATAGCCCTGGACGAGAGAAGATGGACCAATCGCGCAGACATTCGCGCTTTTCTACATGATTTTCTTTCGTAAGGTCCCGGTCCCCGAGAATAAGGAAATTCTCATGTGCATCTTGGCAAATGGTGTAACGTGGCCGATTGCACTGCAACAGAAGCAGATTGGGTTCTCTGTGCGTACTTTTGAAGGATGGTTTTTGAGGGGGACAGAGAAGAAGTATGCGGGCTCTTGTACGGCATCGAGATCATAGAGTGGAGGTTCGTGTGGATCTGAAGTCTGGGAGAAATACATAATTTGATTAAGCATGGGGTAGCTCCAGGTGTCTCCCAATTGCATAGTTTTGGTTGTTGAGACCTCACAATTTTCTGGGAGAAGGTTTGAATGTGGTGAGAGTGGTGTGTGTTCTACGACGAGAAAAGCTTTTGGGAAGCTGGCCTGACATATTGATGGCAGTTATGGAAGGAGTGGTTCCTTTCGGAGGGTTTGTGGCAATGCCAGATTCGTTAACTCGGGAAGGGGAGGGGAGGTAGCAGATAGGATACAATCGAGTTTAATTCAAATGTTACGGATACAGCGAGAAGAGCTTCAAGGAAAAGTATTGTTTGGAATGTTCAAAGTTATGGTAGTATCAGAAGGAAGAGCGGGAGTAGGAGGACGAGAACAGCTAAGGAAGGAAAAGGAGGGGAAGAAGAAAAATGAGAAGAACAAGAAGAAGAAGAACGATATTAACATGACACAGGTGAATATTGCGTGTGACGAGAGCTGCATGACGGTGAAGAGCAGGATCTCTTACGATGAAACGTTTGCAGACGATAGGAAGCACGTTGGTTGACATCTGGAATATGGTGAATATGGTCCGAAATCCTCGATCTAGTACGCTTAACATGTTTAACACGCTATTCTGGGTGTAGCATAGCAGAAAGCGCTCTGTGGCAAGGATGCTGCGCGCGGTGCGCGCGGCGCGGTTCATTTGAACGTTGCGTGTGATGTCGATTTTCGAAAATCATATGAGTGGTGGCGGGATTATTATCATGGCGTTTATTCGTGTGGTTTCTTTCATTCCTGCTAGGTGTTCGCTTTCTTCCTTTTCCTTTTCAAATGTGCAGAATCATTTTGTTTAGTTTTTCTCTGTTTGCTTTCATCGAGGTTTTCGTTAGATTTCGATATTGTTGATAGAATTTCGCCATTGTGTTAATTTAAAGGACGTTAGTTGTTTCGCTGCGTTTTCAAATTTTCTTGTGATCTTACTGATTGATTATAATTGCAGATGATCCAGTCGGTGGACCGAAGCTTGGCTTATTATCACTATCACTCCATTAGGTCCATTGATTCCTGTCATATATATTGAATAGTTGTGATATATGTAGACGTGTATCTTAATCGTTTCAATTTCTGTTGTCGGATTCATTTTACTAGTCTACAGTGTTTTATATTTATGTGAATAAAGGTTTAATTGGTTAACTGGGTACGGTTTAAGGTAGGATTATTGTGGACTTGTGCTTCCCGTCAATGATGTTGCAGAAGAATAGATTTTAAACGATTCATGTGGATGTTTCGTAAGCGGCGGCCGCGTCGGATGGTGACGTTTGGCCGTTCAATATCCACGATAGGGAAAGGACCTTCAAATTTAAGCGCAATTCATGATCCTACATCTTTTCTTATCAGAACTTTTTGTCCGTTCAGATAGCTATTCTGGCTAACACGTTTTCTCAAATCCTAATGATTTTCTGCATGGTTTGGGAGGTAGTCAAGTTTTGAGTCACGTCTTTTCAAACATTTGAGGGTAGAGGTTAACTGACTTACGTAGTCTTCTTCACCTATATAAGTTCTTGAAGGGAGTTGTAGGGCTAGATGGAAGGCACTGTTAGCTTCCTTTCCGTGAATGATGAAGAATGGAATATATTACGAGGAGGCATTTTCGGAGGTGTTATATACGTTACACTATCTCATTGACCTTCTTATTGGGTTATGGCGGTGGCTAGCAATTCTTCCATAGTTTTGTTGAAGCGCTTCACTTGGCCATTACTTTCATGGTGGGTAGGTGTACTAGTTTTGTGGGTAGCGTTAAGCATAAGGTATTTTTAAGAATATCGCTGGCAAAGTTACTGTCTAGGGGTCCTATGACATCGGAGTGGACGCGCTGAAATGGTCGCATGGGGATTTCAAATCTGTCCAGCGGTTCATTTATGCGATAAATAGACGGGTCTTTCTGTAGTTGACAAATTGGGCAGAATTTTATAAATTCGCTGAATCACTAGACATTCTATTCCAAATCTTATTTTATTTATAATGGCTCTAATATTTGGACTTTTAGGTGGGCTGTGCCAGCATGAGACTCACGTATATGTTTGATGAGCACTTCTTTGATGTTGGAGTACACTGTCCCAGGAGGTCTTCATGCAGGACTACTTGGGGATTTTGTAGACTTTCTCTGGTAGCTTATAGAGAATATCGTTTAAGATAGTGTAGTCGCAAGTGTAAGGATTGAGTTCTCTCGTTCTATGACCTGTTTGTAGGATATAATCCACGAATAATTCTTCTGTTTCTCCTTGATCATCTCAATAAATTCTGGGGAGGACAAGTTAATGATAGAAGTGTCGGTTTCGGTGGTTTTTACTTGAAGTGGGCGCCTCGAAAAGGCATCGCAGACGACATTTGCTATCCCGGGTCGGTATACGGTTCTTATGTCAAATTTCTGAGGATTATTTGGTACTTAGCTAGTCTCACGTCATGTCTTTTCGATATAAAAGCGGGACATGGTCTGTGAGTACAGTGCGTTTTGCTCCGTTAGTGTATGGAGGAAACTTTTGCACTGCAAAGACTACTCCAAATATTTGTAATTCTGTGGCGGGGTATCGGGATTCATGGCTATTCACGGCACGGCTAGCAATTATTCTTTGTTCGTTATCCTGTTCTTGTTTCAGAAGTCCTACTATGGCAATCATAGTCTCGGTGCGACCAAAACTGGAGCAGTGGTGAGTGCTTGTTTTAGCCGTTGCGTGGTTCTCACATCCGAAAGTCCGAATGAAGCTATGCCTTTTTTGGTTAGGGCGGTAAAGATGAAGTGATAGCCGCGAAATTATGGACAAATCTACGGAAGAATGACATTCTTAGGAAGGGTTGTTATCGGTGGAATTTTTGGAAGTTGGATAGTCGTCAATTGCTTTGATTTTTTCTAGGCTAGGTCTTATACATTCTTTATACGAAACAAACCCTAACAAATTGATTTTCTTGCAGGCTTCATTCCGATTCGTTCGGTTTTCGTGAACACTTCATCTATATCGTTGAGGTGCTCATCGGGGTTTCGGAGACAATCATCACATCATCAATATAGATGAAAACTTGAGCTCTGAGATGTTTTTTGAATTCATCCATTATTCGCTGGAAAGTTGCGGGGCACGCTTTAACCCCATTGGCATTCTTATGTACTTGCATGCTTCGAGGAAACAGGCTAAAGCTGTTTTCTCAATGGGTTTCCTCTAAAGTAATCTGGTGAAGAGCTTATTGGAAATCCAAGGAAAAGTATAGTCAGTTATTTGCACATAAATCGATTATAGCTTTGATCTCAGGAAGTATAGGTTGTTGGGGCTTAGTAAGCGTTTAATCCTCTCAAGTCTATGGTGAATATCCACGAGGTTGCGTCTCGTCTGCGTACTAGGACTAGGGGCACAAATTGGTGATGCGGATTCAAAATGTACCGTTTTTGAGCATCTGGGTGATTTGCAGTGGTACACGGCATATTTTCCTGGTTGATATCAGGGCATCTTTTATGAAGTTGATGCGGTGCCGTTTGGGCCATTATAATGTAGGTGTCCGTCAGGTCCTACAAACGCTTTGGAATGACGTATAATCCGAGCTTGATCCTGTGCCCGCCAGTGCGATCGTATCCAGGACCGCTCTTTGATATCGACCACTCGACACCTGATCCCATGTCCCGACATTCGGTAGCTGTGTGCTACTCTTCCCTGCGTCCTCGGTCTCCCGCCTCCCACTTCTATACTCAACTATTCCGAAATGTACGAGCGTTCTTTCGCTTCTGTAATCAAAACTTGAGGGTGTCAAATAGCCTGGCACTACATACGACCCAGCCGGGCAGCCCTGCGCATCTGATATGGAGAAAGCTGAAAGATTTGCCGAATTTTTCAAATTCGTCTATAAGGACCCAACAACCTCGAATGACGATTGCCCGCGTTTTACAAATGTGAAGATTGATTAATTGAACACCACTGATGCAATATATCAAGTCTTGAGGCGACTTCCCCCTAGAAGATCCATATCTTTGATAAACTTCCATATATTTTTCTTAGGAAAGCATCGTTAGGTATAGCCGCAGTACTAGCTTTGCTGTTTCAAAGATTTCTTCTTCGTGGGGAAGCTCCGGTCTTATGGCGCACTGCAATTGTTAAGCCAGTTTTAAAAAAGGGCTGCAAGGCTGAGGCCGGGAGTTATAGGCCGTTCTATTTAACATCATCAGTGGGCAAAGTCTTTGAAAGAATAATTTGTAAACGGATTTTTGCAATTCTTACTAGTAACCATCTTGTGCACAAAGCAGAACATGGATTTCTACCCAAAAGATCTACATTATCAGCTTTATGTTAACGGTACCCATGTAGCAGAGAGCAGTTAGTGAAAAAAGAATTGCAACAGTCTGCTACATAGATTATAAGGAACGCTTAACTCCTCTCTGACTCCCCTTAGCTTTTCTATTTACAAAATTAAAGGCTTAAGGCATTAAAGGCTGTTTATTGCGATTCCTCAAAGCATTCCTCTTGAGCGCACACAAAGAGTGCGAGTCAATGAATCGTTTTCTTCAATCTATCTAGCAGCAAGTGGTGTTCCGCAGAGGACTTGCTTGGGGCCTTTGATGTTCTTGCTTTATATCAACGATCTGCCATCATGCGTTCCCCATGATGTACAATGTTCCATATACGCTGATGACACAAAATTCTACTGCTATGATAACCCTAATCTGATGCAGCGCGCTTTGTATGCGGTAGGGAAGTGGTCCGACAAATGGGAGCTTGACATTCCCGCGGAAAAACTTTTATTATGGCGATTGGACGTGCTCGGGCAAAAATTCTGGCAGTGAACGATCTCGTGCACACCCCATGCGTTCCTTTCGTATTGGGACACATGAGCTTCGAACACTTAGCAGCGCCAGGGACCTTGGTATACCTACTCTGACAAGCTAATGTTTGAGAAATACATACGAGATATTGCCGTTGCCGCTCACGTCAGGTGCAATTACATTTTTCGTGGGTTCAAAACTACTAGAATATTCTCTTCCGCCTTTTAGTCACCTATGTTCGTCCTCTATTGGAATACTGCACTACACTATGAATTCCCTCTGAGAAAGCCCTTACGGAAATGATAAAAAGAGTCTAGAGATCGTTCACTGCCAGAATTTTTGCCCGAGCTGAAATATTGCGATTGTCATACAAATCTAGGCGCTCTATTCTCGCCACTACTACTTTTGCGTTTAGAAGACCCCCTTATGACAAAACCTTTCTTCAAAATAGGACCAACAGGATTGAATTAGAAATGCAAGTTTTTTTCAGTCTATCGAATTTCACTAATTATACTAGAGGACACATGTTCAGGCTTGTGGTAGGAAAAGTGAGGAACCAGCATATCTATAACTCTTTCTTAGTGGGTGTCATCGAAACAAGGAATGAGCTCCCAATGGAAGCTATCACAGCGACATCTACATTTGTTTTCAATAGACAAGTTCAAAAATTTCTGAAATCACAGAGATCATTCTGACTACCATTTTCCAGGAAATTTTTTGAGATTTCGACGTTCCTTTTCTCTGCAACGAATTCTAGCTGATGTATGGTTTGGTCTCCCAGAAGGCCAATTTCTGCGCTATGCTCGATGTTTCGTTTTTTGGTTTCCCCAAATCAAGAAAAAAAAGCGTATCAACCTCCAGTGATGCCTCTACCATTTTTTTTAAGTATTGAAACTCTCTCGAAATGTCTTCTTTTTCTTTCAGTGTTCTCCTAATAATCATTTTGTTCTTTTTTCGTGCTAAGCATCCCCCTCTTCCGAGGGTTTATATTTGCACTGTTCCCTTCTTTGTATGACGTATTTTTCTTTCAATAACCCTTATTATTCTCTCTGGGTTATGGCCAGCTAGACTTTGCAGCCGGGCTCGCTGGTCCCCAAACAGGGTCATTGTTTTTGAAAGACACAAGATTTTGGTCAACCGTTGAAATCATTGATCTTCCTCCTCTAGAGTCATTTGGATGCCGACTTCATAGTTGAATAAATAAATAAATAATTGCTAAGAAGTGTTTCTTGTTGCGATGTTAACGCGGCTTTGGTTAGATTTATTTCAGAAGCGTCGTAAGTTGAAGGCATGAAAGTTGGAAAAATCCTTTCTTGCCAGTTTGCTTCTGGAGGAATAGTTTGAGTGGGGAGGATACGTGTGTAGCATGGGTTATTTTCATACAACTATAAAGTATGACGGTATTAGAAGGGTTTAGGATATTTAGGAGGCATACACCGCTGATGGTTGAGCTTTAAAGATCGATCAACGGTATAAAGAAGGTCTAGATCTCTGTAGTTGTCTTCAATGATCAGGTCAAATACGTTGCTGGGGTTGTAAGAATCGACGTGCGCAAGGACAATGGATGAAGATTTCTTGGGCAAAGTGGTAGTCTTTAGAAGACGTGCGTCATTGGGTTTGAATTCAAGGAAATTGATGACGTTTATTTGAACCATATTATGTGCATCCCGATCAAGTGTGAGTAAGTTGTTGTGTACGTCTGTGCTTACTTTGAAACCTAACTGGTTCATTTTTCTGATTAAATCGGTTTCTGGAAGAACCGGTGCTGGGCACTCGTAGCCTTGCGACACTAGGAAAATATTGTATGACATGGGTTCTACTTGGACGATTACGATTACCGAAGCCCGTAGTTCTATTCGAGTTCCATTGGCGGCTTGAGCTTTTATGTGATTGTTGTCGATGTTTACATTGGGTCCTAGCGCATATAACATAGAGTGCTTCATATAAGGTATGGTAGCGCCGCTATCGATGAGGGCTGGGGTGGAAAAGTGTTTGAGTTATTATGACACACGGTAATGTATTGTCCAAGTTCGACTCTCGATTAATCTCGGCATGTTGTAAATGCTTGTTGTGGCTTGCTTAGCTGGACACCGGGATTGGTATATCCTTTATTCGACTAACGTTTCGGCGGTATCGCCTTCTTCAGAGTCTGAAATCATCGAACGCATAAGTGAACTATCCTATCAAAAACCGCCTCAAGACCTAGGAAAACGCCCAATGCGTCAGTGAACCAAGAACTGCATAGACATCACTAATGAGGTGGCGCCTTATCAGAGCCTTTGCGGCTTCTGAGGTCAATTTGAGGCCAGGCGAATAGGTATATAAGAAAGTAAGAGCTCAGTTACTGATATAGTGGTCTGCAATACCACTTTGTCGGCATCTGTTTAGGTGAGCATTAGTTTAATCCTGCATTCACTTTCGAGTTCTTGGTTCACTGACGCATTGGGCGTTTTCCTAGGTCTTGAGGCGGTTTTTGATAGGATAGTTCACTTATGCGTTCGATGATTTCAGACTCTGAAGAAGGCGATACCGCCGAAACGTTAGTCGAATAAAGGATATACCAATCCCGGTGTCCAGCTAAGCAAGCCACAACAAAACACGGTAATGTACTTTTGATGGAATTGATTTTCGAAAAGGTGGAATGCGTGGCACAAAAAGTCCTGCTTGCTGAGCGTTAATTCGTTCTTCCATAAGGGCCTTTACCTCGTGTTGGCGATTGGTTAACGCTTTCTTGAGAGGCTGCTAGCTGAGGCAACCATGGCGGACTCGGCGGAACTAGAGGTTTTTCGTGTAAATGGAATTTCACGGAGCAGACACAACGTGCGATGAGGATGATGACAACTAATGTGAAAATGGTCACCCAAAGCAAGTGTGATATTATAGACCACCTAATGCTCTCTACGCCGGCGGTTAAGTTGTCGGTCGTTTTGGTGTAGATGGAGGACAAAGAATCTTTCAAGGAGTTCTCAGCTCTTAAATTTGAGCATGGTATCTTCTATAATTGCTCGTTTTGTCGATTTTGTAAGGCTGCATACTCTTGCTGCAAATAATCGATTTAAAATCTAGTGGTTGGAGCGTAGTTTTGTATGAGATAATGGTGCATAGATGGCGGGGTAAATAAGAAATTAGGATTCGCATTGATGTTTGGTAGTACCAGTGGTAATATTTGTTGCAGACTTGGATCGACGTTTGAAACATAGTAGGGCACTGTTGTTGATGTTCGGATTAAGCGTCTTCTATGACGGGATGGCAAACAAAAGCTGCTCTTCGATCAAGACGGGTAGAAGATCATAGCAAGTGTTATTAATTGACGATTTGGAAAGGTTTGGCCAAGTCTTGTTACAGAGTATGCGCCTACGGAAAATTACGAACAAGTGTAGCAATTAGAAATCGCGTGAGGACAAGGCGTGACAGATTCCTAAATCTTCCCTGACAGAAGAGAGATGTTTCTTCAATCGCATAGTAATTTTTCGAAGTTTCAAAAAAAAAAGAAGAAAGAGGTTCTTGTTGTTGCTTATGGTTTTTTTTTAATTTTTTTGAACTTAAAAATGCCTTATTATATTATTTTCGGAGCAATACTACAACTGAAGTCGTCAACGGTACTTAACCAAACGACTTTCTTGATCATAGCTCTCAAAGGGGAAAAGAAGTGAATAAAAGGGATGAGAAATTATGCAGAACACGAAAGATTGTGATACAGTCATATAAGTAACCAGCTTCGCTATCTTGGTACAACAGACTAATGCGTTGCAGCTTAATATAGTGGCATGCAGATCAAGCTTGTGCAGAGCCGCGAAAACGAACCAGCGCTCTCTAACAACAACTTCGGATTCTGAAAATGTAAGATATATAGATTAGAAAGCATATTTCGTCTAAAAAGTGAGAGATTGCAACGACGCAGCAGTGGAAATGGGCGCTGGAAAAGAATTGCTTCAGCTAGCATTAAAAACAAAACTCCTACAGCTGCAACGCGTCATTCACCGAAATTAAGCATTTAGTGAACAGCGTATCTCACTTTTCTCCCAAAATTCCATGGTGGGATTACATTTGACAACATAGCATCCGAATGCTGGCATAATCGTAAAGGCTTTTGTATGGTCGGCATTTATCAGCAAAGCCATTGAAGTCGTTATGCTTTTGCAAACACTATGATACTGCTTGCTAGTAACCATAGCAAATTTCCTTTTTAATAAGATCTGAAACATCGGAAAATAAGTCCGCTTATCAGAGCATCACTTTCAAAGTTTTCAGTAAATAATCGTAAATAGAATACTACGAGCAAAATTTTCTCGCATTTTGTGAGCACTTTCTTACCTCGTGCAAGCAAGGGTGTCATGTTCTGGCTGTACACTAAAACTCATAAATTCTTGACGAACCTTTTGATGATGTGGATGAGGATGTAGATCGCCTATTGACTCTATACAGGATGCGGAAAAAGTACTTTTTTCAAAGGAAGGCCTAAAAAAATTGATGTGATTCCCAGGTTTTCTCAATAAGTTCGACATGAATCCCGAGATAGGATGAGATTTTAACAATTTACGAAAAATGACGAACTTCTGCTTTTTCACTCAATAGGAGATCCCCATTCGTAAAGCATCCCATATCAATCACTGCCACCTTCTTGTACAAGTATGGAGGTTTTTTGAAAAAAAAACATAACGTTTTTAACGAGTTTGAAAAAAATTTCAATGCTTAAAGGCACCACCCACCCAGATTCTCGAGTTCCATGTGCTCCGGGCCCTTCTCATATCTCTGACTCAATGAAGTCGGGGATCCGCGAAAACCCCAACAATTCCCGCCCAGAGGAGCCCGCAGACAGATTCCAGCGATTTTTGGATGGCCGCGCACGAATGGGAGGCACCACTGGAGGGGGCGTTGCTGCGAGGTTCTCGTGCCTCTTCACTATTCCGAAGGTTTTCTCGCTTCCAAAGCGATATTTTGTGCCGCGGCTTGGGCATTGGCTCGCTTGAGAGGCCTATTATTGCAAGCTGGGAAAAGCTCAAGACCCCTACTCAGGGTGAACGGTGCCTTTACGGAAGGTAGGAGTGAGCTCAAGGATATTCTACAAATTAGTCCGCAGTTGCACCAGGAGAAGAGCTGTGAATTTTTTGTTTGCCGAAATGTTGCTGCGGCGCAGCAAGATAAATCAGGAAACATTGCACAGAAACTACGTACAGTCGTTTACTGACATAAAATCATGATGTGAAAGCCAATTTACTCTCGTTACTTCACTTACACTTCGTGGAATGGGAATTTTTATTTACAGCTTGCACACGACAACAAGCTGGAGCAGCCTTCTCTAAAAAATTTTGCGATCCGCCTGGAATACAAATTTTCTTGTTCAGCTAAAATTACCTAAGCTTTTCAAACCTTTTTGTAGGGACCGAAATCGCGCTTAAATGCTCCCGTAAATCGTCTTTAATTCTGCTCGCTGTCATCACACGCTTGAACGGGAGAAAGCTGCTTCAAATCAAACTCGTCTCAAAAAGACAGTATAACTGGCAACCGTGGCCGTTGAGACATGTTGCAAATCAAAATTCGCCTTGAAATGCTGACCTCGAAATTGTGTTCGTTATCTGCGATACGCTTTTCTAAGAAGAATTAGCGCTTGTAGAAGCAGCAAAATACCTTGCACTGACAGAGATCGAACGTTTATCCGCTGTGCAATAAGCGACAGCGACAGTCGCTAGAGCATTCGACACTTTTAGCATAATCGACACTACTCGTACTCTTGTGCAAATCCTCAAATGAAGAGGTATGCTTTTTCTGAAAAATCATTCCGCAGATAACGAAAACATTATTGGGATCAGTGTTTCAAGGCGAATATCATGTAGTTTCTGTGCAAAGTTTCCTGATTTATCTTGCTGCATCGCAGCAACATTTCGGCAAACAAAAAAATTCACAGCTCTTCTCCTGGTGCAGCTGCGGACTAATTTGTAGAATATCCTTGTAGCAGTCGGCTAACGTCCTCACGTAAGCTGGGTCCACTCCTTGATCGACTAGCGCGGATAGGATGGCGTTGGTTTCAACGCTGTCAAAGGCTTTCTCGTAGTCGACAAAGGTTAGGACGAGAGGCAGTCGGTACTCCCGGCAGACTTCTATGACCCTCGAAACGGTCTGGATGTGGTCCATGCAGCTGAATCCTTTGCGAAATCCAGCTTGTTCTTGGGGCTGGGCTTCATCCACTGTCCTTGATATGCGAGCGAGGATAATCTTTGTGAAAAGCTTGTACAGCACACTCAGCAGGCATATTAGACGATAGTTCCGAAGATCCTCCCGTTCACCTTTCTTGAAGAGAAGGACGGTTCTTGACGTTCTCCATTGGTCGGGAATCTTCTTCTGAAGGTAAGATGTCAAATGCGACGCTATAATCTCGTGTAGATGGTGTCCTCCGGCTCGCAGAAGTTCGACGGAAAGATGATCTGGGAGCCGTGGACGTCTTCATGGTCTGTATCGCGATACGCACTTCAGCAGGTGGAATTCGTGGTGGTACTTCTCCATTGGGAACAACGGCCATCTGCACGGATGTTGATGAGCGGAAGAGGTTGGTGTAGAAGTTCTTCGTGATAAATTCCATCTTGTATCGGGAAGAAGTCGGAGTCCCGTCTTCGTTCAGTAGTGCAGCAAGCGGTACGTGATATTCGCAGAGGTCCCTTCGGCGCTTCTTGAGAGTTCGTCTTATTTCGGCTGCTTTCAGTATCTTGGCTTGCCTGTATTTCATGAGATCCTCTTGCAAAGCTGTTCTGCAACTGGCGTTGGCTATCAGTCGCTCGAGATGGGTTGCATTCGGATCCTGCCTCAAAAATGTTCTTCTTTCGAACAATTCCTTGATGGTCTTCGGAATGCGTTCCAAGTTCTTCTCAGAAGTCACTGAGACGCATTCTCCGCAGGCTCGCAATCCTTTCAGAAGCCGGTCGTAGTCGTACGTTGGGTCCTCCTCGATGGGCCAGTCACTTGATATGAGCTCTTACAGCCTGATACCGTCATAAACGACTTCCTTCCTTCTCGCCGCACTATGACAAACTTTCTTTTCCAGCCTTCGGCTGAGTCGTATCTTCGCTCGAAGGAGGCGGTGATCGGAGCCACTACAGAAGGATGGAACTACAGAGACATCGAGTAAGCTCCATCTTCGTTGGTGAGAATGTGGTCGATCTCAGCATGAGTCGTTCCGTTGGGCGATTCCCAAGTTCACCTGCGATGTTCTTTCTTCATGAAGATGGAGTTTCCATGGAAGAGTCGTGCGGCGGAGAGAAGCCCAACGAGACGGTTGCCGTTTTCGTTTCGGAGCCCATATCCAAACTTCGATCTTATATTCCTTTTCTAGTGGCAACCCGATTTTCGCATTGAAGTCGCCCACAACATACTTGTAGAAAGACTTTTGGTTGCGGACGACCTCCTCCACGTCTTCGTAGAAAGCATCTAGTTCTGAGTCGTCAGCTGCTGATGTTGGCGAGTAGCAGTTGATGATGCTGATGGTCTTCTGACGTGGAGGGCGTAGTCGTAGGATGCCTAGTCGAGGTGATAGGATCTCGTGCGAATCGACAAGATGGATGATAGATGGGAGGACGACAAAGCCGACGCCTCCCACCTTTCGCGATGGAACCTTTTCACCACGAACGATGAGGGCCCCATCACTCATCTGTCGCACGTCCTTCTTCCTGGAGTTCGTTTCCTGCAGAGCGATGATGTGGTAGTTGATGTGCTCTGCAGCGTCGAGAAGAACGTGGAGGTCGGCGTTTGTGGATACTGTCCTGGTGTTGTAGGTGCAGAGCATGAGGCAGTCTCCATGGCGTGTCGTCCGGGCAGAGTGTCGTTTTTGTCCAATCCGAAAGGCGCCCAGAGTACCCTGACATCGTTCTTGACCACCCGGCGCCGTAGGCGGGATACGATGTGCAGAGTTTCTTTCTAATCTTCTAACTGGAGGAGTAATATGAATTTTCCCCTCCAAGAGGTGGCTTACTAGGCCTATTCTTGATTTCCACGGGGCGATCGCTGACCCCAGGCTTGGAGCGGGGAGGGACCGCCTAGCGACCAGAAGAAGCCAGACGGCGGGGGATCTGGCGTGGCCGCTTCTTAGTTAGGCATCCAGCCGAAACCGGAAACGTAGAACTCCTTAACAGCTCGGGAAGCCCTACCAGAGTATACACTCGGCTGTGCATCGCAGTTCGACATCCAGTGTCACCGCCACGCCACGATGAGGCGACCGACCATTGTGGGGGGTATTTGCACATTTGGCGCTGTTTTTCTACTCATTTCATTTAGGTTGAATTTTCAAACTCCTAGTGATTCTGCGTAGTTTTCGTGTTTGCTTATCATTTCTTTCGTCTGCGGTGCAGCGGAAAGTGCAGAACTCGTTATTCATCCTTCTCCTTTGAGGAGTGCCGAAAGTATGTACAATACCGCTCACATTTTTTGAAAAAAAGACGCGAATGTATGGACATGTATGGACATGTACGGACATGTCCATACATGTATGGACATGTCCGTACATGTCCGTACATGTCCATACATTCGCGTCTTTTTTTCAAAAAATGTGAGCGGTATTGTATGCACCAGTGGCGTACCCAGGATTTCGGCTCGGGGGGGGGGGGTGGCAAAAATTTTTTTCAAATGAAGGTGCGTGGCGTCAGCCACGCACTCCGAAAAAATTTTAGGGGGGATTTTCAAAATGTCTGCGGGCCCCCAACCCCTAAAATTTGGAAAAAGGGGGCGTAAGGCTAATATGAATCTTTAAAAAAATTTAAAAATTATTTTAATTGTTTACAAAAATAAACAAGTCACTTGCACATTTTTATAACTCATGTAAGTAACTTTCAAAAATTTCGCGACCAGTTCTCGGGGGGGGGGGGGGGCGCGCCCCCACTGGCATGCACTGCTTGACGGCCAATATCCCGCTTGCATTCATTGTGTTCTCCGCCGATCCTTGGGTATCATTTTAAAGAGTATACTCTGAATGAGGAACTGTGGAAGAAATCGCAAATCTATATTTATGCTATATTTATATCGAGTTATTTTAATAGATGTTTAGCTGTTATTCCAAAAGTCCGCCTTTATGAACACACTAATCACCGAACCAATCAGGGGCGGTATCTATCAATCTCAGACTCGCTGTTCGGGCCATTGCTAACGAGAACCCGGACAGGCGAGAGCATGATTTATCAAATGATCCGATGTGGCAAGTTCGGCCATTTCGGGCACGGCAGCCGGGCAACAGAGCTCGTCCTGTCGCAGGTTCTGCTGCCCGACTGCCGTGCCCGACTGCCGTGCCCGACATGGCCAATGCCAGATCGGACCATGTCCTCCAATAGACAAGAGCGCCCGACCACCAGCTTGGCTGCATGCACCGCCAGTGCCCGCGCCTGTACGGACTGTTACCTGTACAGGAACCCCTTCCCATACAGGAGAGTGATAAATACCGCCCCAGTTCATTGTGTTGTTGCTCTTTACTGCGAATTTTTCCTCCAGAACCTCCAGCACCTTGTCCTAGCTGTTTTATGCTCTTGTGCTCAAGCAAGACAGATTTGGAGCCAGCATTTCACTCCCTTTAAAATGGTGTACACCCCATCTCAAAAGGCCATTTCGGTATCTATCAATCCCTTGTTAGTTTCACTCATCTCATTCTCCCCCTTCCTTTCTCCTCTTACCCTTCTCTCCCTTCCCGTCTCCTTATTCCTTTAACGACTTTCTCAACATTGTCGGACTGTGTCAAGTAGGTGAAATGCAATCTAACAAGAAAATGGTCAGAAATCCAATTGGCCAATTCAAACAAGTGCTTACTACTAGATGCAGCATACAACGCTGACTTCGAATCTGTATTCCATATCTGCTTAGCGTCTATGCGCGCAAAGTTATGAGCTGTTGAAGGCTGTTATTTCGCTAAGAAATCGTGCATGCAAAGCGCAAATTTGGCAGTAAAAAGCCATGTTCCGCTAAACGCTGGGCCAAATCATGCAGCTAGGTTACTCTATATTCTTAAAGCCTAAAGATTGGTTGAAAGTGCAACAATGTGCTCAATTTCGCAATTTTCGTGTACGATTTTTCCGCAGTACTGCTCATAATAACTTGTCCTCAAAGGCGCTAAGGCAGATAGAGAATACAGATTCGAAATCACGTCAAATGCTGCATCGAATGGTTGCAGCTTGCTTGGATTGGCCACTTCGACTTTTGACCATTCCCTTGTAATAAGTAAACATTGCCTTATTTGGATGTCAAAGTGCTCACTGGGAATAATAGTTTGCAAACATGAGTTCGCATATCTACAGAGAATCAACTAAATGAAACACAATACTTCACAATTCTGTGTTAAGTGGTTTAGGACTAACCAATTTTCAGAATATGCTACTTTTACGTCAGTATTCCGTAGCTCAAGAATATTTATCGTCGTTACATTGCATACATGTATCAATCAGAACAAATTTGCAACCAGACAAGCATGTGCGCCTACGAAATAAAGGTCATTGTCGTGGACAAACAGATCACATCGCATAAGAACACATTTTGGAAAGCAAACTGCGAATAGCAAGGGGGAATTAATGAGACATGATTTGGCAATTTTTCAAGATACTCTATTTAATATAATAACACCACAGGTCGCATTTCTCCAGAGTGTGCTTCTTAGAAGTCGAAATCTGCGTTTAAGCAATCAGATTGGAGCTACATACAAAATTACTGAAAAGTTTAAGGCTTTCAAGTACATTTTTTAGAGGAACTTCAAAAGAAGAGGTGTCGCGAATAATTTGGATATTTCTCTGTTTATTCGTCTTTAAAGGGGAAGTGCAAAATATTTCATTTAGAGATTCAGCTACGATTTTGAGCTCGTGTGCTTCCATTCGATAGCGTTCGAGCAGCTTTTGATAGGAAAAGTAAAACTCCGATAATGGAATTATCAGTCGCGCGATGGGGAAGGGGGGGGGGGGTAGTAAATCGTGGAAGTTGACCGAATAAATCACTTTCAAACCATTAGTTCATGGAATAGGCGCCTCCGAGTAGCACTCACCTATGTCCCATGTGGTCTAGTGGTTAGGATTCGTGGTTTTCACCCACGCGGCCCGGGTTCGATTCCCGGCATGGGAATACTTTTGCCTTCTGATAAGGGAACTGAAGGGTTTTTTCTCATAATGACACTTGTTCAAAGAATTGAAAAGTGGGTTATTTTTTCCAGCCCACCGTTTACCGTAGAGTATGCATCGAGTAAATATATTACACGACAAAATGCGTATATTATGTAAAATGATTATTTTTCTTCTTTCAATCAACATCTGTCAAATCTTCTGCATGAGCTTCTGATCAGTCAAATTATTTTGGGCGTAGATATCTCTGCTAGTAATCTTTCCATTGATGATGTAGATTCCTTTCGGTTATGATTTCTCAAGACAAAAGTCTGCAAATATTTTGATTTTGTGCAAAAATAATCAATTCAAAGACCTACCGCTCTATCGAATATGACAACACCTTAGCGCGTGTTGTTGATTTAACACCGACGCTTCCATTCTCGTCCTTTGTTATGACATTTGAATTTTCGTCCTCTATTCTTTTCGAAGGATCCAACAAATTAGTAGAGTTGACCTCTCGTATCTCTCGTTGCGATAAAGTCTCCAGCTTTAGATATGCTGCACTCCACTCCTCGAAAGCGCTGTGCGTAGTGCATTCAGAACTGCTTTCCGAAAGTTCTGTCGAACTTCGTCGTGATGTTAACACTCCAGCAGAAATTGAACGAGGACACATCGAGCCAGTGCGACGATATCTAAAGTAAAGATGATTTGCATTGTTACGACGTAATTCTGCATCTCCGTTTTTGCAGTTCTCAGAGATTTTTCGACCGATTCAAGTCCAGTTTTCATACAACCCAGTATGAATTTGCATTTTATCATACATCTTTTATGTTGGTTCAATGTTTAGTTTGAAATTTGGAGTTCATGATACTCACGGGATCTGTGTGGATTTGCTATTAGCTGTTGAGCGAATTGAGATTATCGTGCTATATTTTATTTTATGCTACAATGTATGCAAGTGGGACCGACGGCTACCATATCCTCACTCTCTGGCTCATTGCGATTGGGTGTCAAAATTTTTTATAGTGCTTAGTTTTGAAAATAAATAAATAGCGTGCTCCATCTACACTTGAAATGATTTTGTAAACTTCTTAAAAATCCAAATTAACCATTTGAAAACAATTTTCCGACTACTTGCTTATGGGGTACAATGACACTCATTGAGAAAACGGCTTTGTAAAGCCACTAAGTAAAAGTCGCTGATAGGGTTTCTACAGCTGTGCAACATCTAATTGCAACAAAATGACGGAGAGATTTTTTCAAAGTTGGTGTAACCTTTGATTCAGCTGGTTTGGCGGCTGGAAGGCGGGGCTTTGTGACCTAATTAAGGCCGCTCGCAACCGCTACCAGTCTGTGTCTGTCCCGCTCGCATGCTCTCTGATCACCTAGCTTCAAGTAGGTCACGAAGAACCGCCTTCCAGTCGCCAAACCAGTTGAATCAGTAGATCTTCAAATCACCCAAATCAAGCTTCAATCGAGTAGTCTAAAGATACCAACACAAATTCCAGCACAACTTTGGCTGAGGAATCTACCTAGCATACTGGATTGCGATTATTTGGTTGGTAATGTATCTCGTATTAGAATTCAGATGTAGGATAGCTTACTCATGCAGAAGCCAAAAAAGTCCTCTAAACTGCACAAATATTGGGTAAAAATTACCTAGTCATGATCTTCGACACACAACTGTGCGTTACTCCAATGACTCGAGCGATGTGGCTAATCTTATGTCCTTTTTCGTAGAGCTGCAGAATTCGCTCCCTGTCATTCATGCTCAGAGGTCTACCCGGGTTGTAAGAACGTCCTTGGCGGCTACGATCTGAGTCTGGAAAATTGAATTATCTACCTGCAAGGTTCATTTCAAGAGTTTTAAACTCACTATCGCTGTTTGGAGCTTGTGATTGGCTCTGTATGGTAGAAATGGGAGGCGCAAAAGCATACGGTAAAAAGGCAGATGATGTTAGATCTAATGCCTGAATCAGTTTTTACTCTACTTTATTTCGAATCTACAGCTGTACTGCTTTTTACTTGATTTTCGCCTTCACAGCTTCATTTCATAGTTAAAAACAATCACTTACATTGTAGAATAGGAATTGCGAATATGGCAAAGCGTCAAGTGATGTCATACAACTCGGATCCTAAATTCGCATTCACGTATAACTAAATATTCATAAATATTTATACGTTGAGAAGAAAACATATCCTTAAAGAAAACCTCCGAAGCAGAAAATTTCGGTGATTCGACTGATTGGGCTTGATGGGCGGAAGCACCGAGGACACCTGAAATTTTTTTTATAAGATTTTAATTGTTAACAGAGCATAGATATGAGACAGCTGGAGAAGAGAGAGTAACAAAACAATTTATAGTAAGATAGCGATAGACGGAACAACAAGAGTGAAGAATATAAATTCATAAAGGTAAGAGGAGTTTCTAACTTTTCCTAACAAGATTTTCGTAAATTATTCTAAGTCCATTTCCTTGAGGAGTTCAGATGAAGGCTTAAGTATGAACTCGCCTAAGTGACAGGAACTTAGAATATCGATTGAAAGGGCAAACTGACAATAGAAATTAATTCTTGCTTGGCACGAAGTTTTATTTTTGGGGCATCAATATTTGGGCATGGCAGAAAGAAGGGAGCATCCTAAGGATTTGGATGAAATTCTATAAATTCTATAGATGCGTGAACGCTTTATAAGTTTTGCAATAAGGTGGCAACGAGAATTTGCACGATGCGCAATGAAGCCTTTTACTGATTACGGTAATCATGGGAGCTAAATTGTTGACGGTCTTTGAATACTTGGAAGACTGTAACTTTTGAAGTTCCTTCAGTTTATCTTCTATCTTCCCAACCACGTTGCTTCATTTATCAAACGACAAAGACACCGCATTCGTCCGACTATATCAAGAAACTAGAAGAAAATATACTTGAGAAGCGTGAGAAATACTTTAGACTTTTTAACTGGAAAGCAAACGTATAATCATTCAGAATCTAGTAACTCCACTTTTGCCATTGGGCCACATCTTGCGAATAAGCTAGTCATAAGTCCAGGAGTGAAGAAGGGAGTTAATATGGGAGAGGGAAGTACTCAGACGGAAGAAGACAAAAGTATTTTTAGGATTGTGTTATACTCTCTGCTTTTCACAATAAAAAAAATTATTAAGAATCTTTTGTTTTCCCATATTTGCCGGGGGGGGGATTAGTACTGTATATTGTAACAATTGTTTATCTTGATGACTACCGTCATTCTCGTGAATCCTCTAATTCAGCAAAACATTTATTATGACGAAAGGGGGACACAATATGAAAAAGTTTAGGAAATTCAATCACTATTGGTCCTGAATTATGAAGTGCGGAAATGCGCGGTCCTTGGCCAGGGGAAACATAGGAATCACCCAATCATAGAAATAGCGTATCACAGCAATAAAATGACACTCTTTTGCTGGAAGATGGAACTTGGCGCAAGCTGGCGCAGCGCCAGGCAATGTCGCGGCGGCTGAACCGCGTGCACGTCGCCGAGTCGCCGCGGATTCGGTCGGATGACCGTCTACGGCGATGCGGCTTGACTATGCTAACGAACACACTAAACACTCGTGCCGTCGACTAAAGGCGACTCGTTCTAGGCTTATTCCGCCCGCGAAGGAACACGCTTAAAACTGGTAGAGTGATCTGAGATAACACGCCGACACATACACACAAGCACAACACACGCTTACACATATCCACAAAACAATAAAGCAAACGATGCGCTACTAAATGCACTGCGATTGCGTCAACCAGATGATCGCGGAAGATTTGCAGGGAACAAATGATGTTCCGAAATAGATTCCTGTAATGAAACTAGGTATCGAGGAACTCAGGTCTTCACTGAGTTTATGTCTTTTTACGTCTACTTTCTTCTTTTCCTTTCTATAAAAACTCAAGTGAGGTTTGCTTTTATTGCCGATAAACAGTGACCCTAACATCATAGGATTGTACCATTCCAACCTAATTACAAGAGCGACACTGTGCAATAACAATAAAAAGCTGAAGAAGAGTTCAAATGCATTTTTTGCTTTCTTTTCAAATGTATTCCTTTCCAATCAAAAAATCAAAAAATTCGATAACAATTTTTATTCACCAGAGATTGGTGGAGGATCCTTCTCTGAGCGCACACGCTAAACATCAATGACCAATTTATGGAAAGATGGAGGGCGTGCAGGAGTTCCTCGCACCTTTCCTCGCACCAAGTTCGCACCAGCATTCGCACCCAAGGGGCTTCTAACACCTTCGCGCTTCAGGGGTCAGGCCACGCCCATTGCTCCACCCATTTACTGGTCTCATTGTGAGGTGTGCAATGAGCGAGAGCATAGAACTCAGTATTAAGGTAATAAGAGAAAAAAATGGAAAAAAAAAACGAAGGACGTCATAGTTATCATTTCTCAAGTGAGGAGGCTTGGAAACTATTGCTACGAAATCCTTTCAGAAACGAGCACTTGAACATTATTCTCAAAGGAGATAAATTGCGCAGAATTTTTGTATGGAAAACTCGGTCATTCGAAATATTAGAGAATTTAGTTGATCAACTTTAAATCCCTGTTCATCTGATTTAACCAATTTAGCATTTGGAGTTGAATAACTGAGTGACCAGAAGTGGTGAGAACCCTATTACCTTTTTAACATTAGAACTATATAGTTTGAAAGGAGTATATTAAAGTTTCCGAATAAGCAACTCAACGCATTCTCTAGTTTCTTGAACATATATACTTTCCTACTTTTGTCTGCCATTATATGTGTATTTCAATGAGTTTTTCATTCCAGTTCCTCTAATGACCATTAAGATCTTAATTACCAAAAACCGAATTTTGAGCGTAATATTTCCTACAATCGATGTACAGAATACCAAACTTCGCTCCCATGTGTGATTGAAGATTTTGCCAAGAATTCAAATACGATATCGAATTCGCAAGGTATTTCATTTTTTTTCATTTTTTTCTTATTTAGAACTTGCGTGTAATTGACTAGCTCATCTGTCACTGATAACTTCTGCTTGACTTATGTTAATACAGTATGCTTCACAAACTTACTCAAATGCGAGCGCTTACAAAATTTTGGAGAAGCGTCATTTTATCCAAGCGTAATAAAACGTAACTCGAAATGTGATGAAACGTAACTCGAAATGCTGGTTCTTCAGTTGCAGTCATCTACGGATCCTAAACCTTAACCTGAAATTTTTTTTTTGTTTCTCGTTTTCAGTGCTATTATCAAATACAAAACGAGTCTTACAATCCGCGTGCACAATTCATAATGAGGGCACCCGGAGGAAAGAATGATGGGCGGAGCCGCCCTTTGGCCTCGAGAAGGTGTGATGTCCTCTAAGGGATTTCTGGAGGTGCCAAGTACCCCCTGCGAGGAAAAGCGGCTAAGCTTTGGGAACTCCTGCCATGCCGCCTGGAAAGATATTGTAACTTGGGAAAATTCTGTCACATCCTGAATCTCCAAACCCAGCATCCATGGTTCACAAAGGGCGAATCCATGCCCATGGATCTGAAATTATAGGGGCCTAAACGAAACCCAAAACAAATCTCTTATCAGATAGAATGATAAAGAATATGGATAAGCAGTAGTCTGCTTCTCTCTCAAAAAGGAAGAGTAATTGCTACAACGACTTTTTGTGACACTCTGAACTTACGATCCGCCTTCTAGCTACAGGGAAAAAGTACTGTACATACCAAGATCGTTCTACCGTTGCGATGTTCCTTTCCTATATGAAATTCAGAACTCTTTGGAATGGAATTATGTGGTATCGTTTTGGTTCAATCTCAAATAGTCTCAGTGTTTAGTCCCAAATTTTGCCCATAGAATAGTCAAGACACAGCTTGGACAATAAGCGAATCTCCCTTTGATTATTTCTTGTTCCTAGAAAGCTCGGGGAGACAGAGAGAGGGATTTCTAAGGAACGTTGAGTTGGTCCATCTCGCACCTTCCTGCATTTCTTCCCCTCCGGATAATGCCTTGTTCTCCTGGCATAATTAGAAAGGACAGCACAAAAGCGACGATCAAATGATTCCAAGAATTATGAAAATGTTGTCGAAGCAAGTGCTTCCGATCGTGTTCATTAAAGGTGTGGTAGGTAAGAGTAGGGTAAAAGCTGATCATGTTTTCTTGATGGCGACAGGTTAAAGGCAGTGGATCTGCAAAATGGACCTTTATCAAATTTGGAAGTGTTAGGTAGTAGACCCCCCTCCCCCCGATAACACACCGTAGCCTCAACCCACCCTTCAAATCATGCGCTAGGTCCTGTAAAGAAGCTCCAAAACTTCAGCAGCCCCGCCCACTTCCATTGAATGGGCGTTATTGATGAAAATTTGAAGCGGCTTTTTGGGACTTAGCGCATGCATGGAGGGGTCTGGGCTACGGTGTAGTTGGGAGACCTAATGCTTAAAACTAGCAAAGTCTTACAGGGGTGCATTTTGCAGATCCACTATTTTTGAAAACGCACAGCTTTGGAACACAGCTTGGAGTCATCTTTTTTCGCATCTTATCGTTAGCTGACCATTTGAACTACGATTAATCTTATGAGCACTGACTCTTCCAAATGGGTAGGTTATTCTAAAAAATTAGATTTGGATCGCATTTGCCACTCATTATTCTTGTTTCCTTCCTTATTGCTATGTTTGTTCAAATTCCTCTTTTGTGCGCGTCTTTTGTGGAAGAAAATGATTTATTCTTTCACCTGTATTTTTCATTCGTAATTTTCCAAAAGAGCATCTAAATCGGTTAGACATTCAGTTAGCGTTTAGTGCCTCGCATCTAAATCGGTTAGACATTCAGTTAGCGTTTAGTGCCTCTAATGTCACCTACCACGATCACAAGCACTTTTCTTGTCAGTCTGCTTGTTTTAATGTTTGTTTTCCTAGTACTTTCATTTTTTTGAGAATTATTTACTCACCTATGTGCTGGCCTTTCTCATTGATGCCAGAAAAAACAAGACAATTATCCGGAGGGGAACTAATGCAGGAAGGTGCGAGATAGGTGCGAAGTAGGTGCGAAGTGAATATTACCTCCCACGGGCACTCCTGGAGAAGAAGCGGCGAGCCTTTGGAGGATCCTGATCCGCCGCCAGGAAGGATTCATCACTTTAATCTGCTGGTTTCCATTCAATTCTAGTTCAAATTGTTTGGGCTCAAAAAACAACCTAGTAGATGAGTCTTTTCCACAAATGTGCCAAAAAACTGTCAAAGCAGTATTTTATCTTTTTGTCCACTTTTCACAATGTGAGCCTCCTAGCGAGAAGATGTATCACGAGCGTCCTGAAATAAGAGGACGCTGTTTGATCGCTAAAATCTTTCTCACCACGATGTCCTTCGCCGTTCTTTGGGAGGAACGGAACTTAGAAACTCGAGCCTGAATAGCTCGAATGGGGGAATTGCCTGGAGGATACAGTCACGATCGTTGTCTCCAATTGCTCCCCAGGACATGGCGACAATCTAAACCCCGCCCCTGAGATTTAGGAACCTGGTAAAAGAATGCTGAACTCAATTGAACCTCAGGTCATTGAAACTGGCTTTAAGCCAAAAGCCTTCAAAATGATTATACGAAAGTGAAACTAGATTCAAACGAAAGAGAAAATCCGTGTCTATATTCAGAGACAGTTTGAACTTTGAATAGAAATTTTTCTTCTGTTCAAATTTTGATTTGGGTGCTGGCATTCGCGCAAAACTAGAGAAAACCTTTTCAGATATATTCAAACACAAGTGCAGATAGATAAAAAGAAAAAAAAGACACGCTCTGATTGTTGGGGGAAGAAATTGAGTATCATGAGCATAGTCACACTTCGCACTCAAATTGACCACTGATTTTACTCAATATAGGAATTTCAAATAAGTTGAAGCCATGGAAACTTCAGACTGCAGTAAATGCTGTAGTAAAAACCGCCTCGACTAATATCAAAAGCTCTTGTAGAAATAATTTTGCAAATATTCTACATTATATCAATATGTTAGGATATACAATACTTATGGATATGTAAAAAATTCTCGTGAGCCAGTCGATGGGCACAAATGATTATTAAATTCAATTTAGGGTCAGCACATCCTTCAGGCATGCCGGCGGCTGTGTACAGCTCGAATAGTCTGTATAATCACCAATTCTGCATTTTTGTACGAAACGCAGCAAAAAAAATCGATAAAATCGCACATATCAAGTCGTCTCGAAAGTTCTGTCGTTTCATTTTTGAAAACTTGTAATTTTTGGTTCCTCAACAGATTTGCTTCTTTATAATTTCTTTAAAAAAAGAAGTCTTTCTCTTTGTAGAGGTCTCTTGATGGGCTACAACTATACATTCCATGCAGAGATAAAAATGGAAAAAGAAAACCACTTGAGCTCAGATCATTTTAAATTAGTTTGCGAAAAGTCTGGAACGCTGCAGAAAAATCTGAAATTGTCAATATATTTAGATTTATGAACTACCCTTTGCGTCTGAGAAAAAATTGTGCAGTTTGGTAGTTTCAAGGAAAAGTTATGATTTTCGAGAAAAGTGACAAATTAATCAAATTCGGCGTTTCCTATTGTGAACTCGAAAATTATCACTTTTTACAGAAACATCCAAACAGCACAATTTTTTCTCAGACGCAAAGGGTAGTTCATTAAACTTATATACTGACAATTTCAGATTTTTCTGGGCGTTCCAGATCTTTGGCTACCTAACTTAAAATAATCTGAGCTCAAGTGTCTTTTTTCTTCCATTATTATCTCTGAAAAAAATGTACAATTGAAGATCTCCAAAATAATACTGAAAAGAGGAAGAATTTCTCTTTTCAAGGAATGTAGAAAGGCGCAAATTCCTTGAGACAGCAAAAAGTTACAAATCTTCAAAAATGAAACGACAAAACTTCCGGGACAACCTAATATTTTGGTTCAGCCTGGAAAGTAATCGGAAAAAATTGAAAGGGATAGAGAGAGAAGCCACTTCTAATAAAGCAATATCACTATCATTTTTTGAGAAGCCGGTCCAAAAAATTATTGAGATCTGTATTTTCAGGCAACTCTGATAATTATGACCACTGAATGTCATTTCTTATCTTTTGCTCAAATTTTAGCGCTTGAATGAACATCATTTTTGAGAACTTTTCAACCGGCCAGTTCCTTGGATGATTTTCTGGTCTTTTGCGCGAATTTAGCATTCAAGTACAGTATTTTTGAAACATTTGACTGTTTTTGTATAATTTTCCAGTGTTTTGTTCGAATTTATCACTTAAAAAGTCTTCAACAAATAGAGTTTTGTGCTCGATCACTTTCAGTCAGTGGATAATTTGGATGGTGACACGATTTTTCTCTTTCGTTTAAATCCAATTTCACTTTCGCAGGATCACTTTTGAAGGTTTTTGGCTAAAAGGCGGTTTCAGCGAGCTGAAGTTCAGTTGTGCTTTTCAGCAATCCTTCGCCAAGTTCCTAATGAAGTTAATGAAGTTCTCAGGGGGAGGGGCTTAGACTGTCCCTATGCCCCTGAAATCAATTGAAGAATACAAGCATGCGAGCTAATTGAGCTCGGGTTCCTAAGTTCCCGCACCCGTTCTTCGGATACCGATTCCTAGAGCTGGCTTCACTTAGATTTACGGCATACAGCAAATCGCCGATCGCATTTTATTAGTGTAGCCGGAAAATTGGAGAGGTTTGACCGAGGGTCATGCATTAGCACAAAAGCAGAACCAAACAAGCTGTAAACTCTTGGACCAGGTTGGTAGCGTAACAGGTAAGCAAAGGCCTAGCCGCCATATCCGCGGAAGAAAGAAGGGGGGAGGGGGCACTGCGCAGAGAATGTGGTTATGATCCAGAATTATTTGCCAAAGAAAATTGGAGAAAACCGTAACAAAACAAATTCTTATAACTTCGCTCAAGGAAACGTCCGAGAAATATTAGGGCAGTTTTGAAATTTTTTGAAGTCTTCTACTAATAACATACATGGTGTCAAAGAAGATAGTTCCAGGAACCTAATGGCGCAACGATCCTATGGTTTCGGTTTTTCTAAACATTTAGTTGTTGATTGAAATTGGTTTCCGACGTGCAAATGATCATGTCGACCTTATCTATGAAGCGTTTCTTCTATTTAACTGAAGGATTTCTAACCAAATTTGAAGGAAAATCGAGTGTAATAATTTTGATTGGAAACCAACAATTTTCAGCTCCCATGTTACCACAGAATAATCACGCCATGAAACGAGCATTCCATAATTGTCTCACTCATCCCTCAAGATTCCCAAGCAAAATTATGAAGATCTGCTCTCACAGTTTTCTATAATTTCCTTTGCCGAATACTTCTGGATCTGCGGATACATGGGGCAAAGCCTTTGGTTCCTCTTGCGGCCCCCTAACAAGGGTGAGAATATGCTGACTTTATATGAAGTTTCTTTCACCGTGTTTCCCACATAATTTATTTCAGATATAACGTACAACCGTTTTTTCAGTGTTTCTCAAAAAAAAACCTGAAACTTTGAATGATCGTAAAGAGTTGTGAAATGAATTTAGCATGTTTGAAATCCCTGCTACACACAGTCCCATTCTTTTTTTTTTCTGAGAATTTTTTTCAAATAGTCTATGTCGCAACGGCGCTGTATACTGGAAATTCTACCGCGGTTCTACAGTAATGAAAAGCAATCCGTAATTTGATTTTTACTTAAATATAAGCTGAAGCCAACTCTATAAAATAGTTGCTCTAAGAGCGGAGAAAGCCTTTGACAGTGTGCACGATTCTTGTAGCTTTATATATAACCTTAGATTCAACTGGCTTGGCGACTGGAAGGCGGGGCTTTGTGACCTAATTGGACCTGCTCACACCCGCGACGTAGTCTGCGTCTCTGTCGCGCGCGTGTTCTCTGACCATCACATAGCCTTAATTAGGCCACCAAGCTCCGCCTTCCAGCCGCCAAGCCAGTTGAATCAAAGAGTAGAACTCTTTACGATGCAATGAACGTGTGATGATCGACTACAGCAGTCTTATACTAAACTGGTACGCTTTGTATTTTTGCTGTATTTCTGCTATAGTAACGATCTAATTTGTCATAAGAAAAATGTCCAAAATGTTCAATGTTCTTCATGAAAACGCGTGACTACGTCATTTATGCTACTCAGTCCAGTTTTCATGGAGTTGCTACACTGATTTACTGGGTATACTAAATGCTGAATCCCCTTGAAAGCTTGAAATGAGGACGCTAAGGCAGGAATTATTGACGTAGGCTAATTTTCCACATGTGAATTTGGTCTACAAGCCTTGAACTAAAATTCTAATTTCATCCAGTTTCATGAATTCGTTCAATCAAATATGGTTTGATAAGAGAGAATTACGCGCTGTTTCGCAGTGCTCAAAGCAAAAATGCTGGCATGACTCGATGATTTTTTGAATTGAATATCTTTGATTTTGAAAAGTTTGAAGGACCAACAAAATATGACTTGGTTGCTTTTACGACCCACATTCTAACTGGGAACATTCGAGGTCGTTGAATGCATTCACGAATTGTTACGATATTTGTGAATCTTTTTATTCACAATTTTGATTTTGCTCCAATTAGAATCTCACTAGGGAATGGTCAGAAGTCGAAGTGGCCAATCCATACAAGCTGCATACCATTGGATGCAGCATAAAATGCTGATTTCAAATCTGTCTTCCATATCTGCAGAGCACCTTTGTAGGCGAAGTTATGAGCAGCTTTATTGCGAAAAAATCGTGTACAAAAATTGCAAAATTAGACACATTATTGCTCTTTCAGTCCACTTCTAGGTATAGGTCATACGAAGTGACTTAGCTGCATGTTCTGGTCCAACACTGACCCGAGAATGGCTTCGTACGGCCAAGTTTGCACTTTACACGCACTATTTTTTAGCAAAATAATGGCCTTTAACGGCTTATAATTTCGTCCACAAAAGCGCTCTGCATTTAGGGAAGACAGATTTAGAGTCAGCGATTTATGCTGCATCTAATGGTATGCAGCTTGTATGGATTGGCCACTTCGACTTCTGACCATTCCCTTTTCAGTGAAGTAAGACATTTGTTAAAAGTTTGTCTAAATGTTTCGATCGTTTCATCTTCGAACAATCTCTCTACTGGTGGAACTTTTAGCAAACAGCGCCATCATAAACATGCAGCCTCTAAAAATTTCGAAAAAAGTAATCGTTATGCACTAGCATTTTTTGCATGCTGATTTTGCTGATATTTTTTACATATGAGGCTTTCTAAACGCCGTAATCGCTTTTTCGAACAACACTGAGAAGCTTGGTATTAGATGTACTTGGTATAATTCATAAAAGAACATTCGGTTCACAAACTTCATATTTGGTTAGCGCTTCCGGTTAGCCTAGTGTACGTGTTTTTAGGTAGCTTGTTTGCTTAATGAGACTATCCTCCTCTGAAACCGCTCTTCAAATTTTCTACCGTAATCCTACAGTAATGTAGGGGAAACTGTGATTGGCTAACTGTACTAAATTGAAGCCAGCTCCAGTATGGTATTGCAATGGCCACGAAAGCTCTCCGTGCTAGAAAGATGGTAAAGTTCAAACGTTTTTAGGAATACCGTACTTTGCAACGAGCATTTTTAGGAATACATTTTATTTGTGTTCTCTGAAGCAAGAATTATTGACCGACCTCTATATAAGCTTTTCTCTCGAAATAAGACTTTTCGCACATACTTTTGGCCCTTAAAGTTTCTCAGTTCTGTGACTGCCCATGGGCGACCTTCAAATCTTCGATAAGCATTTTAAACAACGCCAGGTTTCTTTCAAGTTGAACTGTGAAGTCATCATATTTGAGATTTACTTTTGCTGCTAGAGTATGCCCAAAAAAATTATCTTGCGCAAAACGGTAGCATCACTCATGCACAATTACGCCATTGTCTGTTTGCTTGATTTTGAACAAGTATGTGTTGACGAACATTTTTTTTCATCATTACCTTTGAAGTATAATGTTGAGAAATTTCACGATTGTAATATCTTGGAAGTCCTTAGTAGCGGAAACTCTTTGTCCCTCGTAATTTCAGGTCATTAGTGCCCTAACGGGCCATGCCGGCACGTCACATGAGGCTAGGTCGAGGTCACACCAGTAGGTCGAATATAAAAGGCTGATTATTGTGGAACTTTCGCGAAAGATGATGTTGAGGTAGGTTGTTGCTGCTATTTCCTTGAAAGATTATGTCTGAAATGTTTATTTTTTCAGGTCAATATTTGCTTTATGCTTCTTAGCCATGGTTATGGCAATGCGAAGGCCATATTCCTATCCTCCTTATTCTTACTCCCAAAATAAGCCTAAGGTAAGATTTTCTTCGTGGAAAAATGATGTCTTATAACGAATTTTTCTTAGCAATCAGCTATGATGCAACAACCAGCTGCTTGCCCGTCTGGGTGGAAACCCTTTCAGGACTCGTGCTATTATTACGAGACCAAAATGATGAATTTTGACAAAGCAGAGGTTAATTGTTTGGAGAAGGACGCACTGCTATTCGTGGCGGAAACAAATGAAGAATATGTGAGTTGCCGTATCCATTCACAAAAACACGCATGAATCAGGGGTTACTGTATTTTTTGATTACTTGAATTATTAGGTGGTCCCAATGTCAAAACCTTATGTAGACAAATCAAAGTGTTTTGTTTCTCTGGCGGACTTAGGGTATCACTTGAAAGAACGAAGCGAGCTCTACAAAATGACCATCAATGATCCGCTTAAGTCGTAATCCAGGTAAAGTTTGGAGCCAAAATCGAAAAAAATTTATCAACTAAAATCTGGACTTTCGCGAGGAAAAACTCTACGATTTCAAATCTGGTCTATACAGTAGACACCTAGTAGTACTCAAATGTGGCTTTACTGGATTTTTTCCACGTTTAGAACATAAACATAAAATTTTACCTTTGTCTGTGCTTACAAGGAAACGATACTTGGTGACACCGGCCATGTGGAATGCGATGTATACCATAAGGTGCATCTCAAAACGCTGATTCTAAATCTGTGCTCGAAATCTGCGAAACGGTCATTTGAAGGCAGTTATGAAATTTTTTCGTAGAAAATTTGCGTACCTTTAGGTAGTTAGAATCACACAACTTGATTTATTTTACCGTTTGAAGCTATTGAGGAGGATCTTGAAAGGTGTAGCGTTGTATTTATACCTATCTAAACAATATTCAGCATTTGAAGAGAAAAGAAAATTTTTTTAGTGATTTTCACCCTCCGCATTAGCGCAATTCATTTTTGAAAAAATAGTCATAACTCCCAGGTTCTCGTTTCGCAGATATGGAGAACAGTAATCGAAACCAGCATTAAAAAGCGCATTGATATACAAACTATTACGAATGGCCGGGTTAACTAAGTATCGTTCCTTGCATAGATAATTGCGAGATATCGAGTCTAACATAAAAAAGGAAAAGTGACATTTTGGGATTTTCCGGCCATCTTTGCTTTACAATTTTGAGCCCCGGAAAACATCCATTGAAAACATTTTTGGGTCTTCCATGTGTTTGCTGTATAATAACCAAGTTAGAGATATACGAATTTTCTGGAAGAAGATAGGATTTTTAGGGTGCCCAAATTTTAATTTTTGGCTCCAAATCTTACCTGGATTATGGATTGAAAAGATGTGGTGGTCACTCTGTAGAGTTTGCTTTATCCTATCAAATGGTACCTTAAGATTGCTAAGAAAACAAAAACAGTCGATTCAAATATTTTGAAAGGGAAATTACTTTCGGGATAACCTAATATACTATTCAAAAGTTTGCATATCTTAATACCAAACTGACGAAATAAAATTATAAAATATATATATAAATATAATTATAAATTATATATATAAAATTTGCACAATAATTGTAAAAGATCCAGTTTTTGATCAACAGAAAAGTGCCGAGTTAATTCTAAGATTCCTGCCATTGGATCACCTTTTCCTTGAGTCATGAGAGTTGCTCTCTCAAGAAAAAAAACTCAAATGTACTTTCTGTACACTAACTGAGCTTTTTGTATAGAAAGTACACGATCAATAAGTTGTACTGTAGTTCGAAATACAAAGCTCCTTTACGAGTGTTTCCGTTATTTGGTTAAGAAAAATCAAATGTATCAGCTAAGAGTTACTATTGTGGGTTTACAGTAGTTCCAAGAACAAACTTTTTTCAATTTCAAAAATTGGTGCAGTTTAAGATCTTGAGAATAATAATGTTTTACCATTTCTGTCCTGCCATCCAAATCTGTATAGATGCATTTGGAAGGTTAATGGAATTTTGTCGGCAAAAAGCGGATTATTCATGGAAATCGAGACGATTTTTCCACGATTTCTTTTCCAGAAAGAAGTGATGAAAAACAGTCCTCAAAATTACTATACTTGGGTTGGCATGAGGCAGTATGAAGGTGAATACCAAGGCAGATGGGCATCAGGAACGGGAATTCCGCAAACTCAACTGTGAGCATTTTCTAAGCTTTTTTCTCAAAAAAAATTATTATTGGCTCCATATTTCAGGGATTGGCTAACCCCCACCTACAATGGCTTCAGCGATGCTGCCAGATGTGTTGCTCATTTTCACACTGAACCAGTAAAATACGCTCTTTACCTCTATTGTGGAATGGATCTCTATTCGATCTGCGAAAAGAATGCAACGCACTTGAGAAACATCTGGGACATGGGAGCTAGGCCTTTCAAAATGTTATAAATCTCCCCTTACGAGAAGCCCATTCATTCATCATTCCAAACACCTCGGATCAGATCTCGCCAAACTCAAAAATGTCTGATTTTGCAAGAATTATCGCTGAAGAATTGTTTTTTTTACTACTGTACGCGCTCGAGGAGCATTGGCCCAAAATCTACGCGTGACTAATCTATTCATCATTGATGCATCATTTGTCATTATCAGTATTTCTCAGAACTATATTGATTATATGTGATAAGTATCTGTTTTGGAAGTTAGTAACAAGTATTTCCCAGCCTTATTGTAATTGAAGAATGATCAGGACATCAGTCTTTGGTGAACTTAATAAACTTTGAGCTTAATTTGGTTGATTATCATCTTGTGGAGGATTACATTGTTCTGTTTTTTATGTTTTTCTTATATATGGCGTAACTAGCGGGTGATAATTAGGAAGATAGGTGTCCGGTAATCAGGATCGAGCAAGAGGTGTGGCACACAAGCGACGGATACTTCCCTTGATATCTTCTGTTTCAATACCCCTTCCCCCCCCCTCCGCACAGCCCTCACCAGCATCACTGGTTGCTTAGGCACGACGTAAAAGCCCTATTATGCATATTCAGTCACATATTCGTAATTCTCATGTCGAATAGCCCCAATGGGCCAAGTTTTAGCAAATTCTGAGAGTTCCCAATACTGGACCACCCAAGTAAAATATTCATTTTCAAGCATGATTATCTCTTATCCAAAAGTAAATTGAGTGAAAGCTAACATTTTTTGTACTCAATACAAAGCGCTACTCCATATTTACTCATACCATGAATTCTGCTTTGAATAACCATCAAAAACGGAATCAGAAGCAGGCCAAAATCTCGTTTGTCCCATTTTCCGCTTTCAATGGCTGTGCTTTCACCAGCTTTTACTCAGATCGAAGAAGATGAATCAAACACAAATTACTCTCATGGAAACTAAAAGACTCAGGTTATCACACTATACATGTAATGTTCTCTAAAATTTTTAGGTAAGTTAATGGGGTGCAGCACAACCCCAGAAAAGCTGGGTTCTGCCACGCCCCGTTAACTTACCTTTGGCCAGGACCTAGACCAAAGCTTCATATCTCGGTCTTTTTTATATGGCTGCTATTCTATTAAGTCGAGTCCACAGGAAGTGTAGAGAATTCGTAATTTTTGTATTAGAAAGTTATTTTTGCATGTAATTTGTGCACTCATGTGTATTTGAGAATTTGTGCTATAATCATTCCATTGTCTTCTCAAGATATATATATGTATACTTTGTAATTCTTGGCGTATTCCTCTTTTCGTTTAACAGTGAAGTTTTCTCAATTGCTCAAAATCTCAGTTCAAATCACCTTTGAGCTTTTGAGGTATGAAGCTTTGAGGATCTCTTCCGTGTTGAAAAGTTCCATATAAGACTAATTCGATCTCGAAAATCAGTAGCCCTTTTTTAACTGCATAAACCTAGTGGGACAACCTGGTAAAAATTATGCTGATCATTTAGCTGTGAAATGCAGTGTCAAGAAAGCCCTAAAAAGGGCGCTTCATCTTTATAGCTTTCAAAAGCATTCTAGGCGAAGTCGTTTGGCAGTAATCCATATTGTTTTCAATATTGTAAAGCATGTTGAAGTCCCCATCTAAGAACTAGACCTAGGAACCAAAAGAAAAGATAATAGGCGACCTGGAATTTTTGTTATTTCCAACGAGATTGTGAAAAAAATTGTGAAGTTCTGACTCAAGGCGCTATGTATTTGCTCAAACAGGTACACCGAAGACCTCATTCCATGACGTAACAGCTCGATTTATGGAATGTTATTTTTATATTTGAGTTTTGCGGAGTACTAAGTCTAGTCCTCGTAGGTAAAAATCAATACCACATGTGATTCAAACATTTATTAGTCTCTACCTCTAATAAGAATAATTATTGTTGAGATCGCGCAAAAAAGCATGGTCACACCCGTAGTTCAGTAAGCAATAGACATAAAACAAACAAATCAGGAATATATACAAAAAATGAGTCTATTGGCAATAGAGTTTAGCAGCTTCCATATTAAGCCGCCGGCATTGGAGCAAGTGCTGAGATTGAGAGATCTGGTTGGAGAGCTTCCAACTCGAAAATTTCTCTTTCATAATGTCGCAAGTTCCTCTTCGCTATGGACTGATTATGTCGAGCTCGTGCGGGATTCGAACGATAGCCCATTTCTGTGTAGATGTTCGAAGAGCATGTGGGAGCGGAGGTTTGCTAGAAAAATAGATTTAAAAAATTCAAATGCAGTGTCTAAGGAACTAGGCTATATGGAAAACTGATTGGAAAGTTTTAGTGCTCAACGGCAGCTCATATGACTGATTTGTGGGTCAACTCCAACTCTCAGTTCTCGCCCAGCCCGTAATTACGCTGGTAGGTCCCAAGGAAGGGGTACGGTAATGGACAAGAATTCAGAGTAGAATTTCTCCACACCGAGTGATTCGCACGAGTTGCCGCTTGGGCAATGGATTAGTTGAGGCTCCCAATCAAAATTACACAAAGAATCCAGGTACCCAAGATTTCTTGCATACTACCTTCAAGTGCATACCTTATAATTTATATTGATATTTGTTCGAAGCAACCTTCCATTAAGTGCTTTGAGAGGTCGATATGCTGGTGTCATATAGGCCGGGTCTGCTTGTTTTGTTTCTGTTTTTTGAAGTTCGTTCCATATTTGGAGCTGCAAGGAAGAAGTCTTCTCAAGCGCTCCTTTAGCCAAAGTAAGTTGCTTACGTCTTCTCTAGTAATGTAGATCGGATTGTTCATAATGACCCAAGTGACAGTCTCATGGCAGCCAGGAATAGTCAGAGATCCCTCATACGTGACATAATGATTTGTTCGAGGTAGTAAACCAGCTGGGTGCAATTGTCGCAAAGTCGTTTTCATACCTAAAGAAAAACAATACTAGTGGACTGATGAACCGTTCAAGAATTAGTTAGTAAAAAGATATGTGACATTATTAGAGTTGTTGATACGATATTATATAAGGTTAGTTTGAATGTGTTTTATTGCGCAGGCTCTTTTCTCTCAAAAAATGTAGTCTTTAAGAATATGTGCGCGACATAGAGTCATTTACATAAATTGATGAAAATGTAACAAAAGCGAAAAGTAATGGAAATATGATAGTGATTTGTTAAAAACGTCCTCTAATTTAAATGTGCGGTCGCTAAAATCTTGAAGATAATTCGTTTTCTAAAAATCGTGAAAACATCGCTGCCCTTCATCTCGTTAAAAAACAAGCTCTAAAAACATGTATCTCGGACGATATGTAATCTATGAAAGGTAGAGCTAGTAGAATCTTAAGAGGATTTTTACGAGCAGCGACTTTATGGTAATTGAAAATGACATTTAGTTTTTGGAATTAGAGAAGGAGATCGTTTCACAATTCTTTGTGGTTTCGGGGTTTCCTGAGACATTCGTCGTAAAAGTCAAGAGTATTTAAGTGTAACAACTGCTATGCAACTGCAAGTGAAAACGAAAATCAAAAGCGATTCTCGTGATTTATATAAACAAAATTGCGAATAGTCTAAAAGCCAAAAGACTGTGTCAGAATTTCAAATTCGCTTACCTTTGTAAGTGATACTTTGTGATGCAACGGTCAATCGTCGCAGAGCCACCTCAGTAATGCTTCCGATCTAAAAATTCATTTCGAAATTCTCGTTTTTCTATCGTTGTATTTTTGACATCAATAATGCAAACTCAATCGTACTTACATCGATAATTACAGAGATAGCCAATAATCCACGAGGCTGAGTAACTGCTTGACTGTAATTTGTGTACAAATCGATATTATAGGCCAGAAGCTGCACCTAAATTACTATCGATTATCGATCCATCAACATTTTGCGCTGATCAGTACCTCTGCAGGGAAGCGCACACGATCTACAGTATGCTCTGAGCCTCGTTCACCATCTGGATGTCCGAAATGCATGGAAATCTGAAAAGTCACAGCCCGTCAGAAAAAAATCTTAAATTTTCGTAGAAATTGATCGAACCTGATGCAATCGATATTTATAAGGTAGAGCAGGCCCTCCTGTAATATTGATTGATGTTTTTGATAGAGTTTCATTTATCGTAATTATTGGCAGTTGTCCAATGTTTTCAAATGTTCCTTCAACCTGGAATGAGATCAAAATAGTAAAACAGCTACCTGCCGTTATGTGCGATTGCACAAACGTGCACTTTGCGCGCGAAACTGGGTATTGCAAACAAGAGGGCGCATCTTTTTTATTTGCCGTTTTTAGCATTTTTTTTTATTCAAACGCTTCAGGTGTAGGTAGTTTCCCGAAAATGTGGGCTGCGTTTAGTGTTACGTGCCAGCACCGTTCCAGCGCTGGTACGGATCCCATATGAGTATTGAGCATCGCATATCGATCGATCGCTCGATACAGCTCCAGCACAATGCTAGAACGGCCTTGGAACGGCCGGAAATGAGCAGCTGGGGACGCCGAAAACAGATTCAACGAGCAGTGTGCGTGTTGTGTGCAATGCACAAGTTACATACTAAGAGGCTCAACTGTAAACGACTTACGTATGCGTCATCAATCGATATTCGACCAAGATGTGGATCAAAAAGGAGCTGTGCTGGATCGATGTTTACAGGACTTTGCATCTGACCAGCCGTACACATTCGCCAGTCTCGATTCACCAGACCCCAGAAATCCGGGCCTACAACACACGGGTAGATGCACGCGGTCATCAACCACGGCAACATCTGAATAGATGCTAGATTTTCAAGTTTATTGATTTCTTCGATTGCGGCAATGAGATCTACGATGAAGATCAATGGCAATGTTATTGAAGGTTTTTGAAAATTTCGCCACAGCTAATTCCTTTCCAATTTTTTCTCATGATTTTCTTTACGTAAAAACTTCCCTTTCCTCTCATTGGAACTATGAACTGGATAGAAAACTGTATTATCTAGCCGAAAGAGGTGATCCCACGCGGATTTAAGAAGCCACGCAGCCATAGGCACCTGCCATACTTGATCCACTTGATTCACTTCAACCGCTTCGCTATTGTTCAATTCAGTGAACTGACCAATGGCGATGTGGAGAAAATGGATCAAGTGGATGTTTGCGTCGCTATTGGTCATCACCTTTTGACTAATGGTGAAGCGAATTAGTAGATCAAGCGGATCAAATGGATGAGCCTATTCACGGCATATTGTCCTTACTCACGAAATTCAACAAAACTTAGCTCCAACTGCCTAACTCTTTTTGAGTGCTCTGTGTATATGTGTTTCAAAGATTTATATTTTTGGAATCCACGAACCTCCCTTTTTCCTTATATGCACGTAGATGTACACATACAACTTTCACAAGTGCACTTGCTGTGTTTTTTTCGCAGCTATAGGCATCATGAGAAAAAACATAACTGAAGTATGACAAGCTCTCTATGTAGTTCCGCTTTTCCCATATAAATCGTATAGTATACTACGAATGCGTAGCTGTATGCCATGAATTGGTTTTCTATTTTTCGGAGAGCTCTGCAACGGGTAAAAAAAAACAGTTTTAGTAATATAACCATGAAAACTGAAGGAAACTATTGCAGCAGAATAGCATTTCGTCGGACTATTTACATACTAAACCAGCTAAGTTCATAGAAACGCAGAAAATGGAAAGTCTCAACTGGTATCGTACAAAGGTTGATGTCGATAACAATGTCAATACATGAAATTTTTGTAAAATGTATGAGGAATTATGGATTCCCAGGGGACTAAAGAGTGTTTTGCAAGTTTTTTAGAGAAAGTCAGCAAGAATTTCCACGGTTGAGTATACTGGCATAGTAAGAGAATCAAATTCTTCAAAACTAAATGCAAGTTCACGCTAAAAATTCGGGTTCATTTATACATGTGTAAGTTTTCAAAGCACGTTAAGCCGGAGTAGGTTCCAATAATGTCTTGAAGATTCACTTCATCATTTTCAATAATCATACTTAGTAATGCATTTTACCATAACTACATATTCGGTAGTCTTAAAAGTAAACGCCGTTTCCTCTGAATAAATCAAGCTGTTTTTGTTTTCCTAGCAGGTTTGGGAAAACCATTCGATGGAGCGAAGCAAGATCCACAAAATGACCACCAAAGATCCATTTAGGTTGTAGTCCAGGTAAAATTTGAAGCTAAAAATTGAAGATTTTCATTCATCCTAAAAGTCGGATGTCCTTCCACAAAATTTCTAAGGACCTCCAACTTGGTCATCATACATAATAGTAACCAAAGACGCAATTGCTGAATTATTCGGTGTCCGAAACTGAGAGATGAATATAGCACAAAGGTGCAAAAAATGTCAATTTCTCGCAAGAGTTTACTACTTGGACTATTTTTTTCTCGATTTCTATGCGAGGAGAAAAATTAGCAAATGCATTTTCGATTACCACTTAGTGTCCACTATATGGTGACCAAGTAAAGATCCATAGAAATTTTCTGGAAGGATATCCGATTTTTGAGATACATAGTTGAAAAACTTCAACTCTTGCTAAATTCTACCTAGATCAAGATCTAGATGGATCTTTGGTGGTCATTTTGTAGAGCTTGTTTCGCTCTATTAATTGACAATACAGGCATGCTAGAAAAGCAAAAACAACCTGATTTTCCTTAGAAAATGCGTTTACTTTTGAGCGAGCCTAATATGTTGAAGTTGGACAAACTTGAAGCAATGCTGGAAAATGCATACTCTTGATAACTTCCACCGAAATCTGAGAAACTGGAGAAAAGTATGGATCTCTGGAAACTCTAGTGCAAGACTGTTCCAATCTGATAATAGCCGATAATGTGAAACGTATTGTGAAAGTCTGAGAGAGGAGCCAAGCGCAAGAACAAAAACTGCAGAATCCAAGCAGAATTGCTGCTACATAGCTACGGTGAAAGTAGAACTATTAGAACAATTTGCAAGGGGCACAGGTCCATCCATGCATGAATTAAGCATGTATCTAAGTCTGCGCATGCCAAAATAAAGTACATGTACGTGTAAAGTGCAAATTGCACACATACGCACATGCTACACGAAGGGGGGGGGGGAGCAAAATTTAAAAATATTGAAGGTTGGGGAGACATAACTCTGGTGTAGAAATGATAAAGGGGGTCGAAAAATTATGTTGAAATTCGAAGGAGATACCCCAAGGCTCAAAATAAAAATTTAAAGGGCGCAAATCAATAAAGGGAGAAAATAATGCTTATTACTGCTATTCTGATGCTATGCAGAATCTTAGCAAGCAGGAACATAGAGCGTGAGACGATTAAGGAGCGCAGATCGTTGCGGCGGTGTCTTGTACTAAAATATTCACGACGTTCCCCTCGGTGAAACTCTCCACAACCAATGCACTGAATACCTCCGTCGCTACGCACTTTTCACACCTCATCCCAAACTTCAAAAAAAATGTTCGGAGCTTGCTGGACAATGGTCATTTAGCACAAGAGAAAAGCCAAATTGAAGTGAACTGACTTGGTTGACGCCGTGGTGACAGATCTAATTATTTTCTAATACGCTCACAGGAGTTTGTGATACGATTGGTAGTAGAAACGAAAGTTGTGTACTTTTGCGTTCGTGCCTACAATTAGCTTTAGTATATGAAAAAAGTAGGTGAGAATTCAATAAAGTTATTTAGGTACATGTGAAAAAATAGTTAAGGCTCGAATTACAAATTAACGTTTTGCCATGAATTCATGCAAAGATCAAAAATACATGACTGAAATATTATGGGACCATCCCTAGGGCACACCCGAGATAGAGTCGCGAAATTCCAGCTAGTAGACTTGAACAATGACTATGCATAGTAACTTATTTATGATAGCAAATAATTAGTGATTTTGTAAATTTTTGCAAGCAACAAACGCTTGGCGATTTGCTTGTAAAAAACAATCAAAATGTTTCGAAAAATTTCATATTCATCTTGACCTTGTGAAATAAAAATAACGATTTGCATTTGATTCTGCCGATTTTTTTTGAATGATTCTACCACTACGAATTCACGAAATTTTGAAAGTGAAAAACGCTCAAAAGCGTGAAAAGTATGACGTCCTCCCTATAAAAAATTTTTAGGCCGATAAAAGTCAGATAGGTATTGCAACATGAACTCGTATTTGACATTATCTGGGGAAATTCTCGTTTCTTAAGTGATATAGACGTCATTCTCAGTCACTTTTGACTTTCTCAGGTTTTTGCAAATTTTCCTCGCATTCTTAGAAAATTCGCATGCATGACGCAAAATGATAGGTAGCAAGGGTTTTTTGTATGAATAAATGTTCGATGACACTTCTCGTCAATTAATGATCAGGATCAGATGAACCTCTCAAAAGATCATTCTACGAAATCGAAGTTGTTTGTATAGAAAAATTTGGAAATGAATTAGCATTGTAATAAAAATTCTTTGTGGAATGGGGAAGATGTGCTGTCAGTACCAGGGTTACAGTTCTGCGAAGTAGTCGGTAAGTATCTTACAATTAGATTCTTACTGAAGGGGGGGGGGACATGATTGAAAAAGCACTTGTTTCCCTCTTGTCAGAAATACAATTTCAAAATATCACTTTAGAATAAAATAAAATTACAGTTGCGATTTGCTGAACCGCCACACTAGTAGAAATAAATCATTTCAATCTTACGATTAGAAGATTTTTTGGCACAAGATGTTCCATTCGTTCATTATCAATTTTTCGGGATCTTTCCTGACACTTCATTTTATTGAATTTCCATCGAACAACGAAGCAGATCCATGAATGAATGACTAAGAATGAGTAGTTGGATGATTGAAGCAGATTCAAACAGTCTGATTTCACAACATTGATTTTTTAATTTTCAATCTAGGAATCAAGATCGAAAATTTTCAAATACGACACTGAATGGATTGGAGCAGATATGATGAAGTGAGCGCACAGCGAAGGTAGAGAATATAAATAGCACGAAATGCAGGCAATCCCGTTATGCTCCCTCCCATCCACATAACAACTCTATCCTGACTCTGATTACCATACTTAAGCCTAGCATAGTCACTGAGATTCATGGACAGCCTTTGAGAACGGCATAATGCTGGCTATAAAGTATGAGGCACATAAAGTTGGTTGCAGAAGTAAAAACTATCTGCTTTGCATGAACTAAAATGGGTGATGGATGAAGGATTGACATTAGGAGAAAGCGGGGGTGTAGCATCAAATTTTTACTTTCTAATCAAAAACACCATTCCCTATTACTACGCCTGAGCTCACAAAAAACCAATAGGATGGAGAACTTGGGATTTTCTGTTAGATTGCCTTTTGACGATATCTTAAAATGACAATGTCGCAACAAAAAAATCTGTTACAATCCGCTTTCCTCTAAAAGTGGTGACATTAATTTCGAACCGACAAACTTGTGCATGAACTTTGGCAAATTATAAACTCTAGACATTTGGAATTCGATCTTAAGCGGATTTACATACAGAACTCATATCACATTACTTTGCTAAATTGGCCGAAAAGCTTTACGCCCATATGAATGATTTAGTTTTGTAAAGGTGTAAACTAGCTTATGATTTCACTTCGGCGAGGCATAATCGGATCCGCATGAGCAATAATCTCTCAATTTTCGCTGCTATACACTCAAACATTAGAGATTCATTATTACATAGCGGTTAAAACAGTACAGTTATCAAAAACAAATAAACAAGTTTTGAAAATAAGCCACTTCTTTTGTTTCCAAACAGGTTTTCCACATAGCAGTTTTCCTTTCTTAAGAAGAACAAATTTAGATAGATTTCCGGAGACAGTTATATTTCTGTCATTTCTTGATCACAGCCGAAAAAGATGACTGTAGATTCGCGCTCAGTACCGTAGTCAAACATGGTGATTGGTCAATCCCGAAAAGATTAACTTGTCAACAGTTTAGACTGATTTCACTTACAAATAAATTATTTTTGTTGTTTGTTCAATGTTTTCGGGCAATTTGAGCATATTATAAAAATAAAAGCAGATTGTAATGATCAAATAACAAACGATGATTTAGGAAAGAGCACAAAGGGCTAGGAACGAGGTGGCTAGCTGAAAATGCAAAAAACGAATTCCCCCTACTTTTGCGAATTTCTACGAAGTCCCCTTTGACTTATACCATAATCCCTAAAAATCTCTAAAAAACGAAACGTCATCTAAAAAAACGTCGCAAATTTTGTGTCTTTTCGGCCACAAAAACAAAACTTCCTTTGCTTTTTGTCCCAAAAACGATACCCAGCTTGTTCATAAGCCACAAGTGTCGAGACCTGGAGCACAACAAAGAATAACTTCTAGAAAAGGTAGCTATGGCGAAGCCAATTCGAATATGCATCCAGCGGCCCAATATGCAATCTCGAGAAGCGAAAGGACAATGTTTTTTCTCTGTCCGCATGTCACATTTCCATCAGAATGCACAAGCGACAAATTGTGCTCGTAAACGCAAGTGAAGGAGTGCACACGAGGTGTGAGTGATGCGCACGAAATTTTCGCGTGAGACGAGTTCCCACTAGCTTTAGCCTGCTCTTGATTAGCTCAGTTATTTCTTAGGAGCGTGATCGATTATACTGAGTGTAGTCAGTAGGAAGCTGCAATTTCCCGAAATCCGAAAAAGCCTCTCCAAAAATCATGAAAATTTAGCTTATATAATGCAGAAAAATCGGATTTATGAAGAGGGGAAACAATTCTGAGTTTCAAATAGTGAAGTAATTAGGACAATCAAAAGAGACCATGTTCAACTATAAAACAAATCAGAACAGATCAGAACAGATCAGATTATGCGATTGCGGCGCACTAAACGGCGAACATTTGACATTTAGTGTTGCGTAAGCGAAATCGGGGTGCTGCGTTTGCAAGGAAACTCCAATGAAAAATTTTCCTTTCTATTTTACACCAAAGTTAGTCAGGGGTAAGTTGTAGTTCATCGGTATACAACAAAACACCAACTCATTTGTTATATTTGCTTTACTCGACGCCAAATGTCAAATGCACGTCGTTTAGCCCGCCGAATCTGAGGCATGAGGTCTGAACCGGCTTACAAACTACGTATAACGTAGATTTCATGCATCTCGCACGATATCCCACGATCTTTGATAGTAAACAATTAGTGAAGCCGTTTTATCGAATTTAGTAGGCGTGAAATCATTCACGCCTGTGTGCTTTACACTTTAACGGAGAAAAATGTGATAGATTTGGAAATCGTTAGCTACTTGTAAGCGCGAAGCAAACCGTCACCGCGCATGGTGTGCAGTACACACATCAAGTTACAGACAACTCGACAATAAAGTTGTAAGATCTTGATTTTCATGTTCAACGAGCCATGCAAAATCTTTTCCTTTCAGAATGAACAAGAAATGATAGATCTGAATTTTTAGGCATGAAAAAAGGTGCAGGACCTTACACTGTTGTGATTAGCAAAGCATAATTCTCTTTTATTCAAGTCGAGATGCAGATGTTCAAAGAGGTACTCACTATTTGGATTTATACGTCACATATAAAATCTTTGCCCCTGTTATCTTATGGACCTTGGCGTGTTAGGCTGAATTCGATGTGGAACAAACAGAAAGATATCACTATGAGAATCGCGTTAACAGCTTCATGATATTTCAAGACTGAGTAGAGCGTTGTAATTTCCAATATTATTCGTGTACAGCTCCACTGCCACATTCTCAAGCATGCATGATTGGGTCCAATTCTGCACTTCCTAGCCAGTCTATGTTTCGTAAGCTTCTTATTTATGCCTACGCGTGTTTTACTTGAAATAAGATCAATGCTAATGGCAAAATTTGCGTAGTTCAATCTAAAATCTATAATTGACAGTCAGTATTCATTTATAATATGTAATTACATAGTTGTCTGCATGGACAAAACCAGCTCAGTTTAAATACGTGACTTTGAATAAGCGAATAGAAAACTATACTCAGCAGCCTCAGAAACATTTCTAGAAGGAGAACTAAGCTTCTAATAAATTCTTTTTTTACTCCTTTGCATAGTCTAGCTCAATTTAAGCCAGAAATAAGTCCTTCGTCATCTCATTCTCTCTTCCAACATGCTTTGAATTTCGAACATGTACTAGTGAGAAACGAATACCAACAGCTGTAACCAGATATACTGGCATAAAGCCCAGGCAAACCTGTGGATTTGGTCTCTGCGAAACATGCGGGGGGGGGGGGTCAACTTTACTGCCCAACGATAGCTCATATGGTCAACTGAAGGAAACGTTCATTTTAACGAACTCCCGCAAAGTACCGTATTCTTCGTAAGCGAACCAATCAGCGTCCCCGCGTACAGTACTGAGCAGAAATTCAAAAAAAAATCAATAAATCGGAATGACTCATATGATTTGACTACTATCAATCAATTCTCCCAAGCAGAATTCTACATAAAACTTTGTAGACTCAGGTTACGTTCAAGCGAAGAGAAAGTCATTCCAAAAGCAAACATGACCTTTGCACATTTTTTTACCTCGTCATGGTGGCACTCCTTTCTAAGAATCTGCTGCATTGCGTGCATTTGAACAGCATCGCCCGCTTCGTGTATGCAATCTCTATTTCATATATCACTAAGACCAAACGGAGCAAAAAATGAGGAAGAAAAGAGACTTCAATGGGACTTAGTTAATCAAACAGGTACATATAAGTATAATACCTTCACACCCAATCTGTTTTTGAGGCATTTCATGAATAAAAACTATGATTCAAGACTGCGATACCTACTGCTGTGCTAATATGGTGGGAAGATCTCATCAAAGGTAAAGTACAAAAGCCATACCTAGAATGAGCACAAATCAGATGTACGATAAATTTTATCCTCCGCGCCTTAAGCACAATTATGTGCAGATGAGGTTTTTGGTAAAGTTGTGAACATTTTGCACTCTGTTTCTGAGACATACATATTCTACTGCAAGACATGGGCAAACGACCGGAAGAAGTAATATTTTTGGGGATATGCTAGCTGGTTTACCCGGCTCCGCTCGGACCTGTAAAAATATCATGATAAAGGTCCCTTCCCTATAATTGCACAACCTTTCTCTGTGCCCACTTCTACATGCCAATTCCCTATTCCCACTTGTTAATAATCAGCATGCTCACTTAACTCCGTGTGCCAATCCCCAGCCCCGTAGCTTGAACCTAGCAAAAACGATTAATTCTTTTGGAAGTAATTGATAATTTCGAAAAATAATAATGTATTCGTAATCAGCAGTCCACCTAACCAGTGACAAATACTACCCTCGTAAGTTGAACTTTGCAGAAATCGATAAAATCGATATCAACCGATAACGAAAAGTAGCCTACGACACCCGCCCCGCCTCGAAGTGTATGTGTGCAAAGTTTGGCCCGGATCGGTTCAGATATGGAATTTTCTCTTCGGAACATACGGACAGACATACAAACAGGTTACAGACAAACAGACAAGCAGACTTTCAGCTTTAAATAAGATCTAAGTAGTGTTTAAAGCTGTGTATTTTTACTGCAAAAAAAACTTAGCGACTGATTTAATCTTTTCATAACTGCCTTTCTTATTTGATCAGACAAATTATCCGCAAAAGATTGGATCAAACAGACAAAATGGATCAACTGAAAAGGTGTTTTGTTGGAGATTTCATCATCATCTTTTAATTCTTAGTCAAAGCATAACTTTCCCGTAATAATTGCAGATTTATGATAAAGGCAATTATAGAACTTCTATGTAAAGACAAAACTGCCGCTCCATCGTTAAAGAGAACCTTGACAAATATGAGTAATCTTGGCCACTCATATAAAAAAACAAGGCGACAAGAGGATATCGCATTTCAATCTCGCTTGAACATAATAGCCTTATTTCGATAAAGCACCGTAGCTTTCGAGATAGGGGAATCTCCGGCAAAGTTTTTGAGTCTTTCCAAGTCGAATAGGCAATCTATGCACTGCTGTGCATTTTTTTAAACATTGCATTTTCAATTTACGCATTATAAAATTCATTCTACACAAATGGCTCTGGACTAGTACAGCAATGGCAAAAAACGCGCGAATTTGGGAGATTGTAAATTGCAGCAAATATGCATTTTTGGCTATTTTCCAAGCTTCAAAAGGCCAGTTCGTTCTATAAAACGCGTGAGATTACGATTAAGGCTCATAATAGACTTTTTGGACGAGTTCTCACGTTCTCATTTTGTCATGCAGTCGAGCGTAAGATCGAAAATAATAACAACTTATTTTTGTCTATTTTGCGATCCAAAAGGCAGAGAAATGAGCCAGAAATATAAATTTAGAGTGAAAAGTCCGAGCTGTACAAAAAACATGTTTTCAAGAGAAATTTCGCCACTGAAAGAGTTCGGAGGGCCGAATGCAATATCCTCTTTGCTGAACTCGACGTTATCAAATCAAGCCGATGCACTGCTCATTCCAGCGCGGACGCAGTTTCCTTGAAGGGGTAGATTGAAAATGGGGACATTCAGGGCTGTTAGGACGAATGACCGATGGATGTGGTGCATTGCTTGAGGAGGGGTGGAGGACTATATGTCGCTGAAAAAGGGCGGTCCTCGCGGTCATTTGCGACAAATACGCACCCTTGTACATGCGCGGACATGCGTTCCTGCAGGAAATCCGCGCAGGACTCTTCAAAAACCGGCGACATATAGTCCCCCACCCCTTGAGGAGTAACCTAATTTTATGAGATAATGTAGATTGCGGAAGGGCTGGGGAGTTCATGGGTTAGGCAGGTTTTGCCCAAGAGTAGATCTCGATGCAAGAGCAGATTAAAAATTGTTCTCGAAGAATACAGTTTCGATTCAAACTCTCGGAAAAAAACGGATTGCGAGTTTTTCCATCGCTGCATATCGTGAAAAAATAGAAAGATTTTTCATTGGGCTGCCACGAATCTGGCGGCTTAGAACTTACGTCTAATTTTTGGAAATACTTTTTTTGGCCTATCGCAACGTATTTGTCGCGATAAAGCCGTCGCACGCGGATAATTTCCTTGAAAATAAATTTCACGGATCTAAAAGTACATTTATTTCTGGTAAGTTTTCGACTTAGAAGGTGCTCCAAATTAACAAAAAAAGCTTGTTGTGGACATACTTGGACAGCGTGTTGTGGACAAATTTTTAATGGGCACAATGTTAGCTTCTGTAAATCCATTTCTTTCTTCAAAAGCTTGAGTTTCTACAAAACAAGGTGATAAGCATTGTATTTTGCAGATTTCCTTTCCATTTATTTTTAGTCTGAACATTTCAGCTTATGGATTTCAAATGCAGAAAAAGATATCATAATTTTTCAAACCACTGTTATCGTTCATATACAGGCAAAAGAAACTGCTTGCAAATAATTACTGATGATTTAACCATCTATCAAGCAAAATTTAGAGGTGCAATTTAATACAACTCTGCATAAAAGCAAATTTTTCAAAATACGTATAATCGTTTAAGCTGCATTGCTTTATTCGCAGTTGCAGACATTCATGAACTTTTTTTTCGAGCTCCTGGGGGCGGATTTAAAAAACCCCATGGAATTTTTCATGTTTTCCTGGCTATAACCTAAGCAAATTTTTTGAATTATTCAAAAGAAAAAGCGCATTTTTTGACAAGCTGCGTGCTACAGACATCATCACTCGAATTCTTTCAAAAATTTAATTTTTGGAGTAGCAAGTAGCTCTACTAGTGAAATATAAGGGGCTCATTGTTGTTCAAGTAATTGCTATTATGTTTTGACGCAAGTGCATGTATGTTAGACATTTGAAGAGGACGTAATTTGGAAGGAAAAATTCTGAAAGTTTCCTGGAAAAAATTACAATATGGAGTTTGAGTTTTGTTTTTCTTGCTCACAGCTTAGTCTTTCTAAAGACTTATTAGTAAGTGGACCTTGCTGGAATAATTGCAGGTGTTTAGAAACTTCTTTACTGTGAGATTATGTGGTTTGCCAAAAAAAGAGAAAGACCCTTGAGAAATAATCTTGAGAGCAGTCTTTTCTAATTGAATACATTGAGATGTGTAGAACGAAAATATTTAATTTTCCTTCCAACAGCAAAATTTAGCTTTTTGGAAAATTTGCCTTCCTTTAAAAAGCAAGCGCTTAGATCCTTGAATTCTCGGATTCGGAAAATCCTTGGCAAACCCATTTTCGGCTGAAAATTGATGGCAGATAAAAACTGTTAATCTTCATCTTCAAAATTTAGTTAGATGAACTATCTTGGGAATTCTGAGCCGTATCGCTAAAAAATGAACGAAAGCGGCGACTTCACAAGGATTTACCTTATCTAAGTACACTGAATTCTATTTTCTATATTTCTGGACCATAAGAAAGAACTGAAAGACACATCTATGTAGCACCGAAGACATCTTAATCACTACACTTTAGTTCTTAGATAGCCTATTCCACAGCAATTCGCTGCCATGCATAGAAAGACCATGGATAATTACGTATAATTATGGCGCAATTATAAAATTAGCGAAATCACCATCATGTGGAAGATTTACATGAATAATCAATGAGTAAGCTGGAGAAAACAAGACTGAAAGTTGAAAGTGGAAGGTGGAGTCTGTCCTAGTGAATAATGTAGTGCCTAGGTTTTTCATGTTGCCTCCGAGCAGCATTGAAATGCGAACAACTGCGTGGAATTTCAAAAAACTAGCTGTGTATTTGACAAAAGAAAATAGATAATCTATGGATAGGTGCATGGGCGAGGAACTCATGTTTGGAGAGAAGCTTTGAAAAACAAAACATCTACCCTAAAAAGTAGGCAGAGTGACGGCACTTTTGCTTCCTAAAAGTATTCGAACATTTCATTCAGTCGTCTTCATGAAATTATTCTGATATGACCCTATGTTTTTTAGACCTAGATGGTTCATCACAATGGCGGAGACATTTGTGGCTTAATCTGTGAGCATGCACACAAAGCGTGACATCTCACGACTATCTGGCGAGAATGTTTGAAATACTAGAACGCTCATGATAATGCAAAGGATTTTATGAATATACTTAATTCAAGCGTGACTAACAATGAAATGTCAGAACTTGTATTTTTCATCCAATAAGAAATGATTTCAAGCAGAATTCCCGTGACGTACTAAGAGACTGTAAGTTGAGAAGGCCTTGAACACTCAGCAAAATGAATATTTTTTCTATCGAGCTAAGAAAATGTCCTAGGGAATTCAATTCTGCATGTAGGTGCCTTAGATTTCCTTGAAGAAATAAATTAATTCAGAGATCGAATATCAGCTCTAAAAAAGCTTTTGGACATTTGCTTCAGACGATATTGGTGGTAATATGAATACTAACAAGGAAATATGAGCTGCCATTTACTGAAAAAAAATAAAATCTCATATGAAGTTAGACTTTACATAAGAACTGGAAGAAAAATGGTAAAAAAAGTTCGAGGCTTGTCCTCATGAGGAGACACATACAGGGTGTCCCAACAAATGTGCACACTGTTTGATTGTAAATAACTCTCTTGTGATGAAGTGTTTCGAGAAGCTTTAGGAACCATTTTGTAGAGCGATGTTCAACTTAGATTTACAGCGTTGAGCGAATCGCCGATCGCTCATTCTTACTGTAGGATTACGGTAGAAACTTTGAAGAGGGTTTTGAGCAATGAAAGGCTATATTTTGTTCCAAAAAGGAACCAGAACAACCTAAAAACTCTCACACTGGGCTAATTAGAGTGGCTGATTCTGAATGTGAAGTTCGCAGCTTTTCGTAATGGTTCATTAAAAAATTATGCGAGGTAAGCAATAGCGGCCATTTTTTCAATTTTCCTAAAAAGTGCGGTTACACCGTTTAGAAAGCTTCGCAATCTGGTGAATAGTTGTGTATTGAACTCAGCGTCCATGAAAACCCTATTACACAAGTTTCCACATTTTTTTGAAAATTTTTCGAAACGGCCGCTTTTTTCACAGTGACACCATATGTTTGAAGTTTCTACCGTAATCCTACAGTAAGAATGAGCGATCGGCGATTCGCGCTACACTGTAAATCTGAGTTGAACCTCGCTCTACAAAACGGTACCTAAAGCTTTTCGAAAGACTGCATTACAAGAGAGCTATCTACAATCAAACAGTGTGCACATTTTTTTGGGACACCCTGTATAATATATACTTCGCGGCTGAAAAAGAACTACAAAAGACTACAAAAGAAAGATGACGGCTCTTCTGCATTTTCAAAATTCCTCCTCCACCCCAATCGCATGGAATACTGCATTCTAAGTGTACATTTTGAAATTGGAATAATTCTCAATGGGTAGGTACATAAATACTCCGCGAAGAGCATTATAAGTGACAATCAGTAAGTGGCGAGTTCCGCTTGCCTAAACGTTGACCTCCTCCCCCTTCAAAGAAAAATTCAACTTGTTAAATCAAGGTCAGAGTGTGGCAATCTCCGCCCATATGAACGAATTCCGCCTTCATAACCGTAAATTTCTCCATTTACATATGTACACAGGATCGTACAAACGTTGAAAGATAATCTCTAGAAAATTCTGAGGTATGCGTCGAATGGATGGGTTTACAATGTTTTTTCTCTTTCTTTCTTTCTTTCTCTCTCTCTCTCCTCTCTCGCTCTCTCTCATTCTGTGTCAGTGTTCACATCAATAAAGAACTTCAAGATAAAAAACTTCAAGGAGCACGGGTATATAGGCGTAAAAAAATCGAACTTCAAAAGTTACTGGGTGTATTTTGAGAGTCAATCTCAGAGGCTTTATTATGAGTGCCAGAGTGTCATTGCCGCCAAAAGCCATAGATAAGTGGCAAACTCCGCCCTCATAGATGCTAGCCCCTCCTACATAAGAAATAGCTCCTCATTTCTACCGGTATATAAGTTATTTTAAACAAGATTCAACTTTGTAGATCAATAATATCCGAGATTTTTTAATTAAGCTTCGAATCTTTTTTATAGAACGCTGGCAAAAACGCAAAAAATGTATGAGCAACTTCGCTGGAAATAAATCTCCCATGACAGGATCCTAAAATTGAGAAAATTAGTTTACAAAACCGAGCTAAGGTCTATGTTTTGTACAGCTATAGAAAGTGTTCGAAAAGGGGAAAGGAGCGAGTGAGAGAAAATGAATCAGATATGCTCGTGTGCTACTGCGCTAACGTGGGAATGCTCAAATTACGAAGTCGAGCACTGGCAACACATTAATTGCTCTAGTGCTCGGGGCTGAGCACACCTAATGAACGAGATGGCGCTGAGATTAAGCCGATCCTCGAATGGAAGTGCTTCCGATGTGGTTGATTTTGGCTGGACAGCCACATATCTCGAGATATCCGGAGGTGGAACACCGGAAAACTCGTCAGTGATTGCAGGATATAGCAAAAAGCGACTTGGGCAGAAAGTGCACATTGCAGGCATGGATAGGCACGCGATGGCAGCTCTGTGACAGAGCTTTCGGTGAAATGAACGAGATTCGTTATCTTCATCCTAAATCTGAGATATCGTGAAGAAGAAGAAAAATTGGTGAATTTCGATGCGCATGGGAAAGCGGTGCCAAAAAATTGATGAGATTTCCTACGCGTCGCATGAAATCGAAATTTGCAGTAGGCAAATTGATTATAATTTTTCTATTTTCGGTCAAAATTTTGGTCTCAAGTATGATAAAATTATTAGTCCCAGGTTACCTTGACGTCATTTGTTGAAAAATAAACTCGCTTTCTACTTAGAAAGCGAGTTTATTTTTGCTGAACCAGATTTTACCTGCGTTGGGATAATAACAATACACTCAAGGGCAAACATTTTAAAAAATAATTTTGTACGTCAACGGCCATGACGATACAACCAAACATGTGTTTTTTATTTATGTCTTAATTAGTTTATATGACAATTCTCCAGATATATAATTGCAAAATTTCTTAATTGCAAAATTTCTTTACTTCATCTGCTGGAAAAATTCGCTTCTAACACTTTATCCATGTTGGCATAATACAAGATACTCAATAATAAACATCGAAAAATTTAAGATTGGATGTAGCTACACGGATTGATTTTTTGTCTTTGGTCTCAGCTTCCCAGCAAATAAGCAATTTTTATTTCTATCATTAGAGAAACACATTTGGGTCGGTGAGTTCAGCTTCGCAACTTCCAGCAATGTCAAAAAGTCGCTTTCTGAACAGCTGAAAGGTTTCGGTAGGCGTGGCGCGAGAGGCTATCAACCAATTGTAGCACATAAAGTGGAGACACTCGGTAGTCACTTTATCCAACTCAGCGACGGTTGGAAAATAAATTATTTTCGTGGGCATACATCATATTTGAATCTAGAAAAGAAGCGAAAAATAGATTTTCCGGAATTTCGAGAGTAAAACTATAGTTGCACCCAGTGCATTGTGTAACACATGACATTTGTTGTGAACTGTCCAAAAATGGATGGAAGTTTACAAAAGTGACTCATAACATCGCCATCGAGCTATTGCGATCATCTCGGATTTTATAATGGTATAATTCTTATTACTGTATTAGTACGGTAGCTACGTATAAACAAACATGTGAAAACTCTATTCCCGACAGCGACCCATCTCTAGCCATTTCATTACATTGTGTGCGACTACAGACATTGCATGTGTGCGTCTTAACACGAACTTCTTCAAGCACAAGGATTTTTTTCTTCGTTTTTGCTCTTTCGGCATCCAAAGAGACTAGCAAGAACTTCTCAAAACATGTATGCAGCGGTAGCTGAACTTTCAACGTGCGGCATGCAAAATGTGTAGTTTGTGCAATTACACAAATCATAATAGAAAACGATTGGTTTTTTGGAGTGTCAGCCATAATTTGCAACTCACAGCTACTCTAATTTGTATACAATCACTGGCAGTCGATCATCATAATTCAAGGGTCATGAATCCATGCATTCACCGGTAATAACAAAAGGGAAAATACCGCTATCATAACGAAGTTTCCAGACTCTTAAACGGCGAAACGGCGACTATAGTTGACCTTGAAAGAAAACTATTGACTCATTTCGTAGGCTGAATTAAGTGCTATGAAGCCAAGCAACGCCGTTCCACCTCAGAGTCTTCTCTTCCTCCCACTCCCATGCCATTAATAAAGCATTAATGGATACGGCTACTGAGGATGCATTAGTGATGAGTTTCAGATGGCTAATGATGAGCCAAGCGTTAACATGCTTGAATGAACTAGGTAAGTGCGATTTCGTGAGTAAATCTTTTAGCGTATGAATCACGAGAATGAAAAGAGCGCTTAGCTTCGAAATGTAGAACTTGACGAAGACGTAGGACAGTTACCAAAAATCAATGATTGATCCTACAGCGGTAATCAGTTTTTACCGTATTATACTGTATAGCATGTTGGTACGGGAATAGCTGAAGGCAAGGAACTTCATTAGAAAGTCTATTTCATGGGAGGGTGGGAGGGTGGTATTACTATCAATATTCTGGAGCAAACGTTAGCAAACTTTTTTATATTAGAGAAAATTGCTGTTAAGACAACCTTGTCACTCGCTGCACTCGTAAAGAAATCCTAATTTTTTTATAAAGTTTGGAAGGTGTGGCGCACCTTCGGAAATCTCGAAACTTCGAATTTTTTACGCAGACGACTTCACACAATCAGTAAAAAAATTATAATAATTTTGATTGATGTAATCCATGTACAGCGGTAAGAGTTCATAATCAGTCTCTGGAAGGGGGAGAGAGCACTACCATATTTTCTTTCTTAGAGTAAGGGTAAGGGCGAAGGTGGAAGTGGAGCGAAAAAGAGGAAAACTACCATTTATGGGTTTCGAATATCTACGGTATAGTATAACCAGCGTTTATGAGACAACTAAGATTTTTTCCATTTTAGTTTTAGAGACATAAAGGGTTTTTCAAGCAATTTTCGCTCAAATAAAAAATAAAAATTGAAGTAAGATTGGAGACGCCCAATCCTCAAATAATGGTCTATTTCGTCAAGGCTTCCGTGATGAATATGCAATGCAGAATGACTTATGAATCGTGGGAGGCAAGGCTTTATTGGGATGGCTCGTTATATTGATGGTTATATGAGCGATTTACGAGAGATTGCATGACTGAAATCTGAGGATGAGTTGACAGAAGCTGAAGCTTCTTTGCTCTCTGCTGATAGAGTCAGGCGATCTTAATAAATGATAACAACGAAGAAAAAGAAAAAGGGATTTGGTGCAGATTAGTCTTACGAGGTACTTTTAATGGCCGTGGCCGTTTAATACGAGATGCATGTCGGGCAAAGCAGTTTTGAACGCTAATTCTGAATGTGCATTCCGTTTTTGCGACGCTCTTCTGGAAAGAGTTATGGAAGCCTAGAAAACCCATTTATGAGCGCTTCGTAAGTTCGAGGACGCTGTTATGCAGGTTAGTGCAGTGGTGTAGTGATTAGCGTGCTGGCATTAGAGGCGAGAGGTCAATGGTTCGAATTCGATGGAGAAGCTCTTATTACGCAGCTGTGCTAGATAAGTCTTTTTTTTTTCAAGGTAAGATGTACGAAAATAGTTGCACTGAGTGTCTGCAAAATATTTCAAGTGCGGAAGTGTTTGCATTCCAGCGGATTCGAACCACTGACCTCCGGCTACTGATGCCAGTTCGCTAACCACTACACCATGGTACTATTGACCTGCACATCAGCGTCCTCGAGCTGAGCAAGCTCTCAAAAAGGAGATTTTCAGGCTTTCATAACTCCTCTCAGAAGAGCGCTCCGCAAAAACTGATTGCAGATGTAGATTCAGCGTTCAAAACTGCTTTAGCCGATTTGCATCTCATATCAAACGGCCACGGCCATTGAAAGGACTTTCCCTGATAGCTAATTTTGCCGTTGAAAATCTACTACCACCAAATTCTGCGAAGGTCTAGGTTCCCAAATTCAACGAAGCCATTAGGACTTTTCCTTTCGAAAAAATGCTTGACACAAAACTGGTTTAAATGAAAGTAAGCACGAGCATTTCCTGCGACAAAACAAGTTTCGTTATCAGTTTGTATTCCTTATCAAGCTAAAATATTTCGTTTATATTGAACATTCCGTTGGGAAGTATATTCGCCCAAAAAATGGTGGAGATCAATTGTGATCATGGCACAAAATTTTCGGACTTCTTTTATTTTTAGCTCGTATTTTCCACAACTTCTAATCAAGTCCTTTACCTTTGCAAGTCAACCACACGATAGCTTCCAAAATAAGAAAGTGTGAGTACTCAGGGCATTTGCGAGCTCCAATCCTAGATCACTTTTTCTGCAACCCAGTTCAAATTAAACCCCAAAATCTTGTGTTACTAATAACTAAATCTACAGTTCGCGCATTTCTTCTTGTTGTTCTTCGAAAGTTCACAGCTTCAAAAATCATACAGACTTTCTGTGACTCGAGTCCTTGAAAGAATGAGCATCATGTTCTTTGACCAGTACCTAGTAGAACGTTGTTGAATGCAGATTTTGAGAAATATCTGCTTATGTACTCTCGCTCATTGTAACCGGAGAACACTATGTAGCACTTTGAATTGGTATATATCTGTTCGAACTGACTTCAAGTTTCTGTAATTGTAATTTGATCTTTACCTCTCCCCTACCGTATACCCATGATCGCATCGAGATACCATACCAGTCGAATTGGTCTATACGAAGCCCTACGATGACGAAAATTAATCATCTCGAGCATCCGGTCTATGTGAGATACTACTGTTACAAGAAATCTCTTTCCGCCGCATGCATTAACATCCCCGCCGAGGAGGGGAATCGCAGCTCGAAAGGAAGCTTCATATTCTGAAGCTCCAAATATTTGGATTTCACGCTGTCTACCTATCCGTAAGTACTCCCACCATCTTCACTATGAACATCTTGAAGCGGAGCGAGAAGTTGTACAAGCCGAATTTTCCAATTTTTTGTATGATCCTGTGATCCCGACGGCCGACCGTCTTTTCTTTGAAGTGAATTTTTTTCGAAGTTAGCGAGAACTTTTTGAAGGTGTACTGTTCATCTAACTTAACAATGCTAAGCTTAGTGATACGAACAAATGAGTTTTTGAAAAATCGAATTTTTCGTTAAACCCCAACTCTCTACCTGTGGTTCATCGCAAATTTCATGGCTCCAAAACGTCACGTGTTCTTATCAGCATGCTTAGCACTATGGGGTTGGAGAACTTGTACAACTTTTGAGTTTTCGTTAACTTTGAAAGAAAAGAAATGACTTCGAAGAGGCCGCCAAGGATCACCAGGAGAAAAGGCTGGAAAAGGCTTGTACAGCTTCTCGCTCCTGTTCAATGTGTTCACTATGAAGGATGCTAGGAATACTCACGAATAGGAAGACAGCGTGAAGTCCGGATTACGTAGCTTCATGATATGAAGCTTTCTTTTTAGCTGCGATTCCCTCGCCGGTGAGGATGTTAATGCATGCGGCCCTTGGGGTTCATCCAAATACAAAGAAAGATTTGGATTTTAGTATTACTGAAACAATTCTCAATACGGCGTTCCTTGCATTTCTATAGGTTAAGAAACATTTTTGTTTCGGTTCCGCAATGCAGAATAACTCCTCGGAGGTCTCAGAAACTTGCACCGGCCGGCGGCCGCTCTTTGAATCTGGGCGGAGCTAAATACCGGCCGGCGGCCGCTATATTGTGCAAAAGCGCGCGAGCTGCACAAAATCGCTTCTACAGTGCACTAGATGTCAAAACAATTTCGACAACTAGTGCATGAATACCACAATCTCAACATCGTGTCCTCAGGATATCGAAACCAATCCAGATTTGGAACTTGTTTGTTGCTCTTTTCTCCTACGATGAAATTGCTTACTTACCGTCATATTTCTAGTGTGCAACTCGCGTTCCTTCGTGATTTATTTGATCTTTTACTTATCTTGTAATTACATGTTTGCATAATGCATAATGTTTGTCAGGTTGGCGCGCGTTCCGAAGCTTGATAATCATACATAGAAGTAAGTTAATGTATGTATATTTAATGTATAGCTGTGGTATCAACAAATTACTTTCAGGAGTGTTCGAGCAAGGAATCCCTGAGCATCAGCTCGAGATCCAGCATGTTCGACCACTTCTAGAGGCCGCTGAACGAGGGAGAGGTAAACTAATCTTGGTCACTCTTTATATACATTTTTACATAGTTTCACTGTAGAGTGTGCTTGTAGGGTTGCCCGACATCGAATCCAGCGGAGCAGAACCAGGGCCGTCAAAGGCAATCGCAGGTAGGTTGCAGATTTTCTATTTAGAATATCATGCTTCTGTGAGTCCGCTATCGAGCATAGGCGCCTTTTGCCGATCGTCCTTTTTTCGAAACCTTTTAATGCCTTACTCGATGGTGGAACCTCCTCAACTCTCATATGCATTGTTCGATCAATCTTAATCTTTTTCTGAGTGTTTTTGCAAACCTTTCTTTTTCTCTTATCTCCTGTTTCCAAATCAAAATGAGGGGCTTTTTGCAAACTCTGCCCTTCAATGATCAACGCCGCCGAGGCAGAAGAAGGAGAAATTGAAAAAGAAGAAAACATCCTAATCATCGAGGAACCTCGACCACATGAAGGCGAAGACGTGCTAGAGATACTCGATGACTTAGAAGAAGACGAAGAAGCAGAAGAACAGAATGAGAGAATGAAACGAGAGCTTGCAACAAGCCATAAGTGATTTACGCATGCTCATTGAAGAATTGGAAGAGCGCCCGACATGCGCCCCACGGCGCATTCAATACGGAGTCATCCACCGAGAAAGTGAAAGGCATTTGCGCTGAGCCTTCTGTGACGCCGCCGGCCAGCACTATTCGGATTCCTGCCCCCCCCCCCCCCAGGTCCGGACTCGGAATCAAGGAGGCGTATTTTGAACTCGGAGCGACGCTGCTACATGTGCTTCAAGGTTCTTCTGATCGTTTATCCTGGGGGCAGGAGGTGTAGAAAATGGACCAACCCGTGTTACCATTGCCGAAACTATGGACATCATTCCGCGGGTGCGAATTCCCAGAAAGAAGCGAGGTAGTACGGGGACGCTTGGAACGCGCACGGGAAGCCCTCCGCTCCGCTGAAAACAAACTCGAGCGCCTCCGCGAGGAACTACGAATGTTCCCGGATAACTGAGGTGGGGCGAGAGTATTGCGGCAACGCGATTTCCCCAAAGCTTCTCATGCATTTTGCTTCCCATGAATTGCGTTATCTAGTAAACTTGTCATTATAGAAGGCAGCGTCGAGACGATGAGGAAACAAAACAAGTATAAAATGCGATCATCAAGCAGCAAAGATTCTTCATCGCCCTCGGTTGGATCACGCGTTTTCACTTTATCCCTTTTGCCAGCTTTTCGCTTACTTTTGAGTGCGCATCACTTCTTGAATTGCCAACGAACAACAACAAAAACTCCATTTTCGATTCTCATTGCATCCCAGGGCGCGTTGGTGATAATAATTTTCTTTGCCTTTACATTTCTTATATGACATTCTCATGATCTAGAAGTTTTTTCTCAATTTATCCCATATTTTGCCATATTTTTGCCATATTTTGCAATAATCATTGAGTGCAATTCTTCTATAATCGATTCAATAATCCAATAAACTTTAGTGTGGACGATTTCTGCACAAAATCACGATAAACCGATGTTAAAGTGAATAGAGATGGATGACGACAAAAACAGTAGAAAGCGTGCTCCATTAGCTGTTACTAGAATCAGACCTCTACCGGCCGGTGATCGCGCGACTTAGAGTATGAGAAAGAACGCCCTCTGTTGTCGGTCTGTTGCGCCGTTGCCCGGTATACACCGGCTGGCGGCCGTACCCTTCTGACTGGCGGCCGTACCTTTCCGGCTGGCGGCCGTACCTTTCCTGCCGGCGGGCGTAGACTACGCGGCTGAGTGAAATTAACTGTGGTCCCACCAGCCGGTCTTTGTGCGGCCGCCGGCCGGTGCGAGTGTCTGAGGTGCTGGAAGAGCTATATGCAACACTTACCAGTCGCGCTCCTGAAAGTCGCTGCAGGACCATTCCGCTGGGGAAACAGCCAAGTGGCGAGTTATACAGTGCTGGCCAAAATTATAGGTCCACTCTAAAAAATGCCATAACTCACTCTGTTGTGAATGAAATTTTCCAAAATTTGGTAGAGACGTTTACCAGCCTACTATAAGTCTTCAAAACGGTTCTCGTTTTCGTTTGATTATTCAAGAAAAACTTAGAAATTTTGAAAAAAGCAGGCTTGAAGGCTGGCCAAAATTATAGGTCCACCTGGCGTTTTTACTGATTAAAGCACTTCTTAGCTCCCGAATTTTTTTAGGTAGGCACACATCTAAAAACGTCAAACAGCTGCTTTGGTTAAGCTGTGTCATACCTCCAAAAAGAACTGATTATCTGCTTTTTTGCCTTGAAAATGCTTTCACATGTATTTCGTTCCACAAACCTGCGTTGAGTAAGAAATTCTGCAGTTTCTCAGCTGGATCGGAAGCGAGGGGTTTCATCTACCTTCTGGATGCTTTTTGACGAGAGCATTGAGGAAAAAATCGACTTTTTGCTGCTGAAGCAAATCCGACATGACTCAGTGGGGAGAGCAAGCCTCAGTTTCTGCCCTAAAACCCTTTATGCATTGTCATCATAACCTCAAGATATTGTAGAAGCATTCTTTACACAAGAATAAAGCTGTTCGCCATACTCGCAAGTGTCCACAAAGCTGCCTTGCTTCTTTTTCGAAACATGAGTTGTGTGTGCAACGTAATGATGGTGTTATGCAGATTCAAAATAGCTGCCAAGTCCTACCTCACTCAGAATTTTGACAGTAATTATTTACTGGATAGTGTATACAGCATGTAGTGTATGTTAGCACATGATTCTTCTGAAAATTTTGGTCGGAGCCACAAGTAGCTTTGGTGCTTGTCGTAATCAGTTTCTGCAGAATGATTTCAGTAATTATACTCGAATGCTAAAATCTCTAGAAAGTTGTAACTATGGTATACGGACTCCCCTTCATAGAAACAATGCCTTTACTTTCTCAATGCTTCTGAGAACATTGTAAAAGAAGTTTGAAGGCAGAAATTTGAGCTCAGGATTGCAGTATTGTCAATGTCAGATTTGCTTCAGCAGCAAAAACTCGGATTTTTTCCTCAACGCTCACGTCAAAAAGCATCCAGAAGATAGATGAAGCCCCGTCCCTTCCGATCCAGCTGAGAAACTGCAGAATTGTTTACTCAACGCAGGTCTGTGGAGCGAAATACATGTGAGTGCATCTTCAAGGCAAAAAAGCAGATAATCAGTTCTTTTTGGAGGTATGACACAGCTTAACCAAAGCAGTTGTTTGACGTTTTTAGATGTGTGCCTACCTAAAAAAATTCGGGAGCTAAGAAGTGCTTTAATCAGTAAAAACGCCAGGTGGACCTATAATTTTGGCCAGCCTTCAAGCCTGCTATTTTCAAAATTTCTAATTTTTTCTTGAATAATCAAACGAAAACGAGAACCGTTTTGAAGACTGATAGTAGGCTGGTAAACACACGTCTTTACCAAATTTTGGAAAATTTCATTCACAGCAGAGTGAGTTATGGCATTTTTTAGAGTGGACCTATAATTTTGGCCAGCACTGTATAAGCTGCGCGTGAGAGCACTCACCCCCCCCCCCTTTAAATTTCCTTTTATTCATTGATTGTTCTTTTATTATACTTAGCCCCTTCTTCAGCAGCTCGCGCATGAGGAAATTTATTTTGAGCGGTTTGCTTGGACATCTTTCGTGTACTGAACGCGCTGTAGTGCGAGAAGGGGTTAAGGGTTCCTGTATTAGTAAACGAACATCGAGACGAAAAAGCTGGGGTGGCGCCGTTCTATTTGGACAGGGATTTTGACTGCAGATCCTGCTGGAGGAAGCCAGAGCTTTTATGGTGATTGAGACTGTAATGCATCGGCAACGGGACTACACGGCGCGTCCCATAGACATCTTGCTTAGGGACCTTCTAAATTAGTAGTTCTTTGTCGTTATTTTTATGTTTGTTATTTGGTCCACTGTAGGCTTACCAGACCCAGACTTAATTAGAAGCCAACTCCATCGACTCACTTAGTTAAACACAAACATCTTATATTAGGTTGGTGCAAAAGTAACGCGCGTTTTTCTAGCCCTTGTTTCAAGATAGCTTTTCCCCATCAAAGTTTCCCTATAAAACTTAACCAGCACACCGTTAAGAAGCTTCTTCCATGCTCTATCCAATGGTGATTGAAGGAAGCTTCTGGCCTCATTTGTTCAAATTTATAGAGCTTCATACAACAGCACTCGAAACCAGAATTTCATTGCACTTACTTTATTGGCCAGAATTTGAGCGCGAGTAAACGCATTCTCTTGAAAATTTGACTGCTGTATGTAGTAGAAATTTCCTACGTTATGCACTCTTTATTGTTTTTTCAGAAATTATTTAGACTGAGATTTCGGCGCCTCAACATGAGTGATGGTTTTGACCATTCTGTGACCCATAATTTTCCTTTGAAGAGGGCAATCGCTAAAGCTTCGCTCATTTCTATAAGCGTAAGGGTGGGCCTTTTGTTGACAGTTTTTGCAGAAATGTGGAAGCTGTTCAGTTTACAGAAAATCAAAAATCTCCATATTTTGAAATTTTGAGGGCTACGAAAAAACGTCGAAAAAAGCGGGCAATTTTGAATATTATTTTTTCCTTTTCGCAATTCTTCTTTGTTTAAGCCCCTTTAAAATTTTTTTGTACTACTGGCTTACGGCTACAAGACAGTCAACTTTTCATTCATATCGACAAATCTTGAAGGAAGTTATGATCAGTTGAAAACGAGGTTTCCGAAAAAATTTTTTTTGCTTATCAATCCATATTTTTCCACCGTTTTGCGATGTTAGCATAAATTAATGTGCGCTGTATAGAGAGAGGTTTGTTGCCTCTGATGGACTTTGCCGCACTGAGAAATATGGATTTTTTAGAAAGCTATAGCACGCCAAAGTGAGAACTCACAAAACGCGCATTACTTTTGCACCAACCTAATACTTTACCTGACGAATAAAACTTCGTATCTATTTTTTGTCCTTTTTGGAAGGGCTAGTAATTTAACTTATCAGTTTACTCATAAACATCTCAAATAGCTAAGATCTGTATTTACACAATCCATTCTCAGTATTGCTGCTATAAAATACCATCGCTTTCTAATTTTTCTCAAGAAAAATAGAGAAAAACTCGCAAGACGAAGCTACGAGTTGGTTTGCTTTCACTACCATCGAGCCGTAACCGGGCAAGCGCCAGTTTTTTAAACCAAAAAATTCGAACCTACCGCCGAACAGATCGTTATCGAACGTCCATGGATACTCGATAGCAGTGGTAGCACAGAAGAGAGCAAGCAGATAGAGTAACATAATCTAAAACAGTTTCCATATATTTTATGTCACACAAAAGTAAAAGCATTGTCAACGATAAGATAACAGCTTCACATGAAGAGGCACAGGCAAAAATGAAACTGGTGTTGCTTCTGGACTTCATATTGTAAGGTGAAGGTTTTGAGAAGCTTGCACTACATTGAAAAGACATAAAATACAGAGGAGAAGTACATTTCTACTGAGAAGTTGAAAGATTCTGTGCAAAAAGTAATGTAAATGCATTAATTGTATCAGGTTGTCCCACGATTCTTGTACCGGAAGTTACACACTGAGAAAATGTTCGTCGTTGAAAAGTCAGCCATTTATTATACATTTCTCAGTTAACGTATAACACAGGCCGCCCCAAAATTACATAGACACTTTTTTCGTTGGTATATCTCTTCCCAAGAGGACTTTTGCCTATCTCCAAGGACCTCATTGTAGAACAGACTCCATTTAGATTAACAGCATGGAGTTAAGCACCAATCGCTTTTCATTGCTGCAGGACTGGTAAGAACTCGCAGCAGATGGCGGCACGAGATAGGCCGTTTGTTGAGAATTCTAAAAAATCTAAAAACTGTGTGAAAGAGTTTTCAAAGAGCTTTTTCTACTCGGCAGTCTATAAATTTCCAAAGAGTTTCGGAGATGGTGTAATCACATTTTTGAAAAACATTGGAAAACGGTTGTCACGGTTTATCTGGCATAAATTATGACATAAGTATTACGTTGAGGCAGCGACTCTGCCTATGGCCTAAGGCATACCTCACGCGATTTGGCGATTTGCCAAATTTGTACAAGTTTATCGTGCGCGCTTCTCGGATGCATATTTGGGAAGCTTGTGTAGGTTGTTGCAAATGGAGCAAGTTCTGACCAAAGACAGCGCATTAAAGACGAATTACGAAAAGTCGCTGTTGTGCCAAATCGTGCAGCGACCGGAATCGCGCGAGGTATGCCTTAAGAATACCCTAACCTAGCATAAGAGTATTCAGTTTTAGGTTTTTAGGAGTAAAATATAAAATAAAATAAGAAAACAAAAAATAATAAATATAATAAGTAAATATGGTCCTTAATAACTAAAAACCATTCCCAAAGTTCCTATACAGTAATCCTACAGTGATAAAGAGAGATCGGTAATTTGCTCCGTAGTATAAATGTAAGTTGAAGCCAACTCTACAAAATGGTAGCTGAGGCTTCTCCAAAACTTCATAACAGAGAGTTGTTAACAATCAAACAGTGGCCAAATTTTTTGGGACATCCTATACCTTTGATTCAACTGGCTTGGCGGCTGGAAGGCGGGGCTTCGTGACCCCTACTTAAGGCTGGATAATGATCAGAGAGCATGCGCGCGAGAGAGATGCAGAGTATCGAGGCGCGAGCTGCCTTAATTAGGACAAAGCCCCGCCTTTAAGCCGCCAAGCCAGCTGAATTAAAGGTTACATGACATGCAGGATAGTTTCCTTGTCAAGCTTTCAAGTAAAATTTTGCGATAGTTTATAATCAAGAAAAACCATCGCTCAAATTATCAATAGCGATGATAAGTTATAAGATTTCTTTTTATCAGATTAGGATTGGTTCACTAACTAGCTGTATAGAAGAAAGAAAAATAGCTATTTAGGATAGAATCAACCCAGCCGGAGGACTAAAAGCTCCGTCTGCCTATCTGAACTCTTCAAGAACCACCCTGCGCACTGAGCCTCTTGTAATCCACACGTCAAATGAGAGACGAGGCAGTCCACGTAGAATTAGACATTCGAAGGATTGCACATGAGGATTAGAGTGGGCGATTAAGAATGAAAAATTTCTGCAAAGAGTCAGAATGTGCATGGAATTTTCTTTTGAAAAATGGCCATTCATGCTTGTGTGCGCGTGCAGTACTTTTGACGAGAAAGAAAAGAGCAAGGATTTTGAAGATGATTGAAGTTGAAGTATGATTGCTCAGACACTTGAGGGTAAGTAAAATAGGTCGTGTTTTAGCGCTTCGAAGCTATAGAAGCGTTTTTTTTAGTGGCATTTGCAATCCAATGATGATTGCGATAGCAAAAATTACTAAATATTAAGAAGAATTGATTTCGCAGAAAATCTAGGGTTATATCAGGTTTCAACATTTGTTAAAGTTTGGGAGAAAATTCTGGAAAATTTTAATTTATTTCTGAGATATTTACAGGGCTGTAACTCTCCCACATATACCATGCAACACCAGTGGCGGTCGCAGGATTTCCATCGGGGGGGGGGGGAGCAAAAATTTTTTTTAAATGAAGGTGCCTGGCGTTAGCAGTGCGAAAAATTTTTTGGGGTGCTTTTCAAAATCCATAACTCTTGAAATCTAGAAAAAAGGGGGGGGGGGCCGCCATGCCCTCGAAAAGATTTTTTACGAGACTAATTTGAATTCTTTTAAATTTTAAAAATTATTTTAATTGTTTACGAGAATAAATAAGTCACTTGCACATTTTTTATAACCTATGTAAGTAAATTCCAACTATTTCGCGACCCATTCTCGCGGAAGGGAGGAGGGCCTTCTCTCTGTCTGCCAATGTGCAACATATAATCAATCCGACTTTTTTTTCAAATTTCCGAATTATTTTTGGCATATATCCAATTTGAAATAAAGTTCAAACTCTTGGACCGAATTTTACAAGCATTAAAGCTCCCGAAACCCTATCAAATTCCAAAAAAATAAAAAGAAGAGCGAAAAAGTCTTTCAAAAGGAAAAGTTTCAAAAAAAGAAGTTGAAACTTTTTTATGAAGATGCCTTTAAATTGGTGTAGGCCATATCCATAAAGGTGAAAACGTCAACAAGATAACCCTTCGTCGCTTTGATATAATCAAATGAACTATCGAAGTTTCTGGAATTTTTCAGGGAAAGTAACAAAACTTATTTTGAGGTCTAATTATTTGAAACAACCTCTAAGATAAGAGTAAAAACTACGTTGACAAATTCTGAAATTTTGTGATCTCTCGAGAACTCGGGATCTACTCCTCTTCCAATAGGAGAAAGGGAAGCAAAAGGTTTTTGTGAAATTCGTGCTTTCATAATCTTGAGCACTTCCAGGATATGAAAGTTTTTGAAGCCCATGCCTCAACAATTTCTTTTCATCAAACACTAGCTAAGCTCCAACGTTAATGCCGCTGTAATTTCAAACGAACAGCAGACGACAAATGCAGAGCTTTTATTCCAACGATGATGTCATCTTGAAATTCTACCGGCAAAATGGGTGCAAAAAGAATTTCTGCAACAGCTCTAAAAGAAGCTAGATAATTTCCAATTTTTGGACCTCAATGCAAAATTTGTTTCATAAACAGAAGAAGGTTTGCGTTTTCAGATGATCTAAATTTTTCATTTTTTTTATTGCCTGCTCCTGTAGAGCCAAGCTATCAAAAGAAGCTTATGAATATGTAATTTTGAGTTTGTCGAACATTCTAGAGTGGACATCTGCAAAAGTTTCTTAACTAGTAGTACTTCAAATTTTACTGCAAAAGGCTGAAACCTCGCATAAATATGCAAAATCAGTCAGCGACAAGGCCACTTCACCCGGGAAATTCCTTATTACTGCAATTTTCCAGCGTATCTTTGATACCGGAAAATGTCACAATGTTTCTAACAATAGGTCCACTTTGGTCTTAGTCCATGGACCTTTGAAAAAAATGTGGTGGACGAAGATTCTTTGTCTCTAAAATGGCATTTTTAGTATTTTCTTCGTTTTTGCGTTTTCAAGCAAGTTAAAAACCTGACAAAGCGATGGATGCACTTCTATCATATAAAAAATTTCGTGAATTTTTCGCGGAGGCTAACGGCGCTTTATTGTTTTTTTTTTGCAAGCAAGCAGAAAATGAAGAATTCCAGAGCGTTATTCTTGCAAGCTAAATTCTTGAAGTCTAAGTAATGAAAAGTGACGACTTAACCATCGTAAAGCGCAAGTTCTTTTTATTTTTGAGTACAAAATCTTTGATTATCTAAATTAGAATTTGAAAAGGTATAAAATATTTTTATTTGCGAAAGAATTTTTGCATCAACTTAAATTAGGTTGTAACTAAATCTCAAAAACAACCTTATAACTTTTCTTCTAGGTGGAGCAATTCATTTTTCAACATAGCGTTATGTAACTACAAATGTTCGTAAATTAGTTTATGGTGACAAATTGAGAAAAGATGTAATTTTTCAAGAATTTTTCGTGTCCGTGCATAGAATGTGGTGTGCAAACCTACAATATTCATTTATTATTTACTTAATACCCACTTGCAGCCATGGAAATTTCAAACTCGCTAGTTTTCAAGAAATAGATTACTAACTTTTTTATAAACGTTCAGTTGCCAAAAATGAGGCACATGCAAAAAGACAAAAGTTGTGGAGTTGTCAACCTGATATGTTACTATTGGTAATAGGACAGGAATCTTATATTCAAAGGAAGACCGCTGCTGGCAAGCAACAGATGCTATGGACGAAATTGAAATTCGAGTACTTATTCATAAAACTATAGTTGTTTGCATAACCTTAGACATGCGACTTTTTCGCTTCCTGCTTTCAAGAGATTACGTTACGGATTATTTAATCATGTTGGTCCACAATTGCGTTGCCGGTTTTTATTCCACGTAATATATCTAAAAGCATTGAAATTAACGGAACCGTTCACTTAACTACTTGGTAGCATTGGTCTTTAGTGAAGACCAAGTAAGAATCTCAACATCGAGTCACCTCTACCAGCTATTCAATGGCCAGTAGCTAACAAGTTGACGACGAGCCATTTTTTTCAAGTCTGTCCCTGTGGACGAGGTTTTCCGTGCATTTTTACGCCTAGCTGTTTGTATAAATGCATGCATCTATGCGTAAAATATGAATATACAATGAGCGGAGCAGCTCCGCCCTTGTGGGAAGCTCCGCCCTTGTGGGAAGCTCCGCCCACTCCTCAAAAATGCTGGGAATTACTTAAAATCTACGAATTCGTCCAAATTCCGACATTTTTGAAATGTGGGCGGAGCTTGCCAGTGAGGGGCGGAGCCTTCCTGACGTAGCGCGGGGTCTAGATCAAAGCTGCTTGAAGCTCCAGAGAGATCATTTGCGACCTCTTCTCTGCGAATGCACAAAAATGTCTCTTGCAGAAGGCAAATGGAGAGGGCGGAGTTTGCCAAAAGAGGGGCGGAGCCAACATGAGAAAATTCTGAGCCTAAATTTGTTGTGTGAACACAAATTGGAACCATTGGGCACATTAGAACTGTTATTCAGGTTGCCGCACACTATTGCGCGACGTCGTCCACAGGGACAGACTGCCTGTTCGCACAGATGAACTCTTCAAATTGCTCTCACGATCCCACTCGCTCACTTGCTTCAGAGTTGTAAGAATGCAAGGTGAGTTGACACATCCCAGCTGCCGGCCAGCTGCGGGCATGAGCTGTGCCGGATGCGTGATCGACGTCGGCAGGGTCGAAGCAGACAGTAGTTTGCGAAAAGACGCGAGTTTATTTCGTAAGTTGTTCATGAAACTTGGAGGACACGTTAGCGAACGTAATGTTACGGAAAGTGCGCAAAGTTGCACAAATCGGGAGCCTACATACATCTGGGTCGATGTACAGCTGATGCAGTCAGTTCTGATGAATGAGTCTTTTTCGCAATAGTACATACATTTTTTACACATCGACAACCACGCAGGTTTCTGATTTCTGCCTTCTGTACTAAGGCCTTTCAAGGAACATTAACATTTTCCAGATAAAATCTTATATATAAATGAATGTCTGTTTGTATGTATGTCTGTCTGTCTGTCTGTCTGTATGTATGTCTGTGGGTACGTATGTTCCGAATAGAAAATTCCATTTCTGAACCGATCGGGACCAAACTTGGCACACATACACTTCGGGCCCCGGCGGGTGTCATAGGCTACTTTCGTATCGATCGATATCGATTTTATCGATTTTTTGCAAAATTTGAGCTACGGGGGGGTGATCAGCATGCTCGATTACACCCCTCTGCCAAATTCCAGCCCCCTAGCTCAAATTTTGCAAAAAATCGATAAAATCGATAAAAGTAATGCACGGTTTCGAAAACTAATATTGTATTCGTAATCGGCATGCTCGATTACACCCCCTGCCAACTTCCAGCCCCGTAGCTCAAATTTTGAAAATCGATAAAATCGACATCGATAAGTGGACTGTGACACCCGCCGGGGCCCGAAGGGTATGTGTGCCAAGTTTGGTCCGGATCGGTTAAGAAATGGAATTTTCTATTCGGAACATACGGCGGAGCCGGGTATGCCAGCTAGTTACTTATACTGCCATCTACACTCTATCTACAGTAGAGTGTAGATGGCAAAAAGGCTGAAAAAAATATAGAGACTATCTCCAGGTCCAGCGCAAAAGCCTCCTGGGAAAAGTTGCTCCAAGAGAGTCGTCATTTTAACGAAATTTAGGCCTTGGTGAATCAACGTTGTTAAGCGGTCACACGCGCAATCATTGCACGATAACCTATGAGTGTCATGCAGATGTCATTGTTACTGAGAATCGCTCAGGATATGTGGTACATTCTATTTCAATTGACATTCACATGATGTGCTGTTTTGTTTGATTTTGTTTTGTTTAAATTTGCAAAAGTTGGGACTTGATCTAGGTGCCTGATTGTGAGTCATATCCGTTGTATACTAGATCGTCCTGACAGTATTTTCGCTTTTTTTAGCAAGTGCCACAGCTTGCGGAATGAAGAAGACCTTATTAGCATTGGATGCAGGTCTCCATACTTTTTTTTCAACGATTATTTTTATATTGCAGTTTACCAAAAATTATGACCCATAGTCTTTACCAAGATCAAATTTTGCTCATTGTGAATTTTTGTACTGATTCTCCGAAAAAGTTCTGGCATAGATTAAATTATTATCAGGGAGGAATTCTGAAGCAAACCTTAAAAAATACAATCTTGTTCTTCTCTCCACAACTCGCCGCAAAATGTTGTGTTAACAGAATTTCTAACAACACCATGGACTTTTAGTAGACCTTATGAGGGCAGACTCATCAACTCTTGATTCTCAATTTTTGATATTTTCTAAAGTTGATTATAATTCAGCATTAATTTTGTAAAAGACTGAGCATTCAGGGATTCGAGATGTCAAACCCTGAATATTCCGGGCATAGTTGGGAAGCTTTCAAAATATAAATTTGTTGAATTAATTCGCAAGATTTTACGAATCAGAAACAAAAAGTTTTCTTGAAAGAGGAGAAAATGTTGCACCGAACAGCACCAGTTGCTTGCAGGTGGAAGCTCTATGAGGTTTGAATGGACCATGTATGGAATTTGATAGCAGTTTTCTGAGAGATTGATTGTTGATCTGCGATGTAAAGATAACTGTTTGAAATAACATGGAAAGCTGCATCGAATATTATATAAATTTTTATTCTGCGGGATGTGGCGCTTGCTCAAAAAGTGAGAATTTTGAGACGACCGAATGCATTTCATTTGTTAATTTTTCTTTACTTTTTTTTATTGTCGTTTAGGACGTCTAATTTCCTCTGCGTGTCTACGTTTAAATTATGCTTTTGAGCGTAACAAAAATGAAACAAATCTATTTCTCCGTTTGCTGGTTGAATCTTGATAAATCATCATAGATTTTTTCATAATGACCGCTATCAAAGATTGCCCGAAGAAGCCGCAAAAATCACACAGAGGGCGGATCGAACTCTTTGTTGGTACGATCGTAATAGCTCATTTATTTTACCAGACGAGCACAGTGTAAAGATGTTTCTTACTTCAGAGAAAAAAGATGATTCTACGAAGCCATCGCATCTGTATTAACGGCATTAATCGTTAACATCCTTAACATAAAGTTCGGAGCCAATGCTCCAAATTTTTCATTACAATATGAACAGGATCTCAGCCCAAAATCTGCAAAGCTTCCACTAGTTCAACAAAAAGTGAACGGAACTTGAAACAAATAAGCATATTTGCAAATTTTTTGAAGTTAGAGTTTGCAAAACAAAAATCTGCCGAAGCACGAGTAGTCGTATAGTGTATTTTGTGTTAGAAGCATCATTCGCATATAACGAGGGCAACAGTAAGATTGATGTTTATGGTTTCGTAGTATCAACTTCGTAAGTGACGAAAGTTTACCCCTGTCAGATGCTGCCGTCATATTTTTCTATCAGGTTTAGCTTTGAAAAAGCAAAGCGTAAAAGATCTTCCCATCCTTGGCAAAAAGTTTGCGCATTTGCACAGCATCTGATTAATGTTGCGCGTGATGATGATGATAATGATGAGCAGCCACATTTCGAATAATGCAATATTTTCCACAGAAACTTTGCAAAATGTTTCTCACAACCTTGAACATTGAAACCATTTTTGTGAAGTTGATGATTTGATAGTAATTTCTACATCGGAAGTATTTTGACTGATCCAAGCTTTTATCCATTTACACGTATGTGCAGACAGTTTATTGTTCAATGGTAGGGCTCTACTCTATGGTTTTGAGCTTATTAGAGATTACCGCTCTTCTTGCATTTGCAGGCATATATGAAAGTTCTAGCAGTTATCAAATGTTCATTGCCTTAAGGGCAGTGTCCAGGCAAAAACTCGATCTTGAGATTTTTTTGATTACCCGGGCCTATTCCCTACGCTGAATCCGAAAATGCACATTGGAGAGCGCGAAAGCGGCGAAAAACGGCTTTAACACGGGAGGAAAATCAGCAGGTGGGCGGGGTCTTCCCCACTGTGAATTCACGTTCCCAGCTTCCAGAGCGATCTTCTCGGTTCCGACTTCAACTCATGCATTCGCACCTGGCCGGTGGAGATGTCAGGGCGCTAGAGGAATTGGGAAGATCACTCCAGAAGCTGGGACTGCGAAATTCACAGTGGGGAAGACCTCGCCCACTTCCGGTTTTCCTCCTGCGTTAGAGCCCTTTTTTGCCGTTTTTGCGCTTTCCAAAGTGGATTTTCGGATTCAACATAGTGAATAGGCTCGGGTAAGCACAAAATCTCAAAATCGACTTTTTGCCAGGAGCCTTTAAGAGCTTTTAGCAGCAATCTGCAAAGTCCTTCCCATTTACATTCAGCAATAGAAATTGGTTGATCTAAGTGATTCGTATTTAGAAAGCTTGCTGCTTATTAACATTCAATTAACAAAGGTCTCCATTTATTTACAGGCACGCGCATATGAAAACATTAACGTCCCTCGAGTATGTAATGCCTTAAGAGCTTATTGGTAGTCAGCATTCGATTAAGGAAAGCCTTTGCTACATACAAGCATGTTGAAACGCATTAACGTCGATTGATTGCAAATAGTAATGCATTGCAAGCTTATCATTGTCTCACTGGGATATAAATATGTGCGCCTGTACAATACGTATTAGTCGCCTGCCTTGCAAGCTTGTTTCTTGGTTGGTTTCATTAGCCGTTCTCATCAGCGAACCCAGTGAGTTTCGGAACCTAGTGCGTAGGTCAAACAAATGCGCTAGTGGATCCAATCCCCAGTGGGCAGCCTATCCATTGGATTCCCGAAGGCTCAAAAAGCCACTGGAACGGGATATGCGAGCGAACCCAGTGGGTAGCAAACTCAAACCCTGTGGATCCGTTGATAAATACGGCAACTTCTTATGTTTTAATTTTGTTTCGTTGACCCTGTTTAGAGAATTAGAGTCAGAAACAAAAAAGTAAAACTTAAACTGAGTTTTAGATGAATCTTTTCAAAAATGTCACATGCATAGTCATAGGCTTTTTATAGCTCAACATAAAATTTCATAGTAAGCCATACCATCCAAATGCCTGTCTCAGTGTATTCTAGCAATTGTCCATATGCATTCAACAGTTTGAAAAGATTGCACCGAAAGTCGAGTTATAAATATATTCTAATTCTCAATCCTCAAGAGCTTGAGGTTGAAAACAGAATAGTTATGATTCGTCAAAATTTATAACAAGAAAAAATATTCTTATTTCATTAGGCGTACAGCAGATACCATATCTAACATAGTCCGTAAACGCAAGCTTTTCGAAAAAAGCCAAGTTGTGCAATTCGAAGTTGGATTTGCTGAATACTCGCAATAAATTTCGAAATTGTTAGCAACTTTTATGAAGCCTACTTGCACTTTAAGAACTGACCCAATAAAAGGTCTTCATAGAATGTTATGACCTCCTATAAAAGTTAAAAGAAAAGTCCCTCCTTTCCTATAAATATGTTGCTATTACTGATAGACAATAGAAAATGCCTCAGAGCTCGAATAACTTCACGATGATTTGAAATCCAGTAAATCTTATTAAGATCATTTTACGGCTGCATGTACCATATACCATTCTTTCAAACCTCGCTGCAGAAAGCGGTTTATAAGTATAACGCTTTTTTGCATGTTCCTAGTTTGATCTTATAGTAATGAAGAGCGAGCGGTGTTGTCCATGCTGTAGATTTCAAAGCCAAGCATCCTTTGAGATACTATAATCGTTTGACAAAAACCAGGAGTAAAAAAAGCTGTATTTTTGTACAAAAATCGTGTCGAACGCACATAACACAATGGCGTAGATGGAAAACAATATTGAGACGATGTATACACAATATAAACGCAAGGTCTCCAAAACTTTTGACACAAGCGTTTACTTACTCTTTATTAGATAAAGCGGCAAAGTTCCATTGTTTATCCTTCTTTGCAATAAACTCCATGCAAGTACCAGATGTGCAGATCTGAGATATGTAACGCTATCACACTTCGAGAAAGGAAGCAAAATTGAGGCAGCAAATATAACACTGAAAGTCAACAATCATTTTGTAGTGTTTACAAATTCTGTAGTACTGCATCTTTGAACAACATGACAAAACTTTGAGTAGCTTTGTGTATATTGTTTCAGCAAACCTATTCGTTTCTGCAAAGAGCATGAAGCTGCTACTTGTGATTGCGGCGGTTTGTTAATCACATACATTTGTAGTTCTCGTTAATTCATATGTCTTACAGTCACTTTTGGCCATCGTTTCAACTGCACCGCAGTGCTGTAAGTGTTTGATGGTAAAGCTTGCAAGTGATAGATAACTAAATGTATTTTAGTCGGTCCTGATTGTGTGGGTGGAAGATGCGGTAAGACTTTGACAACAAAATTTGCAAAACGAACGACTTGTACATACAATGTTTTCAGTTGGTCCTAATTGTTGGAATCGCATGTTCAAAAGATCACCACCGTGTGGTGAGCGTTTGATTGTAAACCATACACGCGAGCGATAACTAAATTTTTTTTAGTCGGCCCTAACTGTAAATGTGAAAAGTGCGGTAATGGTAAGAAGACTATAAAATTTGCAAAACAAATGGTACATGCAATGTTTTCAGTTGGTCCTGATTGTACGTGTCATGACAAGAGCAAAAGGTCACCGCAGTGCTGTAAGTGTTTGATGGTAAAGCTTGCAAGTGATCGATAACTAAATGTATTTTAGTCGGTCCTGATTGTGTGGGTGGAAGATGCGGTAAGAATTTGACAACAAAATTTGCAAAACGAACGACTTGTACATACAATGTTTTCAGTTGGTCCCAATTGTTGGAATCGCATGTTCAAAAGATCACCACCGTGTGGTGAGCGTTTGATTGTAAACCATACACGCGAGCGATAACTAAATTTTTTTTAGTCGGCCCTAACTGTAAATGTGAAAAGTGCGGTAATGGTAAGAAGACTATAAAATTTGCAAAACAAATGGTACATGCAATGTTTTCAGTTGGTCCTGATTGTACGTGTCATGACAAGAGCAAAAGGTCACCGCAGTGCTGTAAGTGTTTGATGGTAAAGCTTGCAAGTGATTGATAACTAAATGTACTTTAGTCGGCCCTGATTGTGTGGGTGGAAGATGCGGTAAGAATTTGACAACAAAATTTGCAAAACGAAAGACTTGTACATACAATGTTTTCAGTTGGTCCTAATTGCTGGAGGCGTGGATTTTAAAGCTGGAAGTGATGTTCGTGTACCAACCAGTCGCTTTGAGGGCGACAATGTTTTACTCATATTGAGCTTGAGTAAAGTGGTTGCAGATTCAAAATCGTTGATTTGATGGCATTCAAAGGCTGAGCCAGACTGCGCAGTCTAACCAAACCCTAGTGAATCACACATACAGTTCGTGATTCCCCAGGGTTTATAAAATACCGTTACTGCGAATATGCGGATTTGGCAGTTTCAATGATAAGAATATCCGTAAAAAGTGCGAATACTTGGATGTACTATTTTGTAGAGTAGGCTGAAGTTCAAAACAAGCAGACGCGACTGTAAATTATGATGCAGATATGTGACATTTCACTTATACATGCCAAAGGGACAAAATTTTTACGCAAAAAAGTAAGTTTTCAAAATAAAAAATGTTGACACCACTCAACGAACATCGACAGTTGAGTTGTATGCAACACACGACCTAATCCAATTTCTCTGTTAAATTTATAATTTATAGCTTTTTCAGCGTGTACTAGGCTGTTGCATAAGTTCTGTCCGATTTTTTTGCCTCATGTTTGAAGCAGTTGTTCTAAGAGAATTTCATCTCTAATTCGATACGGTTGGTATCATTGAAAAGTGCTTTCCTTGCGCTTTCTAAAGCATACCAGAATTCAATAAAATTCTTAGTGTACGGAGATCACAGGCCTAAAATCTCTAAGTGGCCGAGGTACGTTCTATCCCTAGAAATATGTCCTTGCGAGGATATCTCCACAATGCGCCCTTCAAGTCAGGTTCTTTCATTGGCTTCGGAATAAGGGTATGGAATGCTAGTATATGCAGAAGTTCGGTCCCATGAAGAATACGTCTTGCTAGTGAAATTTATCCTCGAACATAAATCTTTGGTATAGATGTTTTACAAGCAATAACTTTCTGCGAATAGAAGTAATCGACAAGCTCAAAGTTGGAGGTGCTAGGGCAAAGCAAGAGCTAACAGGGCCCATCCACCAATTCCTTTTCGGCGCTCACGTCAGTTGTAAAACGTTCGTAGTTCATAAATAGGCATGCACACATGTGCTGAAGCGAGGTCAAAAAGTGGCTAATTTTTTGTTCGGTCAAGAAAATCTCTCGGCAGCGCAAACCCTATGGGCTCTTTTATGTTGCATAATAATCTACGAAAATTTCTCTATCCATCCATTATTAGAAAAGATGCCTATCAATTTTCATAAGGAAGCGTTACCATGTCAAAAAAGACAGATTCGAAGAAAAACGCTGCGAAGTTTTTGCATTCTTGGTTCTTCCTTAACAAAGATTTGCGCAGATCTCAATATGCATTTTTTAGCCAAGGGACTGCTCAACACATAGAAACTAAGACCTTGGAAAAAAGTTGACTCTGAAAGAAGTTATGACATTTTAAACTCAAAAATTCAAATCGGACAGAACTTATGCAACAGCCTAGTACCAACTACGGTTTTTGCCTTGTAAAAATGTAGAAAGTGGTTCTTTGCTGATTAGCAGTCGATTTTTTTACGATTTCGTTGCTTGTGCAAGTCTAAGGATGAGCTGCAACAATTGATTAAGTTGGAACTGGCTGACAATTTCGCTCCGCAATCCAGCCGAATTCTTGAATCTTACATAAAATAAACATGCTCACACAGAGTGTAAAAATAAACGTATTCAAAAATTGATTTTATAATGAAGACAATAACTGCTTTCTAACTTTATCTCTATGACCACATGTCGAGAATCCGTAGCATTTCTGACAGATGTTGAATAAAAAACATTGGTTACCGCTTTTACTTGAAAAATGGCCATGAGTTGCTGAAAAGAGTCCTTCCAAAAAGGATACTAGTTTTTGTGTCGTCCTTCTGGGATGTCAAGTGCTCCAACAACGTTTATAAAATATTGCGAAAAGATACAAGTAAAATCTGATTGCTGCATAATAATATTTTGCGGAAATTGGCATCAGTATTACAGAAAGTTTTTTTTAAACAAATAAATTCTACAAAAGAGTAATCTTCTCAACGGTACTTTTCTTAACGTTCTCAGTTTAAAGTCAGCATGCAGCTACTTCTGCTTTTACTAATTCTCATAGAAGCTTCGAGGCACCGACCACCGAAAATGAAGCCAGTGAGATTTTGATGCCTAAAAGTAGCAGGGCTCTCGACTTATGTTTGCCTAACTCGCGCTGTCAAAGGTGCTTCAGAAAGAGAAAATTGCTTCGAAGATCGCTTGGTATGACGAATTTTCTATGTTGGCTCCTCCTCCTTGCATGGGCGTGAAGTCCGTCCCGGTCATCCGTGCTCACCTATTCAATCATCGTTCCGGAAAAACTCGCCCCGCGGGTTCTGCGGAACGGGGTTTGTAGGATCTTGGCAGATTCTCGACTTGGTATTGCAAATTAGGGGCATGAGAGGGCCCCGGAACGACAGAAACAGGAAGTCGAGAATTTGGGTGGACGATGCTTTCAACTTTTCATAATTATAATTTAATTAAAACTTGTAGATAAAGTGATGTTCTGCCAACTAATAGACATTAGAGCTATATCTTGCTTCTACCTTGTTTGATCCTCTTTCTTCTACTATAACGGCAGATTATGAAGGAGGCAAACGATATATGATGCCGCGTTGCTGAGCAGGAAGCATTGAGCAGGAACTTGATATTCAAACACACGTCCTTCAAAGTTCTGTCGGAAAAGTTTTCCTTGTATTCCGAAACAGGATGTCGATAAATTTGCTTGTTTGAGCAGTAACAAATTGCAAGAATGTTAATTCACTTTCTGACGAGGGCTTTGTGACTGCAAATAAGAGAACAGCTGTGAAAGATGTTCTTGCTACCTCACCCGGATGATATGGACAGTGTGGGCAACGTGGAAAAGAAGTATCGATTGCAAGATCGGATCAACTTAACAGAAATACAAAACAGCAGGGTAAAAGAATTTAATTCTAAAGACACTGCTGGAGGTGTCCAGGTAAAGTCGACTTATTGTAATTAGTTGGTGAAAGATAATGTCCGTCGCTCACAGATTCAAAATGCCAAAATTTTCTCGAAAACCAAACGACATGTTAGGCTGCAACTTCACAGGCATGCTTGAGAAGATTGATGGTATACGACACCTAAGTTGCAGAAAATGAACTTAATGACCAATTAGGAAACTTGTAGGGATTTCCATTCAAAAATCTGATTATTGCTAAAATAAATGATAATATATGATAATTGATAAATGCTCACGAATTCGGGTTCTACTTATGTGGATCAAAGGTGTAAGTATATCTTTGGTATTCATTTTGTAGAGCTTGCTTCATTCTATCGAATGGTGCCTCATACGTGTTAATCTATATCCATATGCCTTGGTAGCATATGTAGGCTGCGGACATCATTTCTGCACCAACCTTTGATCATGGAACATGCAAAAACAGCTGTAAGCGATTAATAGGACTGCCTTTCTTCCAAATTTAAATAGTTACTCTATTTTTAAACAAGATTATGACAAAACAGATTCCAAGCAGATGCAGAACAGTTCGAAAGATCTAACAAGGGAAGGATAGTCGAAGTGGCGTTTACATAGGAAATGTGTACAGCTCTTGCAGAGCATGGAACGCGAATTCCGAATCTGATTTCAGTATCTAGAGCGCTCCTGGGAGGGTATTTATGGAGGTTCTTTGTCGAAATTTCAAAGCTCATACAATAAAATATCGCATGGAGTCATGATTACTGCAAAAACCCTTCGTGCAGTTGATATCTTCCCCTTAATAGATTCAAGCTAGTGGTGACTCCATTCAAGCGCTGTAAAAACCTTAACGCTCGTTTTTACCCTAGCCAAAATCTTGAAGTTTTGCTTCAAAAAATTCTCATAACTTGCATCCTAGAAGCGCTTTGCAGATAACGAAAGCAGATTCAAAATCAGCATTTGCGTTTGACCAGTGCGTGCTCTCTGGCGCATCAATTTAACGCCTCCGCCCTAACCTCACAATTTCGTAGCATTGGCTTATTATTGTGCCGTGTAGCCATTAAAATGCGGTAGAAGTATATTATTAGATTAACAGATAGTTTTTGTTACACACTTTCTTTTCAATCCTTGAAAAAACAGAGGCTCTTTGAGGTCCTCAAATCTGCTTTATACTAGATTGACGGATTACTTTTGTTACTCTTATTTTTGTTCTACTTCGGAAAGTCTTATGTTCAAGCTGTAATGAGGGGGTGCGAAGATCTGCACACCGGTACTGCGGATCTGTCGTCCGCAAAACAATGCGCAAAACACCCACTTTATCGGTGGGAGTACGTTTTATGGACATTTTTGTCAACGTGTAGACTTCTTCTAGGTGATCAGGAAGGGAACGGGCGATGTAGTATTTGGGAAGGGTATGCTCACAATCTTGTCCGCACTCGTTCACATGAGCTACGTGGTGCAACATGTCAGTACACATTCGCATTTTAACACGAAGAACAAATTTCAAAAATTTACAAGAATTATTCTCCGGCTATTCGTACCAAATCCTGCAGGTGCACACAAAATTTTTTTTTGATGAATTTCTGATTTTTTAAATTTTTTTCACACCTCTTTTTTACAAGCTAGCGGCACCAAAGCGCCTGCCATAAAAGGACAGTGCGAAAATATAGTTTTTAGATTTTTTTAGAAGAAATACAATTAGACACAGAGAAAAAAATCCAAGAGTAAATGACAAATTTGAGTGTGCTCATATAGTGGTCGTAAGAAAGTCAGTCATACTGTTCTGACGTCCTGTTGTGTCCTGAGCAGATTTGAAGATTTAGAGAGCTTCCGGAATTTTTCGAAATTCTACAAAAAATTGTAACAGAAATTGACCGCCAACCTGATATGGAAAGCGCGAAGTCCCTTCGCATGATTGATTCCACAAATGCAAAACTAGCATGCACATTTATTGAACTCAGTTTTCTTATCTTTCTCTTGTGTTTTTGTGGAATGAAACTTGAGAGAGGAGAACTAAACTAAAACTAAAAAATTTGATAGTTTCGATAGTTTCAGAAGAAAAACAATATCAAAAAATGCAACAGTCTCCAAAGATTCTTTTTTCTAAGCGCGTTATGCGAATGCTCAAGAATGTTTTGGATTTTTCGACGAATTCCGTTTGGCTAGATGTCAATAAACGCCAGTCTGGTGCTCAGCCAAGTCAGGAATAAGTATGGAAACATATCAGAACTTATTTTGGCTAATGTTCCTTATCCTCATTTCTTATGCCATAGTAACTTCAGTAATTGTTCATACTCGCATATAGTCCTTTGTAGTGATTCTTCTCTACAAAGTCACCGGTCATTTATGAAAAGCTCTTAAAGTGAATAGCTGTTCATAAATCATTCGTGATAATCAGCATCGCGAGGATCAAAGCTGTCATTATGCGAGCACAAGGAAGGTATGTGAATAGCAGAGCAGTGCGAGTTTCTGCGAGGGAGAAGTGACGCTTTGTTATAAGAAATGATGGAGAAGGAAATATATTAGGTTGATGCATAATTCCTGCACCAAAATAGGTACAGACCGCAATAACTCGGAGTAATCCTATATTCCAAGTAGGAATCGATATATCAGTTGATAGCGCAAACTAGCTCTACAAGATGGTGCTCAAATATCTACACCAGCTTTAATCCACGCGAAGTTTTGAGCCAAAAACTGAAAAAAACCATGCGTCCGAAAACCTTAAGACAGATCTTAAAAAAATTGTAACTTCGTTCAAAAAGCTCATACAAATTTTCTTTCTTGCTCACGCGTAGACGTTCCACGTAAGACATTTATCTATGCGGTTGCTGTATTTTTTTCTCAACTAGGCGATGAAAAAACAGTTTTCTGAAGTTTTTCATGTTTTTGCCAAATTAGTGCTGAGATGTTCTAGTATCAACAGTTGTATAGTACATGCCGTTAGCAGTGAAACTTTACATTTTCAGCCTTCTAGAACTGCTAGTTCGCGAGAAATAACGAATCTAGCTTTCCTTATCCAAATTTTTCTTGCCTAGTTGCTAAAAATCCGATATTTCTTGTAAACCAGCTGCTCTAAAGAGCTGAAAATCCACATTCACGCTTCTAAGGTCCTATAGTATACAACTGTCAGTGCAAGAACATCTCAGCATTGTTTTGGAAAAAACATGAGAAACTTCGTTTTCTCATCGGCTAGTTGAGAAAAAAATACAGCAACCGTATAGATAAATGTCTTACATGGAACGTCTACGCGTGAGCAAGAAAGAAAATTTGTATGAGCTTTTTGAACGAAGTTACAATTTTTTTAAGATCTGTCTCAAGGTTTTCGGAGGCATGGTTTTTTTCAGTTTTTGGCTCAAAACTTCGCGTGGATTTAAGCTGGTGTAGATATTTGAGCACCATCTTGTAGAGCTAGGTTTGCGCTATCAAATGATACATCGAATCCTACTTGGGATATAGGATTACTTCGAGTTATTGCGGTCTGTACCTATTTTGGTGCAAGAATTATGCATCAACCTAATACATGGTGTCCCAAAAAATGTGCTTACTGTTTGATTGCTAATAACTCTCTTGTAATGACCTCTTTCAAGAAGCTTTGACTACCGTTTTGTAGAGCTGGCTTCAACTTAGCTATACAGTATAGGGCGCACAGGGTCGCTCTTCATTACAGTAGGATTACGGTAGAAACTTTGAGTATATGGTGCCATTGTGAAAAAACCTGCCGTTACAAAAACTTCGAAAAAATATGAAAACTGGTGTAATAGGGTTTTCGTGAACGCTTAGTTCAATACTCAACTTTGTACAAGTTTGCGAAGCTTTTTAAACGGGTGACCGCACTTTTTAGAAACATTGGAAAAAAGGCCGCTACTGCTTACTCCGTATAACTTTTCAATGAATTATCATGATAAGTTGCAGACTTCATGTTTAGTATCAGCAACTCAAATTAGCCTAGTGTGAAAGTTTTCAAGCTGTTTTGTTTCCTTTCTGAGGCAGATATGGCCTCTCATGGCTTGAAACCCTCTTTGAAGCTTATACTGTAACCTACAACATTGAAGAGCGATGATTGATTCGTTTTATACTGTAAATCTAAATTGAGGCTAACTCTACAAAATGGCACCTAAGCTCCTCGAAAAAATTCATTACAAAAGAGTTATTAGCAATCAAACAGTAGACACATTCTTCTGGCACACCCTGTATTTTAACCGAAAATGGCAAATGAGGTTTGTCCGGATTTATCCGGACAGGAGAAAGATAACGAAGCTAAAGGTTTCAAAACTAACAGCAGTTGAGTTTGTTAATTTTGTGGGAAAGAAAATAAGCAACAAATAGCAGACAAAAAAACCAAACACGACCGCTTCTTTGAAGTTCAGATTTTGAAAAGAACACTCTAGGGCATACGAAGATGATGGAAGCCCAAAACTACTGCAAGAAAAAAGTCAACGAAGTCAATAGGAGCAATGAAAGATCTAAGAAACTTGCAATGTATTACATAGGGTGTCTCAAAAAGATGCGAACACTGTTTGATCGGTAACGACTCTCCTGCTTTCATGTCTTTCGCCGAACTTGAGATACCCTTTTGTAGAACAAAGTCCAACTTAGATTTACAGTATGGACCGGATCATGAATCACTCTTCATTACAGTGGGATTACGGCATGAAATTCGAGAAGGATTTTAGAAAAGTAAAAGCTAATTCTGCCTCTATTTTAGACATAAAATTTGCGCTTTACTATAACGCTTCTAATAATAAGTTATTTCAGGTGTACGGTAATAACTGTTTTTCCAATGTCCGTCAGAAGTCCGATTACACTATTAGAAACCTGCAAAACTGGTGAAAAACCTGCGTAGTGAGTCAGCAAGCCTGAAAACCTTGTTACACAAAGTTACAGATTCTGGAAGTTTTCCATCAAAAGGCCTATACAGCGACGCTTTATGCTAAAAGTCAGTAATCCTACGATAATGAAGAGTGTTTGATGATTCGGTGCACTTTGAATACAAGGGAAGGAAGGTTGCTCGAGATGGCCTTTTAAGATGATATGTATACTATCTTGTAGAGCTTGCTGATTCCAAATCTGCCTTCGTATCTGTTGCGGGCCTCTGGACGAGGAGTTATGAAGGTTTTTGTAAGTAAAATTAAATGCAAGATAATATAAAACCAGTCGTGACCTTTTTCTAACGTTCAAATAAAGCATCAGCGAGATGGAACATTTGAATCAAGAATATTCATTGCACCGAGTGACTCAGCTATTGGTTAAAGGCAGTGTCCCGGCAGATTTTACACGTCCACCTTTTTGCATGCTTTAGGCCTTTTCGCCACGTAGATCCGAATTTGAGCTTTGAACGGGCTGAAAAGGCCGATTTTGGGGCGTTTTCCTAATTCCAGAAAAGCAGCTTGGACGAGATTTTTGATGGAAAGTTGGGGGAGGTCCTCAGACGAAGATCCTGCCGCCTGTAATTCTTGCTTTGGATAGCATGCATCATGGTGGAGAGCGCTCGTGGGGTCCCGCAAACAGGCGGGAAGGCCGTCCAAGCGCGCGCCAGTTGGGGTTGCGCGCGTTGGTTCAAGGGCCATTTTCTCGGCCCAGGGGGAACATCACCCAGCCGGAGTGCGCCTGGAGGTCGATGGGGTGACCAGGAACCCCACCACACGTATATCTCCCAGGACCCGAATCTGCCGGGACACTGCCTTTAAGCCCTAGAAAAAATGTTACGACTGATTTTCGTTGATTTTGCTTTGATTTTTTACTAACATAAACCTTCATAGCTCCTCATCCAGAGGCCCGCGGCAGATTGTGAAGGCAGATTTGGAATCAGCGTTCCAAGCTCTACAAGATGGTGTACATCTCATCTCAAAAGGCCACTTGGACCAATTTTCTTTGCCTTGTTACTTGGACCTCGCCTTACAAAAAGTTATAGGCGATTCGTAGCACGCAAAGACTGCGGACCTATCTGCGTCTCTGTGATCGAGCGCTCTTTCGTTTCTCATACCATCTGCTGCCTCTCCCATGCACGAGCTATTTTGCTCGGACGCAAGGGCGCCCAGTCTTTGCGTATTTTGAATCGCCGGTACTTCAAGCTCGTCGAAAGACAAGAGCATGAAAGCAAGGGAGTTATTAACGATCAAACGGTAACACCTTTCCTCACCCTGTATTTCAGCAGAAATCTTAGATAGCTGCGATCTGTGCTGAGCATTCAATGTGTAGTCATTAGTCTCATTTATGGCCTACTGGGTGTGATCTGAAGTGAATATGCTCAGCCGAGATACTAATTTATTTCACATCATCGTATAAGAAGTTAGGTCAGCGCAATCTGATGTGAATAACGATAAGAGAAAAGAAGTAGTAAAACATGGAGTGTTAGGTTGCTCCATAAGTCTTGTCATATTCAAGTTTTCAAATTGATAATTTTCATGATAATGCTCCTACGAAAGCAAATTTCGTGGCGTATTTCTGATTCAATAAGCTACAATCAGCATACTTGCGAGAAACACAGTACCGCTTTGAATAAAACTTTATTTAGCGCATTATTTTCTTCTTGATTTCTAGCCATCAGAGAAATGCAGTAAGTGTATGTATGAAATTTTGATGGGGAGAGTATATACATGAGCGAGCGGAAGATTTGCAAAATTGTTTCAAATTGAGAAAAAGTTTTGGGAATCCGAAACCTTTTTAGTTTGGCTTGCAGCTCAATGCGAATTAAACTCAGTGCGAACTTTTGAACGCCTCTTCTAAAGCTTGCTTTGATCTGTCGAAATTTAACCCACATACTATTAAAAATACAGGAAGAGCTGACATTTTGAAAATTCAGAAAAATTTATGGACAACCTAATAATGTACACGGATATTATAACATACTATTTCTTACTTGCTGTGTTAATTGTCAATTAATATGATTTTATATGGTTGACCATGATGACTAAAATCTGGATGGAAAAAATAACTCTCATTCTAAACAGTTGGCAATTTGAATTACTGCTATAAAAAATGTCCAACCATTCAGTTGCATTTTGTCACATACATCAGAAGTACAACTAAATATATGGCAAGGCAAGGAGTACTTCAGATTGTGAAAAAAACTCATCAATGTTACATGAGATAGAACTGCAACTAATCTCATTTGTGGCTTCCATGACTGAAGGGTTTCAAGTGCAGAAAGTGGGAAATTAATTTCTCTCGTAGCATCCAAGCTAAACTAGTGGAAAAAGAGATAACTACCAAAACAACTTTACAATGAAAAATTTTTCTGATTAGAATGGGAGCATGAAGAGGTAAACTGTGGACAGTATGGACCTTCTATTTACCATGCACATTTAAGGAAAGTGTACACCATAAATTATTCGCTAGACGTCCAGGGAAGGGGAGACGCATTCCGAAAAAATCTTCAGGATGTTTCCCAAAACTATTGCGGGTCTAGGACTCCGAAATCCCGGAAGAAGGGGCGTGACGGTAGACACCTACCTGCAGTTACGCACCCTTCTTTTTTTCAGCATAAATTTTTTTGAGGTTATTGTGATTTCAAAAGAATTTAGAAATTATTTTGACTATTTACAAGTCTGAACGATTCACTTGCACATTTTGATAGCAAGCAACTTTCAAAAATTTCGCGAAACATTCTCGGGGAAGGGAGGGGGCTCGGGCCGTCACTATGGTGTAGATAGAGGAGATCGCGCATATACGTGTGATACGCCAGGCTGGGCTATCGCATTTATAATATATGTGCTCAAGTTGAATCAGTATCTCGACAAAATGAACCCAGCCCTCCCCTACTCCCCCCCCCCCCCACTAGGTACACTGTAGCTCGAACCCCATCTTCAATTTTTTTCCAGGTGTTTCCCAGGTGTAACCTGCAATTGAAAACTGCCGATCGTGGGAAAATGCTCGGGGGACACTTCCGCAAACGCGGCGCACGATCTAAGTGCGACGAACTCGTTAGACCCGAGCCGCACGAGCAAGCGACATAGTCATTGAGACATAGGTATACAAACATCAAAACAGTCTGAATGTAGAAAGGAGGTTTAGGCAACATATGGCAATGAAGGAGGGTATGTGTTATGAGTGTCAACATCTGAAAATTCAAAATGCTGTGCAATTGTATTAGGTAAATTACGATGAAGGATAAGTTAAGTTTTACAATCTCGTATATGACGATTTACTTCGAATATTCTCATTCCGATTTTTGTAAACTTTGAGCAGAAAGCGAGAAATTGCAAAGATGCTGATATAATCTTGTTGTAGATCACGCATTCGTGCATGTCTGCTAATTTGCCTTATTGCGACACACGCTTTTCAGAGTCACCCTTGCTTCGCTTGCTTTCAGAAAGCATTCTGTCACTTTGGATTATCCTCGGATGAGGATGACAAGTGATAGCGTCATGATCCTTTTATGGTTAAGAATGGCGAAGATTTGGGTGAAGTGACTTTTGCTGAACAGAAAATTGAGTAGCAATGTTCTTGTTGTTCAGTAAATACCATTAAAAATAGCGTGCTAAGAAAGTAAAGAACAATTGCTTCAGATTTTTTTTGAGACGAAGTGCAGCAACCAATACCCAAAACTCGTAATAAATTTGCAAATGATCACCTTTTGACAAAAAAGAAGTTTGTAAGCACTAATATTGGTAAGTTGTACACAGAGTGTCCTAGAATAATGTGTCGCACAGATCTTCAACAGTTTTTTGTATAGAAAAGCTTTCGCCTTCCTCAAGATATTGTATTGTAGAGCTGGATAAAGCCAATTACCAAACTTTTTTCATCACTGTACGATTAGTCTAAAACCAACTTACAGTATCATCGTAGATTAGCCGTGTTTCAACAGAAAGAAAAAATCTGAAACATTGTGTTACGGGGTTTTCGCGCGCGCTGATTTCATTCTTCAATTTTTAACGAGTTCAAGCTTTTTAAATGGTGTAATCGCAATTTTAGGAAGCGTTATAAAAAGGCTATTGTGGTTTTTTGGCATAGTTTGTAAATTCAGCATTGTACAGAGCAGCTTCCCAATGACAACGGCTCTAATTTACCTGATAAGGATTTTCAGGTAGTTTGGTTTGCTTTCTGAGGCGAAATAGGATTCTGACAAATCAAAACATTTCAAAGCATTAGCATTCCTACTTTATTCTTGTAGTAATAAAAAAAGTGGTAGTTCTCCAAATCTACAACATGGTTTTTGAGACGCGCGAAAGGCTTTTTCACAAGAGTTATTACAGTCAAATCATTAACACATTATTTTGGGACACCCTGCATTCTATTACGCACTTTGTTGGAGAAGAATGCAAATATTTTCGCAGATGGATGAAAAAAAATTAAAGCAGATCACACTTTTGAGGACTGCTCACCAAATGAGCAAAAAGTTCAAGAATATGCCAAACGTCAACTCTATTTGTTTTTTCGTGGCCCATATCATTTTGCTGTAACTCTTTTTTTTATTTGAACTTTCAAAGCAAAATCGTAGCTTTCAAAACTATCAGTAGAGTTGTTCTGGTGCTCATGTGGAAAAGGCATCATTTGGTAATTCATCTCCTTTTTTCCCAAGAAATCAAAAACTATTTTTTCCAAAAAAAAAGAAAAAAAACCAAATGATGCGTTTTCCACATAAGCACCAGAACAACTCTGTAAACCTCTCGCGAAAAGATTCGGATAAGTTGATTGGCTTATCGGATACTTATAAATGTTTCCTGTAAAGAAGCAAAAGGGATTCTAAATCTGATGATAGCGTCAAAGCGTGAAACAAGTATAAGTTCGGAAAGTAGGTTAGAAATTTTTTTATATGGCTTTACATCAGTGGCGGACCGAGGAGGAAGTCGCGAAATCTTTGAAATTTGCTCACATGGGTTATTAAAATGTGCAAGTGTGTTTATCTTGTAAATAATTGAAATAATTTTCAAAATTTTGTAAAAATTCAAATTAGCCTTGTAAAAATTTTCTTCGTTTAAGAATTTAGGGGTTATGGACCCGCAAAAATTTTGAGAAGGACCCCAAAAAATTCTCCCCGCCCGGTCCGAAATTCTGGGACCGCCACTGCTTTACATATCAGATACGTCAACATCACCAAAGAAAAATCAGAAAAATCTCAAATGGGTTCCAACGGAGTGAGAAACGTAAAAGCAATGCGAAGAGAAACTTCCAAATTTACGAAAAGCATTATTATGTAGTATAATAAACAAGGATAACAATAAGAGGCAGTAATTTTTAGCCAAATTGCTAAATCGCTATATGCAAGATCCAGCTAAGGTGAAAACTCAAGATAACTGCTCTAAGGGTCATTACCCGGCAAAACTACCACGTCAAAGGAGTAATGATAGCAAACTTTTATGCGTTCTTAGGCTCATAAAAGTCATTGATTCCCAACGCCCATTAAGCAGAACCCGTTAAGTGTGCTAATTGGTATATTTTGATGCAAAAAGCTCATAATTTGATTGCGCAGGCTCTTGCGCAAGAGAAAGTTATGGAGAGAGGAGTGGAGGAGGAGGAGGGGGGGGGGGGGGAACAAAAAACTGAAAGGCAAAAAGCGGCAATTGCTCTGAGCAGTGTATAACAGGCCTAAGTTGCGAGATCAATTGACCTTCTCAAGCATGAAATGCCCACTTCCGATGTAAGCGCGATGAAGAGTTTTTTTTAAGGCTGAGCAAGAATTGCTTTTTTCTTGTTTTGGATCAGGTTAGAAGTAGTCATTTTAGCTTTGTCGCCTTATGACATGCTTTTTTAAGTGAGAAAAATCCGTGCTGAGTTTCTACGAATAGTTAGGATTTCTTAAATTTTTTTTATTCAGGTTTTACTTTCAAATTTGACGGTCATGGTAAAATGCAGCTTCATTCGTTAAAAAGTAAATGGTTCGCTGTGAAAAATTTATTTAGGATTTTTAGACGAATTTTTTATATTCGGTGTAAGTTACGCAAGGTTTTTCCTATGTTTATTGACTGATGATATGGACGTTCAGATCCAGCATTTTTCCAAGTTCGAATGCAGTCATTATTTCATAGTCCAACTCATCACTAATATGATTGTAAACCTTTTATGGTGGCTCAAAAGTAGAATGCTACAAAGAGCTATTGAACCCCCAGCTTAGTAAGCAATAATATCGGACCGTCATTATTGCTCGCAGTGTGTGCAGCAGAAGAGAAGTTGCCGATTCGATATCTGCTCGGACAATTCCCTGAAACTTCCCCAGGACAAACAAATTTGCCATACTTCCCAAGGGCTTCAATAGTACTAAGATGAATAAAAGCGCGAAAATGGGGACTTTCCAAGAACTCTGACCTCAACAGCGATTTCTTGAGGAAGTTCCCCAGAATGCGAAAGTCCTTCTTAAACATGAGCCCCCCCCCCCCCCCCCCCCGCAGGGCTAGGCGCTGTACACTTATATTGGTGCAGTCGAGTCATTTCATATGATGGTGCGCCAAAGGTGGAGGTGTGTGACATTGCACACACATCCACCTTTGGTGTTCCCATCCTGATTCTTGGAGAAGGCAACCCTTCATGCAGGTATTTCCAAAATGTTTTCAACGTTTTCTTTCCTTTTTAGGTGCTGTTCACCTCAAGGTGATATAAGGTTAGTCTCCTGCGTTTTGCGATTGCAAATGCAGGATGAGGACGCCAAAAATGGACGGTGTGTGCAATGTCACGCATGATCATATCGAATGATTCGACTGTAAATACTGTCATGAGCTCAGAGATTTGCCGATTTTCTGTAGGATAGTCTTTGGATGGGGATCAACCAGTTTTTGTTGAATCAAAAGAAACCCCTAAAAAGACGAGATTGGCTGCCGCAAAAATTCAACTATTACCAAGGAACAACTGATGCCATGGCTATTGCTGATCAGCCAAGAGCTCCACATGAACGCTCGTCCCCCCTCCTTGCCCTACTTATAGGGTGGGCTCATCCATTTTTGAGTGTCCTTCACGGGTTGCGCGTTGTTCTTGTGCAGCGTCGGGAACTATTAGAAAAGGTTCAAAAAACTTCCTAAACTTTCTTGACATGCGCGCTTAAAATTGAAATCTTTTCAAATTTTTTTAGAGGAAAATGTTAGAAATGCCTTATTCAACAAAGTTAAGCACTGGTTGAATGATGAACTTTACTCTTGGGTACATGCGCAATGTAAGAAGACAATTTTTTGAGCTTTGCAAAATTACTGTTTTTTTCCCAAAGCAATGTATGGCGAAGCAATGTATGTACGTATGAAGACATATAGGATTCATTTTTTGCATGAAAACGATAATAAAAATGAAAGATAATCTTTACTTGTTGCTGAGTGTATAAATTCTTAGACGTTTTGCCAATGCTGAGTGCCTGTTATGCTTCAAATAACGGTTGATAGAATTTACGAGAATTCAAACTACTTGTAAGATTGTCTGCGGCAATAGAATTGTCGATTGTTTGGCGAGTTTTTTGAATAAGCTGGAAAAAATCAAAGTCTAGCCTACGCATAGTGCCCAATAAGAAGGAATTTGTTATCAATGTTTACAAAACTTACGACAATGCCAGGTTTCTACAAAATCTCTACCACAGCCATTTTTTCTATCGATACTTATTCTACAAGATAACAAAACTTGTGTCATGACCGTGTGTAATGTTGATCGTGTTGCTTAAAATCTTTAAAATCTTACTGTAGAATCTTAATGCCAAAATTTTCATCATGGAAATTATCTGTTATACAATCCTTTGTATGTGTTGAGTGATGTTGTTCGTAAGAGTGATAAAGAGAGTAGATAAGAAAATACTCGATTGCAAATTCTAATTTCATGTAAAATTTTGTCAAAATATGTTGAGCTTTCCGTCTAACTGAGAAAGTAAGCCTTGAGTTTTTGCTAATGAGTTGATACAATTTGCAATTACGGTAATCTCTCTAAAAATCAGCAAGCTTTCTAACCTCGTTCCTTACTCCTGGTAATGAAACCTCCTTCTCGGTCTCTCGTTCAGCGGCAAAATGATGACGGCGGCTAATCGACTACAACTGATAGTCTGTGCTGCTACTGAGGCATCGGGCAGAAATTTGAGAACTAAATTGACGCCCTCCAAATTCGGTCAAAATCTTCGCTGTGTGTTCTGGAACGTGAATTATAGACCGCGAAACATTAGCGGCACTATTGACAGGGCGACAGAATTACGATGGAAGTTGATAGACAACATAAATGAAGAATTCACATTTTAATAAAGCTTTGAGGTACCTAATGTAATGAAACTGTGGAAGGATTTTTGCCATGAATGCACAAGCAGGAAATACGTTGAAAATCATTGAGGAAAAAAGCTGAAAACTTATGTGTTATGTTGTTGCATAAGCTTTGCTACTCTTTCTCCGTCTTCCTCCAAAAACTCTAGAGAATTCGGCGAAAACTCATATTTGACGGAAATAGGGAGAGAACAAAGAGATATTTATTGTCACCATTTTCACCTCCATAGACATGAGCTGAGAAAGTAAATGCAATTCTCTAGCGACACTTCAACCATCAATTCTTCCTTACTTCGTACTTTCCCACTCTTCTTTTATATCTATTCAGATTTTGGAACTTCCGGGAGGATCAGTCAAATAAGAAGGAAGTTTGAAAGAGCTTGAGCTCTTGAAGGCAGCGTCCAGAAACAGACCTGTACCTATGGGTATTTTATGTGGAAAGTAATTTTGGGGCCCTAACTAATGCAGTGCCCAAGCGGCAGCGTAGGTGAATCACTAACGTGAGATATGCGCCTCCAAAGTGGACCCCAGGATCGTATTCGCATGGATTCATGGCAGTTTCGGGCGAGCACCCACGCTTTGCACCATGAATCCATGCAAAATACGATCCCGTCGTTCGGTTTTGAGGGGGATATAGCAGCCGTTAGAGCATTACCTGAGCTGCCGGTTAAACAGTGGCTTAGTTAGGGCCCCAAAATTACTACCCACTTATATCCCCATGTGTCCAGACTTGCCTGGACGCTGCCTTTAGGTAACGCAAGGCGGAGGAGAGGTGTCAAATTAGTACTTATTGATAGTTGTTTTTTATAATTGCTTTCAAAATCGTCAATATGAAAGTCAGAGGGAATGTTTGAGCTGACAAAAAGGACGATCTGGAGGAAATCTTTCTTGTAAATTAAGAAAAGAAAACCAGAAACGAAAGACTACTATGTGAAGGCACAAGGTAAAAAAAAAGGACTGCTTCTTGGGTTGATTTCTTACGGTTGTAGAAGTTTATAAAGCCATTTGTGTTTCAGTGGATGTGATCCAGCAGCAGATGAGCTCTGAGTGGATAGTAATTCACTTTACATAATGCAAGCAACTAGTAGTAACGAGGTGAATAATAATGGATAGAAAGAAACAAATCAACCTTTTGGTTTGTTCGCTGAGGGCGTAGCAGTCTTTCCACTACTGAAAACGACCAAATTTTATAATGGTTGAGAGCATCAGCATCAAGCCTCTACCAAATCAATGGTATAACACATTCAGCTTCAGCGAAGGATATCTGCTTCGAGCTTTTCATATCAATAGTTCTGATTCTTAAGCGAAGGATATCTTCGATGCGACCTATAATAGCCCCTCAACAAAGTTTCAGTCTACGATAGAACTGTGCAAAGCAGTCATGATAATAGTTAGACAACCTAGAGGAGATTTCGCCGGACAAGAAATAACTGCAGCGGTTCCACAAGATTTCGTTAAAATGCAGAAGTTTGAGCGTTGAAAACGGGAACTCGCAGAAGTTTGATTTACACTGGTGAAAACGGAAATTTTCGCAGCATTCCAAGAAGTTCCAGCCAAATTCTTGATCAACTGTCTGAGAGAGAGAAACAACAACTGCAAAATTGACTCAACGACTTGATGATGTACTGAATCACTCCAAAATTTGTTTGAAGTAAACGAGCTTTACGGAGTTCCATTGGACACAACTGAGCTTTTTCGACAGAAAAGGTGAGTGCTGAAAAAATGTGTGCTCGTTTAGCGTCGAGGTTAGAATGATAGGTGATAGTCGAATTTTAATCTGTAAATTACAAACGTTGATCTCCGCACAATATTATTGCAGGAAAGCTTTTATTCTGAGACTGTCAGATCGAGTAGATCGGAATTTTATTAGCGGGAAAAAAACCCGCTTTGACCCCTTTGGCAGGATATAAATACCGGGAGTCAGGAGGGAGTCTCAGTCTGCGCTGAGGGAGCCTCCAGACCGCGCCGGAACCGCGCCGGTTGTCGCTTTTGCAGCCGGTAGCTGCTTTCGCGCCGATTGCCGCTATTGCAGCTGAAGCGCACTGTGTCAGATTTTGTCCTTGGAGCTAGCCTATTGGCGCCAGATGCTAGGCTTTTCAATTTCTTTGTCATCACTCTTTTGTTTCCAAAGTTCTCTTCTTTGCTGCAGTAATTCATTGCAGATATAGGTCATTTGATCTGGATTCCTTTTTTTCGGTCTATGATGCTGGAAAAATTGATTCATTGTCGAGTGAAACCCTTTCAGTCTAAATCCCGCTGTAGAGCTATTGCTGGATTACAAGGCAAGGCTTTTTCAACGTCTATCTCGTTTTGCAAACTGGTTTACTATGCTGGATGAGCGAGTTGCAAAAGTACTTTCTTTGTTTTTGAAGCTGTCCTATCGTGCCGTAGCAGCAATTTAGCTGCAGAACTCAAATTCTCTGTACTATTTTTGCTTTTCGTACTTCACTACGCTGACCAACGATCTATTTCAAGGCGGAGTCATTTGGTGCCTTCTTCTTTTCCATTCAAGGTATATACCTTTATTTCAGCATAGCAAAATAGCTTACCTTGAGTAGTTAATCTTATATCAGTTAATGTACTCAAGCAGTATAGTAGAGTAGCTTTAAAGATAGAAGTGCAAAAAACAGCGTTTTGCGACGATATCGTCCACTCAGCAGATCAACCTCAAATTGGAAAAGACATCGAGAAACCTTGCCTGCACAGCAGAGCAATATCATCAAAACGAAAGCTGTGCAAAGAAATAGCGTTCCGCAAAGATTTATTAGCTCCCAGATTTGTGTGGAGGTGGGTTGCGGGCTTTCCTTGATTCTAATGATGAACTTAACGAAAGAGTACGAAAAACAATGCTGCATGAAGTTCCAACAAGTTAACACTTATAATACATTCAGGGAAAGTCCGCAACCCGATATCCTAAACAGAAGTAGCATAGCTTCAAAACTAAAGACAAATTCGAAGAAACTTTGTTCTAATCGATCAACTACCGTAAAAGAATAACCTAGAAACGAATGAAAGACAAAACGCCGTTCATCACTTTTTTTGCCTAAAGAAACAATTCTACAGCAGGAGGTGATTGAATATTTGACAATAAGTCGATTACTCCAGCATCGTAGAACCTCCAATAATTAGCTTTCGGAAAGAAGAAGACCTTGGAAAAGAGTGGTGGCAAAAGAATCGAAAAGCCTAGCATCTAGCGCCAGTAGGCTACGCTCCAAGGACAAAATGCGACACAATGCGCATCAGCTGCAATGGCGGCAACCGGCGCAAAAGCAGCTACTGGCTTCGAAAGCGACAACCGGCGCGGTTTCGGCGCGGTCTGGAGGCTCCCTGAGGAAGCGCTAGCGGGAGTTAAAGCCGTCAAAGAGAGGCGGATCTCCCCCTCAGATAGAGTTCATCCAGTAAGCCTGCCGAAGAGGTCAAAGAGGGTTAAGGCCCGTTGTTTCGTTGTTAAGCTTTGTTCGAGTTACACATTCTTGTCTCTTGTTGTTCGTTGCCTTTTTCTGAGATAAACTATTAGTCGTTCGATCCGTGTAATCTATCCATCCGGTTGAAACCGTTATACCACTAGACCGCCCCCAGTTACAAGAGAACATTTTTGAAAAGGTTTCATTGTCGTAGATTTTAGAAAGAAACTTTTCTAGAAAAAAACTTTTATAATATCTGTTTCGTATGCTGCACGGGGAACCGCAAAAATTTACACTTATAAGAAACTAGATGGCTTACCCGGCTCCGCCGGGCCTTGTCACTAATATATTTGTAATCAGCATGCTCGATCACTCCCCTGTGCCAACTCCCAGCCCAGTAGCTCAAATTTTGCAAATCGATAAAATCGATATCGATCGATGACGAAGAGTAGCCTATGACACCCGCCGGGGCCCGAATTGTATGTGTGCCAAGTTTGGTCCAGATCGGTTCAGAAATGGAATTTTCTATTCGGAACATACGTACAGACAGACAGACATACAGACATACATACAAACAGACATTCAGCTTTATATATAAGATGAAGGGGAGAAAAATAACACGGTTGTGTGAGATCTGGTTTTTCTTTACTACAAATATGTATAAAGATAGATCGCGGGGTTTCCCTTGAGTACATCATTTCTTGATAGCAGTATATAACATCAACGTATCAAATATTAGGGTCGCAAATTGTTTATTGGCGGAAATCTATTTTTTGATGCTCCCGACACACAGGAAAGGAACAAGTGTAATTTAAAAAAATTTCAGGTAAAAAAATAATCTGAGAACCCAGCCAATATTATATTAATCTACATTCCATTACCTGAAGACGGCGCTCGTAACATGGCAGCTTCGGCCGCGCATATTTCCATTCCCCTTCCTTTCCCGCTCCCGCTCCTTCTCTTGAACGTCTTTCATTCATATTTGAGTGCTCTCTACGAGCATTCGCTCTGGTCTTGCGCAGATCCGAGGACTATCTAAAAAGAATCCAAAAATGTAAACGCTTGGTTCTCCACAGATTTTTCAGGGGATATGGAATGGCACAATTTCTTCTACTGTGCTGGCACGCGCGACCAAAGGTAGACTGTTTCGAACACTTTCCGTTAGACCATATTAATGTATGGAAGAAATGGCATCAATTTTGTTCACTCCGAATAGTAAAAATTGTAAAAATGAAACCTGATTCAAACGAAATAGAAAAAAACCAATTTGACCCCATTCAATGATAACAGAGTGGTGCATTGGACTCACATTTACATCCGAATTTTCTCGTGGTAAGATAGGGTTTATATCTTTAATGATAATAGTTTTGGGTAGGAGATGCCTTATTTGGCTCAAAGTTAAAATTCTGGCAATTTTTAAAAAAATACCCTCTTCATCTCAATTTATTTGACTCTTGACCCTATATTCAAATGTTTGGGCTTGCTTGCTTGCTGTGGCTTTGGAGCGCCTAAAGTCGCTACCAACTGGCATTGCTAGTAGTTGAAGAAACATAGAATTACAACCGAGAAATGATTTCACGCAAACAGATAAAGCTCCAACCAGCAAGCAATCCATTATGCTTTTCTGCACGATTATGAGATTTGCATTTATATTGTGAAGAAAAAATTGGAGAAATTGTACCGCGAGTCAACTTTTAATGAAGGTCAGAAAAACTTCTTCAGAACTAAGTTCAGGGCGTAATGGAGGAAAAGCATATGTCGTGAAAACCCATTTTGCAGGTAATTGCCACATTTTGAGTCGAAGAATCTTGTTGGCTTCAAAAAATACCCACTGCTACCATAAATGTGATAGTTACATGTAACTGAAACTGCGACAACTAAGAAATCAGTAACGGAAATAAAAGCTGGTAAAGTTTTTTCTTGTGATGCACCGCAATTGCGGAACGGACAACGGCAAGACAAATCACATAATTGCATGCACTCATTTGTGATTTGTTGTCGTCTACACTTGATGAGTCGTGTTTAAGCCAATAATGAGAAATGGGATCGGTGACTTAAGATGAAGAAAAGCTAAGGTTTTCCAAATACTGGTATTAAAGAGCTGTGAATCTAATCTGAATCGTGAAACATCAAAAAATAGGAGGATTACTACATTGTGATATTTGTACTTGCAAAACTTGTATTTTCGAAGAAATTTCCCAAGCACATAACTCGACATGGCCCTTGCCCCACATCCATTTTCCTGGGCCCGTAATAGACCCCTCTCATGTGACGTTGAGTACCCCCCACCTTCAAAAAACTAAACTCAAATTTTGAGTACAAGAAGCACGTGTGAGTAGCCAAAATTGCGGAAACCTAATTTTTGTAGCGATTCAGGCTGAGTAGAAATGATTGATGACAATCAAGCTCCAAATAGACATAAATTTGGAAGCTTTCGAATTTTCGCAGCATCAGTACATGATTTGAGAAAACAAGATTTCCAAAAATGTTGAGCTAAAACCGCTAAAACCAACAGGTAAAACCATCTTTTATACATGTATTTTGTCTGAATTACGGTATGGAAATTTTGGATTCCGGCGAACTTTTGAGCAGATAGAGATGACAAGCAAAAATTTCTGGCATTAGTCTTGGAAAAATTCGATAGTAATCATAACTTAGAATAATGGGCTAAAAGTTGTTCAAGTCTTTTGTGCGTCTGTGTGTCTTTCTGTGAATGTAACATCTTCTTATATATGAAGCTGAATGTCTGTTTGTATGTCTGTATGTATGTCTGTCTGTCTGTCTGTCTGTACGTATGTTCCGAATAGAAAATTCCATTTCTGGACCGATCCGGACCAAACTTGGCACACATACACTTCGGGCCCCGGCGGGTGTCATAGGCTACTTTTCGTCATCGATCGATATCGATTTTATCGATTTTTTTGCAAAATTTGAGCTAAGGGGCTGGAATTTGGCAGAGGGGTGTAATCGAGCATGCTGATCACCCCCGGGGCCCGAAGTGTATGTGTGCCAAGTTTAATCCGGATCGGATAAGAAATGGAATTTTCTATTCGGAACATACGGCGGAGCCGGATAAGCCAGCTAGTATTTTATAAAGCAATTCCCAGCTAGCTAGCTAATAATTATAGTATATACTATTATATATTATTATTAATATAGATTATTATATATTATTATTATATATTATTATATATTATTATTATATATTATTATATATTATTATTATATATTATTATTTATCATTAATTATTAATTAAAATTAATTACATCAAATTAACGCGCGAAAAACCGCGAGGAGGATGGTTGCCCTACTTGAACACACTGGTCAACTCAACCAACGGCATTGTAAAAATGAAGTGATATCGCAAGCATAGTTGCAAAAACATTTTCTTTAACGCGTCCGCACATCCTGTAAGCACTAAGCGGGCTGTAGTTCGAAATATGTTCAAGACAGCAACAATGATGTGCTCGGGAGGGGATGAGCGCCGCGAAGCAAGATGCTTAGCCTCAGAAATCGCTCGCAGCAACGGTTATCACGCATCGCAAACACGACCAAAACATACACGCGATAACCGCTTTCGACAAACCCAAAAACTTCTGCTTTGCCTTCCTTGTTTCTCTGATGAGATCAACTCTGCCTTTCAACAATGCATTGCTCGCGCTCAGTTGCTGGATGACGTCATTTTAGTTAATATACCAAATGCGAATGTCAAAAAGCAACTTGTTCGGGATAGACTCTATGATCGACTTTGTATAACCGAACAATGCACAATATGTCCATATGGCAGAGTAGGGGACTGCGCAAAAGTAGGAGTCGTATACCAAATCGAATGTCTTAATTGCGGCGCACTGTATATCGGTGAAACTGGCAGAGTACTAAGCGTGCGAATCAAAGAACACTTGGCAAGCAAAAAGCGGAAAAGTTTAACAACACCGCTGTAGGCATAGGAATGAATCACATGATGGAAAGGATTTCAAAATCAAATGCACGATTTTGACACACGAGAATGAGATCTCGGCTAGAAAGGCGTTAGAGGCATTCTGGATCTTGGCAAAGAGTCCAGAAATCAATAACAAGAACGAGTGCTTGTCCATCACTGCCGACTATCTGCCGTCCGTAGCACTATGTGAGCTATAGATAGTAGATAGACTTTATCCGCCTTTCGTAGATAACTCTCTATCTGCCCATCAAAGTATAGCTCAACTGTCCGCTTCTATCACATAATTCCGGTCGTACTGTCATATTCTTCCGGCGAGGACACTTCACATAATGGTGGTGTAAACGGTTGGTTCATTCCGGTTTTTGAGGATTTTTGCGGTTTGAACTAAGAAAGAGGTCGAAACTAGCTAAGCTAGAAGAGACATTTGATGGTCTGGTGCCGTGGATGATGCTTTGTGCCGTTTTTAAGCCTCTAAAGACGGCGAACGCGCCGAAACGTTAGGCCATTCAAATAAAGATACCACTATAACAAACCTGTTCGGCACAAGCAAAAATGGAGATTATACAGGGTGTCCCAAAAGTATGTATCGAACGTTTGATCGTTAATAACTCTCTTCCCAAAAAGTCTTTCGCCTTGCTTCAGGTACCGTTTTGTAGAGCTGGCTTCAACTTAGATTTGCAGTATAGAACGAATCACTCATTTCTCTTCATTACTGTAGGATTACGGTAGAAACTTCAAGGAGGGTTTTAAGCAATGAAAGGCCATATTTTGCCCCAGAAAGGAAACAAAACAGCCTTAAAACTTTTACACTAGGCTAATTAGAGTTGCTGATTATAACTGTAAAGTTCCCAACTTATTATGATGCTTCATTGAAGAGTTATGCCAGGTAAGAAGTAGCGGCCATTTTTTCAATGTTCCTAAAAAGTGGGATTGCACCGTTTAGAAAGCTTCGTAATCTTGTGAATAGTCAATTATTGAACTCAGCGTCCATAAAAACCCTATTACACAAGTTTTCACGATTTTTTGAAAAATTTTTAAACGGCAGCTTTTTTCACATTAACCATATGTTTCAAGTTTCTACCGTAATCCTACAGTAATGAAGAGAGATGAATGATTCGTTCTATAGTGCAAATCTAAGTTGAAGCCAGCTCTACAAAACGGTACCTAAAGCAAGGCAAAAGACTTCTTGGGAAGAGAGTTATTAACGATCAAACGTTCGATACATACTTTTGGGACACCCTGTATATTAGGTTGTAACAGAATTAATGCAGGTTTTTCGCACACCTTTTTCAAAATGCTGGTTTAGAAAGGACGGGTGCTTTCTCAGAGAGTTTTGTATAGCATTTGAAAGCTCTTTGCTTCTAGTTTCTTACGCATTCTTTCGTTTTAGTGGAAGTGAATTTGTCTAGAAGTTCTGAGCATGAATTGGAGAAACCAAATCTCGAAATTCTTTCTTCTAACATAGCTGGTTCTAAAACCAAAAAAAAAACAATCGGAATTCGCTGCAAATTTACATAGTATTTTTTGAGTGAGCTATGGTACAAAATGCATGTTGAATCACGAATTCTGGAAACATCTGAGCCGAGAAATTTCAGAGCAAATTCAACGGTCGCTGTGGTCCATCTACCCTACATAAAAATCCTTAGCGCGAAGTGACTGCGAAGCTTCCGCTTTATACAGGAAGAGTAGACAGACATTTATGGCTGAAAAAATCGGGAGCCGTTCTCCCTCTTCAGCTTTGTTTGAAAAAATTCAAAAGTTTCAGAAAAGCGATTTTTCAAATTCTCAGAAAAGTCGAAAAAATAAGTATTAGGTTGGTGCAAAAGTAATGCACGTTTTTCTAGCCCTTATTTTAGGATACTTTTCTCCATCAAACTTTTTTCTTTAGAAAAAACTTAGCATGCTATCAAGAAGCTCCTTTCATCCTCTATCCAATGGTGGTTGAAATTGGCTTCTAGCTTCATTAGTTAAAAATAATAGAGTTTCACACAACCGCACTCGAAACCAGAATTTCATTGCATCTACTTTTCTGCCAAGAAATCAAGCTCGAATAAAGGCAAACTTTTGAAACAGTAGCTACTGTATTTAAAGGAAATTGTCTACAATATGCACATTTTACTATTTTCTCAGAAATTACCCAGACTGAGATTTAGGCGTCTCAACATGGGCAGCCGTTTTGATCATTCTGTGTCTCATAAATTTCCTTTGAAGAGGGCAATCGCCAAAGCTTTGCTCATTTCTGTAAGCGTAAGCTTGGGCCTCCTATTCACACTTTTTGCAGAATTGTGTAGCTGTTCATTACGCAGAAAATCAGCGAAACCCCATATTTTGAGATTTTTAGGCCTGCGAAAAAATGTCCAAAAAAGTGGACAATTTTGGGTTTTGATTTTTTTCTTTCTGCAAACCTTTTTCGTCCGAGACTTTTTCAGCTTTTTTTGTACTGTTGGCTTACGGCTACAAGGTAGGCTACTTATCATTTACTTCAACAAATTTTGAAGGGAGTTATGACCAGTTGAAAACGAGTGAGAAAAAAAACTTTTTTTGCTTATCAATCCATTTTTCTGTCCATTGGTGATATGAGTTTAGAGAAATGTGCGCTGTATTGAGAAAGGTTTGGTGCCTTTGATGTTTTTGACCGCATCAAAAAATATAGATTTTTTAGAAAGTTATAGCACGTCAAATTGAGAACTCGCAAAACGCGCATTACTTTTGCACCAACCTAATAATTTCAAAATTTTTTCATATGTCCTCTCGCAAAGAATTCTTTTTCAATTAATTCAGCACTGCTGCACTACCGATCATAGGCTACACAGTGAGTTACACTTGCGCTACCTTACTATATTTGATAGTAATTTATGGTTTCTCAAAGTAAGTTTTTCGAAAATTCTTGGCAGAATTCGGGCTATAACACTTTTCTCAGTGAAGCTACAACAACACAATAATGCACACTGAGTTGAAAAAGGTTTGCTGACTACAACAATTCTTGTTGTACACGAAAAGACTATTTGTTTGAAAAGTTATAGTGATCCAAACACAAAATTCAAAAAACCTGCATTAATTCTGTTACAACCTAATACAATGCCCAGGTTTAAAGAAGTAGGAACATTCAATCTTTAAAAATGTTGTCACCTACAAATGTTCGTAAACTAAATAGTTTTTGGAGGCAAAGTGGGAAAAGATCTTTGCATTTCTCAAGAGTTTTTTCACAAGCTTTTCCTGGTAAAAAATGAAGTAACAACCTGAACCACGCATCAATCCGAAACTGGGTATAAAATGTGGTATGAAAACCTTTCAGAATATTTAATTCCCCCTTGATGTGTTGGACTCAAGCTGCGAATGGCTCCATCTTTAGCCATGAAAATTTCAAACTCGCTAGTTTTCAATAAATAGATTACTTCTTTTCTATAGATCAATTTGTGCACGTATCTCAACATCATCTATGCTAGGCCAAAAATGAGCCACATGCAAAAAGAGAAAAGTTGTGGAGTTGTCAACCTGATATGTTACTATTGGTAACAGGATAGCAATTTTATATTCAAAGAACGACCGCTACTGGCAAGCAGCAGATGCTGTGGATAAAATTGAAGTTCGAGTATTTATTCATAAAACAATAGATTGTTTGCATAACCTTAGACGTGCGACTTTTTCGCTTCCTGCTTTCAAGAGATTACATTACGGATGATTTAATCATGTTCGTCTACATAAATTGCGTTACCGGTTTTTATACCACGTAATATATCTAAAAAAATTGAAATTAACGAAACCGTTCACGTAACTACTTGGCAGCATTGGATTTTAGTGATGACCAAGTAAGAATCTAAACATCGAGTAAACTCTACCAGCTATTCAATGGCCAGTAGTTAACAAGCTGACGACAAGCCATTTTTTTCAAGTCTGTCCCTGTGGACGAGGTGTTTCCGTGCACTTTTACGCCTGGCTGTTTGTATATATGCATGCAACTATGCGTAAATATGAACGCATGGGCGGGGTAGCTCCGCCCCTTGTGGGAATCTCCGCCCGCCCCTCAAAAAATGCTGGGAATAACTTGAAATCTACGAAGTTGTCCAAATTCCGACTTAATTTGAAATGTGGGAGGGGGCCTCTCAATGAAGGGCGGAGCCTTCCTGAAGGGAGCGCAGTGTCTAATCAAAGCTGCTTGAAGCTCCAGGAGGTCATTTGCGACCTCTTCTTTGCGTGTGACCAAAAATGTCTCTAGCAGAATGCAATTGGAGTGAGCGGAGTTTGGCACAAGAGGGACGGGCCAACATGAAAAATTTCTGAGCATAAATTGATTTTCTAAATACAAACTGGGACCATTGTGCACATCAGAATGTTACTTAGGGCACCACGCGCGACATCGTCCACAGGGACAAACTACCTTTCGCACGCCATTGCACGACACTGTTGTCAATTTTTGAGCCTCAATTGTTTATATGAACACGAATCGGAACCATTGTGCACATTAGGTCTGTTGTTTAGGGTGTCGCGCACGATTGCGCGACGCCGTCGTCAACGTCCAAAGATGCTCTTTGAATTGCTCTCACGATCTTACTTGTTCACTTGCTTCAGCGTTGCAAGAATGCAAGGTGAACTGACACAGCCGAGCGGCCGGTCAGCTGCGGGCATGAGCTGTCCCGGTTGCGTGATAGGCATCGATACGGCTGAAGCAGCCAGTATGTTGGCAACAAGACACAAGTTTATTTCTAAGTTGCTGATGAGTAAGTGAGAGGACACGTTAGCTGACGTAATGTTACGGAGAACGCGCAAAATTGCACAAATTCGGGAGCCTACAGACATACTGGGACGATGTACAGCTGTTGCAGTGAGTTCTTAAATGAGCCTTTTTTTCGCAAAGTGCATACATTTTACATATCAACAATCATGCAGATTTTTGGTTGCCTGCTTTCTAGGAACGGGGCATTCCACAAAACAGTTAACATTTTTCGATTAGAATTACGCATACAGTCATCTACACTCTACCTGTAGTAGAGTGTAGATGGCAAAAAGGCTGGCAACAATATAGAGGTTATCTTTAGGTCCGGACCAAAGGAATCTCCTAGGATGAGATTGTTCCAAGAGAGACGTCATTCGACCGAAAATCAAGCCTTGGTTAACCAATGGTTGGCAAGTGGTCCTACGTAGCAGTCAATGCTCGACGGACAGTCCCATGCAGTTGTCAGTGTTAATGAGGATCGCTCCAGAATATGAAATGGTATATTTTACTCCAGATAAAATTTGTATGACGCTCTTGTTTTGTTTCATTTTGTTTTGTTCGAGGGTGAAAAAGTTGAAATTAGACCTGGATGATTGAGTCATAGTTGCCATATGATATCATAGATTGTTCGGACCATTTTCGTTTCCTTTATCAAATGCCACAGTCCGCGGAACAAAAATTTACAAAAGGTCTTAATGACATTCGATGAAAGTATTCGTGCTCTTTCAAATGATATTTTTATATTGCAGTTCAACGAACAAGCTCTCAGAATATTACCAAATTACAATTCATAGTCTTTACCAAGATCAAGTCTTGCTCATTGTGAATTTTTGTACTGATTCCCCGAAAAATTTTAGGCATAGATTAAATTATTATCAGGGAGGAACTCTGAAGCGAACCTTTGAAAAATACAACCTTGTTCTCCTCTCGACAACTCTTCGTAAGATTCTGACAGAGTTTTTAACAACACCATGGACTTTTAGTTGACCTATATGAGGCGCAGACTCGTCAAACTCTAATAGATTTTTAATTGTTAATATTTTCTAAAGTGGGTATGATTCAGCATTGATTTTATGAATAAAAAGAGCGTTCATGGATCCAAAATATCAATCCTTAAATATTCTGCGTACAGCTTGGGGAGCCTTTAAAAGTATAAATTTTGCTAAACTGCCCGCAAGATTTTGCGAATCAGAATGAAAAATTTTCTAAAAGAGAAAATGTTGCACCGAACAGCACCCGAAATGCTCGCCGGTTGTTGCTTTATGAGTTCTGAATTGACCATATATCGAATTTGATGACATCGAATGATAATAGTGGAAATTATGGATTGTAATTTATGTAGGTCAGCATACAAAAATTCAGAAACAAAGCCGGTCTTGGCCATGGCAGATCTAGAGGTCACAGTTCTTGGTAATTTGCTAAAAAAATCGATTATTGATCTGTGATATATTGTTTATATCACAGAACATGAAAAACTGCATCGAATGTACCAAGATATCTTATAAATTTTTATTCTGCGTGATGTGGTGCTTGTTCAAAAAAGGAGAATTTTGAGACGACAAATACATTTCATTTGTTGGTTTTTCCTTACTCTTTTTTGTTGACTTTTAGGACGTCTAACTTCCTCTAACAATAAGTATCTACGTTGAACCACGTATGCTTTTGAGCGTAACAAAAATGAAATAAATTTATTTCTTTTTTTTGCTGATTGAAATCTTGACAAATCATAATCGCTTTTGCCATAGTGACCGCTACAAAGATTACCCGAAAAAGCCGCAAAAATCACACCAAAGGCAGATCGAACCGTTTTCGGTATGATTGAAATAGCTTATCTATTCGGCAAGAAAGGCACAATCTGTAAAGATGTTCCTCACTCCATAAAGAAGATTCTACAAAGCTATCGCATCTGTATCAACGGTCCGATTGTTATTGAGAACATATGTTGCCTTTGATGCTATCAAGCGGGTGTAAACACAAAAAGATGCAGAAATGGAATTGGAAGGCACCCCTATCACGGAGACGTCTTCTTACGTGTATCTCGGACGTTCGATGAACATGGAGAACGACTTGAGGGAAGAACTTAAAAGGAGAAGAAGAGCAGCCTGGGCCGCCTTTGGGCCTTTGAAGAAAGCCACCGATCAACTGACGGACCCGGACCTTCATGCCCATCTGCTCGACTCAACCGTTCTCCCGGCGCTCCGTTACGCAGCTGAGACTTGGGCTGACACCTTAGCCACTTCGAAAGCTTTAAGGACCACCCACAGAGCGCTAGAGCGTAGTCTTCTGAAGATGACCCGACACAAACAACATCTCGTCGGACTTCGCAGTACGGATATGAGGAATACGTCCCGTCTTTGTGACCCAGCGGATTACGTTGCGAAAGCGAAGCATCGATGGGCCGGTCACATTATGAGAAGAACAGACGACAGATGGACACTAAGAACATCGGAGTGGATTCCTCGCGAAGCAAAACGTCCCCAAGGAAGACCACCAACGAGATGGGAAGACGTGTGCGTAGAGGGACCAGCTGAGAAAGTACTGGATACGATTACCGCACCTGGAACTCGTGAACGCAGCCACCGACGTCAGCCAAGAAGATCGTGGATGTCTGAAGCGAGGGACAGGGAAAAATGAAACTTCTGAGCTGGGGCCCGCACGTCACGTAAAGCCGGGCCATCTATGTATCTAAGTAAGTAAGTAATATGCTTGCTATCCTATTGGGTCCGGAACTCCCTCTGAGAACTTTACGATTTCCCTTTTGCTTCTTTCTCAGAAAACGATATGCAGCTTGTGAAGGCGCCACCTCTGCTGAGCCCTGGACACAATCTGTGAAGATGTTTCTTACTTCAAAGAAAATATGACTTTACAAAGTCATCGTATCTGTATCAACGGTCCGATTGTTACTGAGACCATATGCCTTTGATGCTATCAAGGCAGTGCAAACACAAGAAATGTGAAACTGTTCGATAATATACAAGATTACAACATGACTAGCCGCATTAATCGTCAACATCGCTATCCACATAAAGTGAAGCCAAAGCTCCAAATTTTTTATTACAATAAGAACAGCATCTAAGCCCAAAATCTGCAAAGCTTCCACTAGGTCAACCAAAGTGAACACAAAATGATGCAAGTAGGCACATTTGCAAAATTTTTTGAAGTCAGAATTCAAGAACGAAAATTGACCAAAGCATGTGTGTAGTGGTTTCTTGTGCTAAAAGTATCATTTGCATTTAAAGAGAGCAACAGGAAGATTGATGTTTATGGTTGTTCGTAGTTGTTCGTAATATCAACTTCATAAGTGATGAGAGTCCAGTTTACGCCTGCCAGATGCTTCCGTCATATTTTTTCCACCAGTTTAAACTTTGAAAAAGCAAAGCATAAAAAATCTTCCCATCCTTTGCACAAAAGCCTGCGCATATGCGCAGCTCAGCGATTAATGTTTTGCTTAGAAATCATAATGATCCAATGAAGTTGCTACATTTCAAATAATGCAGTATTTTCCACAGAAACTTTGCAAGGTGTTCCTCACAACCTTGAACCTTGGAACCATTTTTATGAAGCTGACAATTTGATGCTTCTACATCGGAAGCATTTTGATTAATCCAAGCTTTTTGCCTTAAGAGCTTTTAGCAGCAGCCTACAAAGTCTTTCCCATTTACATTCAGCAATAGAAATTGGTCGATCTGAGTGACTCGTATTTAGAAAGCTTGGTGCTTACTAACATTCAATTAACAAAGGTCTCCATTTCATTTACAGGCACGCGCATATGAAATCTTTAACGTCCCTCGAGTATGTAATGCCTTAAGAGCTTATTGGTAGTCAGCATTCGATTAAGGAAGGCCTTTGCTACATACAAGTATGTTAAAACGCATTAACGTCGATTGATTACAAACATTAACAACAATGCATTGCAAGCTTATCTTTGTCTCATTAGGATATAAATATGCGCGCCTGTACAATACGTATTAGTTGCCTGTTTTGTAAGCTTGTTTGTTGGTTTCATTAGCCGTACTCATCAGCGATTCCAGTGAGTTTCGGAACCTAGTGCGTAGGTCAAACAAATGCGCTAGTGGATCCAATCCCCAGTGGGCAGCCTATCCATTGGGTTCCCGAAAGCCCAAAAAGCCACTGAATCGAAATGTGCGAGCGAACCCAGTGAGTAGCAAACTCAAACCCTGTGGATCCGTTAATAAATATGGCAACTTCTTATACTTTTTGGTTTTGTTCACACTCTTCAGAGGATTAGAGTCAAAAATTTGTGAAACTTAGACTGTGTTCTAAATGTCTCTTTCCGAAGATATTACATGTACAGTCATAGGCTTCTTATAACCTAACTAAAATTTCATAGTAAGTCTTACCATCCAAATATCTGTTTCAGTGTGATTTTAGCAATCGTTCATTTGCATTTTAGTGGTTTGAAAAGATTGCACAAAAAGTCGAGTTATCAATATATTGTGATTCTCAATCCTCAAGAGCTTGAGGCTCAAAACAGAGTATTTGAATGACTGATTAAATTTGAGGAAAGGAAAAAATATTTCATTTTTAGGCGTACAGCAGATACCATATCTAACATAGCGCAAGCTTTTTGAAAAAAGGTGACTTGTGCATTTCAAATCGGACCTTTTTTGCTGAATACGCGCAATAAATTTCGAAATTGCTAACAACTTTTATGAAGTCTTTTTGCGCTTAAACAACTGGCTGAATAAAAAAAGTATTTCTAGAATATTATGATTTCCTATAAAAATTAGAAGAAAAGCCGCTCCTTTCCTATAAATATGTCAACATCAGTGCTGTTACTGATAGACAATAGAAAATGCCTCAGAGATCGAATAGCTTTGAAATGATCTGAAATCCAGTAAATCTTATTAAGATCACTTTACGGCTGTGTGTTTGATGTACCAGCCTTTCAAACCTCGCTGCAGAAAGAGGTTGATTAGTATAACGTTTTTTGTATGTTCCTAGTCTGATGTTACAGTGATGAAAAGCGAGCGGTGTTGTCCATGCTATAGATCTCAAAGCCAGGCATCCTTTGAAAAACTATTATTTTGTCCCATAAGTCTTTTCATACCTGACTTTTCAACGACATAAATCAGTTCTTGTTGAACTCCTGATAAATTGCAGGGTACCATTCGACAGATCAAAGTAAGCTCTACAAGATGGCGTTCAAAAGTTCGCACCAAGTCCAATCCGCAACATGCTCCAAGCCAAAATAAAAAATTTTCCCGAATTTCCGAAAAAACGAAAATCATCATATCTCAGTTCAAAACAGCTCTGCAAATTTCCTATTTTTTCATGCATATACTCTCCTCATCGGATATTTATAAATGCACTTGCTGCATTTTTCTGATGGCTAGAAACCAAGAAAAAAATAATGCGCTCAATTTTCAAACTTTGCCTGTATCACTTCTGTATTCCCCGCAAGTAGGTGATTATATAGCTTATTCGCTCAGAACCACTGCCAAAAATTTGCAGCCTACTAGGTGCTGTAGTTCCTGAGAAAAATCGAATTGAATGTCCGAATATGAAAAAACTTATGGGACAACCTAATATAATCGGCTAAAAACACAAGAGTAAAAAAGCTGTACAATGTTTTCCGTACAAAAATCATTCCGAACGCACATAACAGTGGCTTATATTGGTAAACAATTTTGAGACGTTTGTACACAATATAAACTCAAGATCTCCAAAACTTTTGACGCAAGTATTTACTCTACTCTACATTAACTTTCAATTGCTTTCTCGGAGATAGAACGGCAAATTTTTATTGTTCTTATCCTTTTCGCAATACGTAAACTCCATTTTGCAAGTTAACCAGAGATCTCACAAATATTAAGAATTTAACATTTCATCACATTTTGAGAAAGGAAGCAAAGTTGAAGCAGCATTTAGATAACGCATCCGCTAATATAACACTGAAAGTCAACAATCACTTTGTAGTGTCCACGAGTTTATCCTACTCTGTACTATAGCATCTTTGAACAAAATGCATAAAACTTTGAGTAGCTTTGTATTAGGTTGTCCGAAAATTGATGCAGGTTTTGAATTCCAACCGCAATAAGTATTACACTTCTCATTTCTAAGTAGGTTGCAAAACACCTTTCGATAGTGCAGAGCAAGCTCTACAAAATGGTAATCTTGCTTTAGCAACAGCTCTGATCCACCACGAGTTTCGAGCCAGAAACTAAAATGATTCAACTGCCCGAAATATTGAGAAAAATCGTAACTCGTTTCATAAAAATCCTACGAAAATTCTACCTCGCTCACGTAAACACAATCCACATAAGGCATCTATACACGCCGTCTCGTATTTTTTCTCTGTTAAAAATAAAAAAAAAACGGAAATTTTCGTGCATTTGCCAAAGTGGTGTTGTGCCGTTTTCACATAAGTAGTTGTATACTACAAACCTGTAGAAGTACAAACCTAAATTTCCAGCTCTCTACAAGCTTTAGTTCTCGAGATCGAATGCAGCTTTCATTAGTCATGTGGTCTAAGCTAAAATTAAATTTTCTCGAGAACCAGGTTTGTAGTATACAACTACTTATGTGAAAACGGCACAAGACCACTTTGGAAAATGCACGAAAATTTCCTTTGCTTGATTTTTAACAGAGAAAAAATACGACAACGGCGTATATAGATGCCTATGTGGAATGTGTTTACGTGAGCAAGTTGGAATTTTGTAGGATTTTTATGAATAGAGTTACGATTTTTCTCAATTTTTCGGACAGTTGAATCATTAGTTTTTGGCTCGAAACTCGTAGTGGATCAGAGCTGTTGCTAAAGCAAGATAGCCATCTTGTAGAGCTTGCTTTGCTCTATAGAATGGTGTTTAGCAACCTACTCAAAAATGGAGAGTGTAACTTGTTGCGGTGGAATTCAAAACCTGCATTAATATGGACAAACTAATATGTATTGTTTCAGCAAACTTATTGAACTCTGCAAAGAGCATGAAGCTGCTTCTTCTAATTGTGGCGGTTTGTTAATCACATACATTCGTAGTTCTTGTTAATTCATATGTCTTACAGTCACTTTTGGCCATCGCTTCAACAGCACCGCAATGGGGTAAGTATTTGATGATAAAGTTTAGTGATCAATAACCAAATGTTTTTTAGCCGACGATTGTGATTGTGGAAAGGAAGGCGGCAAGATGTTCAAAAGATCACCGCAGTGCTGTAAGTGTTTGATGGTAAAGCTTAGTGATCGATAACTAAATGTTTTTTAGTCGGCCCTGATTGTGTGGGTGGAAGATGCGGTAAGAATTTGACTACAAAATTTGCAAAACGAACGAATGGTACATACAATGTTTTCAGTTGGTCCTAACTGCTGGAGGCGTGGATTTTAAAGCTGGAAGTGATGTTCGTGTACCAACCAGTCGCTTTGAGGGCGACAATGTTTTACTCATATTAAGCTTGAGTAAAGTGGTTGCAGATTCAAAATCGTCGATTTCGTGGCATTTAAAGGCTGAGCCAGACTGCGCAGTCTAACCAAACCCCAGTGACTCGCGAAGTCACAGTTGGTGAGAGTATAACTATAAAATACCGTTACTGCGAATATGCGGATTGGTTTTAATGGTAAGAATATCCGCAAAAAATGTGCGAATACTTAGATGTAATATTTTGTAAAATAGGCTGAAGTTTAAAACGAGCAGACGCGAATGTAAATTATGAAGCAGATGTATGACATTCTGACTTATTCACGCCAAAGGAACAAAATTTCTACACATGAAAGGAAGTTTCTAAAATGAAAAATGTTGACATTACTCACTGACACATCTTTTCGGCGATCGAATTTTATGCAACACACAACCTAATCCACTTTCTCTGTTTATATTTATAATTTATAGCTTTTTTAGCGTGAAACTACGGATTTCTGCCTTGTAAAAAATGTAAAAAGTGGTTATCCTGCTAGAATGCAATCGATATTTACGTTTTTGTTGCTTGTCTGTAAGTCTAAGGATGAGCTGCAACAAGTGATTGAGTCGCAGTTGGGTGACAATTCCGCGCCGCAATCCAAACGAATTCTTGTCTTTTTCACATTTAGAAACATGTTCACACAGAGTGTAAAAAACACATTCCTAGATTTTGTGAAGAAGACAATAACTATTTTATAATTTGATCTCTATGACCACATGTCGAGAAACCGTAGCATTTCTGATAGATATTCAATGAAAAACATTGGTGCTAATACCGCTATTCATACTGCGAAAAGATGCAAGTACCTGATTGCTGTATAGTAGTTTTTTGCGAAATTTTTAATCAGTATCACAAAAAGTTTTTTAACAAATCAATTCTACAAAAGAGTAATCTGCTTTACAATACTTTTTTCAACGTTTTCAGTTTAAAGTCAGCATGCAGTTATTTCTGCTATTATTTACTAATGTCTCATAGAAGCTTCGAGGCACCGTCCACCGAAAATAAAGTCAATGAGATTTTGATGCTTAAAAACAGCGGGACCCTCAACTGCATACTTGCCCAACTCGCGCTGCCAAAGATGCTTCCGAAAAAGAAAAGTGCTTCGAAGGTCGCTTGGTAGGGCGGATTTTCCATGTTGGCTCCTACTCTTTGAATGGGCGTGACTTCGCCCCGCCCATCCTTGCGCACCCAATCAATTATCGTTCCAGAGGAACTCGGTTTTGCGGAACGGGGTTTGTTCGATTTTCGCAGATTCTCAACTTGATATTGGAAATCGGGGACATGAAAAGGCCACGGAATGGCAAAAACGTGGAAGTCGAGAATTTGGGTGGACAGTGCTTTTAAGTTTCATAATTATGACTTGATTAGAATTTGTGTATGAAGAGATCTATCAAACAGCAAACATTAATGCTATATCTTGCATTTACCTTGTTACGGCAGATTATGAAGGAGGCAAACGATAGATGATGCCGCGCTGCTACTGAGACATTGAGTAGAAACTTGAAATCCAAACACACCTCCTTCACAGTTCGGTAGGAAAAGTTTTCTCTGTGTTTTAAAACAGGAAATTGAGCCGACATTCTCAAAGGCCCTAATCTTCGCCACAATACAAAATTTGCTTTTTACAGCAGTAACGAATTGCAAAAATGGCAATTCACTTTCTGACGAGGGCTTTGTGACTGCAAATAAGAGAAAGATGTCCTTGCTACCTAACCCGGATGATATGGACAGTGTGAGCAACGTGGGAAAGAAGTGTCGATTGCAAGATTGGACTAACTTAACAGAGGTACAAAATAGCGGGGTAAAAGAATTTAATCCTAAAGACACTGCTGGAGGTATTCAGGTTCGACTTATTGTGAATGGTTGGTGCAAAAATAATGTCCATAGCTCACAGATTCATGATGCTAAAATTTTCTCGAAAACCAAATGGCGCAAGGCTGTAATTTCATAGACATGCTTAGGAAGATTTGTGGCATACGACACCTGAGTTGCAGGAAATGATCGTAACGACCAGTTAGGAAGCTTGCAGGGATTCTCCAGGCAAAGATCTGATTATTGGTGTAGTGTCAATTGTTCACGATTTCGAGTTTAAAACTTATGTGGATTAAGAGTAAGAGTATATCTTTTGTATTTATTTTGTAGAGCTTGCTTCATTCTATCGAAGGGTGCTCCTACGTATCAATCAATATTCGCATGCCTAAGGCAAGGGACATACCTCACGCGATTTCAGTCGCCACGCGATCTGGCAATTTGCCATATGTCCTCAAATTCCATACTGGAAGACCTCAAATGCACAGCATGTATAACTTTTGTAGGTTGATAAAATGCCCCTTCTTCCGTACATTCAAAAACCCCGTAGGATGAGTTATGAACATTTGGAATATTGCCAAATCGCGTGGCGACTGAAATCGCGTGAGGTATGCCCGAGGCCTTAATAGCAAATGTAGGCTGCAGACATCATTTCTGCACCAACCTTCGATCACGGAACATGCAAAAACAGCTGTAAAGAATACTAGAACTGCTTTCCTTCACAATCCTGATCAATTACTCTATTTTTGAGCATGGTTAAGACAGAACATGCAGGAACAGTTGCAGAACAGTTTTCAAAAACTAAGAGAAGACTTTGTAACTGCCTAAGACCATGTACTGCAGCTTGGTATACTGAGCATCCATCACCAAGTGCCATCTACCTTACAACACAACACCCAAACTATAGAACATCTCACGTTTGCCCAGTGCATGCTCTCTTCCGCATCAGCTTAACGCTGCCTCCACTTTAACCTCACAGTTGCGTAGTTTTGGCTCATTATTTCACCCTAAAAAAGCAAAATTTTTTGAGGCCTTCATTTCCGCTTTGTACTAGGTTTTGCGTCGAAAAGTCTTATGTTCAAACAGTGATGAGAGGCTGCGTAAATTTGCACACCGGTACTGTCAAATTGTGTTCCGTGCGCAGAACACTCACTTTATCGGTGGAAGTACGTTTTACGGGCATTTTTGTCAACGGGCTGACTTTCTTCCAGGTGATCAGGAAGAGAATGGGCGATGTGGTGTTTGGGAAAGATATGCTCACGATCTTATCCGCACACGTTTACATGAGCTACATGGTGCACCGTGTCAGTCTAATACGAAGAACAGATTTTAAAAATTTACAAAAATCATTTCCAAGCTTTTCGTATCAAACCATACAGGATGCACACAAGAATTTTTTCGATAAAATCTTAATTTTTGAAATTTCCTTTTCGCACTTTTTTTTGCATGCTAGCGGCACTAAAGTGCTGCCATAAAAGAGACAGTGCAAAAACACGATTTGAAATTTTTTTTAGAAGATAAGAAACGTAATTAGACGCAGAGAAAAAAAGAAGAGAAAATGACAAATTCGATGTGCTTACAAAGTTGTCGTAAACTTGCGAATTATTTGTGCACTTACGAAGTCAGTCATGTTGTTATGTACGCCTTGCCATGCCCTACATATGGAGCAGATCTGAAGACTTTAAAGAGCTCAGAATTTTTCGAAATTCTACAAAAAATGTGTAATAGAAATTATCCGCCAACCTAATATGTAGAGCGCAAGGTCCCTTTGCATGTTGACCTCACAAATGCAAAACTAGCCTGCACATTTACTGAACTCAGTTTTCTCATCTTTCTTTTGTGTTTTTGTGAGAAGAAACTTCGATAGCTTCAGAGGAAAAACAATATCAAAAAATCCGATAGTTTCCAAAGATTCTTTTTTCCAAGTGCGTTATGCATATATTCATAAGAAATGCTTAGGAATAATTTTTGATTTCAACAAATTCCTTCTGGCTAAAATGTCAATAAACGTCAATCTGGTGCTCAGAAGTCAGGAATATGTATGGAAATATGTCAGAACTTATCATGGCAAATGTTCCTTATCCTCATTCCTTATGATTTAGTAACTTCAGTAATTGTTCATACTCGCATACAATTTTTTCTAGAAAATTTTCTTCTCCACAAAGTCACCAATCATACATGAAATAGCTTTTGGAATGAGTACTCGTTCACATTTCATTCCTTGGATGGAAAAGGGATTATATTTTAATTGAAGATGGTAAATAAAGCTTATCGGAGAGGACAAAGATAGCGAAGCCAAAAGCTATAAAACTGTGAACAGCAGTTGCGTTTGTTAATTTTGACGACCTCTTTTTCAAATCAGACCTTGGAAAGAACTCTAGAAATAGGCATACGAAGATGATGCAAGCCCAAAACTCCTGCAAGAAAAAAGTCAACGAAGTCAATAGGAGCAGTGAAAGATCTAAGAAACTTGTATTTTACAAGGTGTCTCAAAAAGATGCGAACACTGTTTGATCGGTAACGACTCCCTTGCTTTCGTCGAGTCTAAGATACCATTTTGTAGAGCAAGGTTCAACAAAGATTTACATTTTGGACCGAATCATCAATCATTCTTCATTACTGTGGGACTACGGATGAACTTCGAGAGGGATTTTAGGAAAGTGGAAGCAATTTTTGCCTCAGAAGGGGCAAAAAAGCCAGAAACTTTTGTACTATACTAACGGAAGTCGCTTATTCTAAGCATAAAATTTGCGCTTCACTGTAACGCTTATTCTAAGTTATTTCAGGTACGGTAACAACTATGTCCGTCAGAAGTCCGATTACACCATTGTAATTCTGCAAAAATGGTGAAAAGGTTGTAGTGGAATCAGCAAGCCTGAAAACCTTGTTAAAGTTCAGATTCTGGAACTTTTCCATCAAAAGGCCTATACAGTGGCGCTTTATGCCGGAAGTTCATTCAGTTATCCCTACAATAATGAAGAGTGACTGATGATTTGGTCTATTCTTTGAACCTTACAAGCAAAGGAAGGTTGGTCGAAATGGCTTTCAAGATGATACGTATGCTATTTTATAGAGCTTGGAACGCTGATTTCAAATTTGCCTTCGCTATCTGCGCGGGTCTGTGGACGAGGAGATATTAAGGTTTTAGTGAGTAAGCTTAATTCAAGCTTAGTATAAAATTAGTCGTGAGTTAGTCTTTTAGTTTTAGTCTGTCTTTTAGAAATTAGTCTTTAGTCTTAATTTAGTCTTTTCCTAACGTTCAGATAAAGATAAAGCAGCAGCGAGATGGTGCATTTGAATTGAGAATATTTATTGCACCGAGTGACCCAACTACCGGTTAATCCTAGAAGAAATACGACTGATTTTACATTAATCTTGCATTTGATTTTTTACTCACAAAAACCTTCATAACTCCTCGTCCAGAGGCTCGCAGCAGATAGCGAAGGCAGTTTTGGAATCAGCGTTCCAAGCTCTACAAGACAATGTGCATCTCGTCTTAAAAGGTCACTTTGACCAGCGCTCTTCCCCTTGTTAGTTGGGCCTCGCCCTACAGAAAGGTACCTCAAGCTCGGCAAAAGAAATGAAAGCAAGAGAGTTATTAACGATCAAACAGTGTTTACATCTTATTGCACCCTGTATTTGTGCTGAGCAACCAGTGTAGTCATTAGACTCACTTACGACCATTGGGTGTGATCTGATAGCAATGTGCTCAGTCGAGATACTGATTTATTTCTTATTATCATATAGGTAGAAGTAGTTTCAACGCAATCTGATGTGAATAAACGATAAGACAAAAGAAGTAATAAAACATGGAGTATTAAATTGCCCCATAAGAGTCTTTTCGGCACTGTTCCGTTATCTGGAGGCATTCTTCAAAGGCAGTGTCTCACCAAAATTTAGTTGCCGAGATTTTCGCATTTTGTAAACCTGTCGGACTCTGTCTAGCACTGCAGAGGCAATCGCACGAAGTTCCCCAAAACCCCGTTTTCTGGAGCCCCGCGGAATTATAGTGGACGAGTTGTACCTTCCAACTTGAGCCTCAGCTACAGTGGCAGCAACAGAGGGGAGGTGGACGTCAAGTGGAGGGACGTGTTCAAACGCGTAAAGGGGGAGACCGATGGAGTCGTCCGCGCGTACCAAATCGCTCTCCGCGTACCTCTTTGAGCGAATTTCTCAGCGTGGAGGGAGTCAAATTGAGTGGGACTTGCTGCAATGGCCTATATAGAGGTCCCTATAATAGAATATGTAAAGATCCGCGCGACTTCAACTTTGGTGAGACACTGCCTTCAAAGAAGAATAATGCTTCTCTCCTTGCACCATATTTGGTCCCAAATTCATGGAAAGGATTATCAACCAGGGCCCGGCACAGATGGTCTGGGGTCAAACTGGACTTCGTTTTTGAAGTTAGAAGCAACGGGGATATCGTTTTTAGGAGGTCCTGGGGATAGCGCCGGTAAAAAAAAACGACGAACAGCCAGGTTTTACAAACGAATGTGTTCCTTCGCAAGCGCGAGAATTTCAAACGCACGACTTAGACAAACTAGTGGCTTGTTCAAAGCCCAGAAACAATCACATGGCTCCGAATCCGGGCTATATGTATACAACTAGCTGGCTTATCTGGCTCCACCCTGTCAAAACACTATGATAAAAGTAGCTTCCAGGTCTCCTCTTTCGTAAACCTCGGCATTGTTAGTATATGTGTGAGTATGTTAGTAAGCCGAGTTAGTAGATGTTTATTGTTAGCGGCGGCCTGACGTTTCGACGTGTCCGTCTTCTTCAGAGGCCTAAAGTGGTAAGAGATTTGATTTTATGTCCTACCCCACCACAAACCTCTTCCATATCCGACCAGCCTCGACTTTACCCCCCAAAGTGTTACAAGCAAAAATACGCAAGCACGTGAAAGACGAACCAACCTCCTCCGCCGCTGCCGCCCAGATGTTAGATGCGGCCGTTCTTCGTGCCACTAGTAGTAATAATGAATACAGTGTAAACTATATTGACATTATTTACTAGTGGGACTATTCAACTCACATAATGCCATAAAGGGCATAAAGTCATTCGTGATTGATGGACACTCATTTCGGCTGTTCATGCATGGGTTTCTCGCGAAAATCCAGAATGCCTCGAGAGCTTTTCTGCTAGCAGTATCGTACTCGTATGCCAGTATAGTACATTTGATTTCGAAGTCCTTACCACGATGAAAATCAACTCTGTGTTTACCGAGTGGTGTGGTAAGACTTCCCCGTCTTTTGCTGGCAAGATGTTCTTTCATCCTTACCCATAGAGGCCTTCCAGTCTCTCCGATATAAGTGGCTTTGCATTCGATGCATGTAATCTCATAGATTACACCAGTCTTACCACAATCGCCAACTTTACCGGATGGACAAACAACACAGTCTTGGATTCTGCAGTAGTTGTCATATAGTCTGTTACGCACTAGCCGCTTCCTGATGTTGTCACTTGGAATATCAACTAAAATGATATCGTCTTTCAAGTTTGCACGGTTAATGCATCGTCGCACTGCAGCACTAGTTGCGTCAGAAACGAAAGGAAGGCAAAGAGGTATTTTCTGTTGGTGCTGGTTGCTTTGAATAGAAATGGATGGTCCACCGCGTCCTTTTTGGTGCGCGTAACCATTCATTCGAGCAATGTCCAGCGCCCATCTTTGAGATTCCTTCCGTTCTTCTTCTCCTGTGCATACGTTCGTTGCTGTTTTGAGCATGTTACGAATAACAGCTCTTTTAACAGCGATCGGATGTGCAGAACGAGCATTAATTAAGATGTTCTTGGAAGTCTCCTTACGATATCATTTTACACTCGCAGCGCCGTTGAACAGTTTGATCTGTACGTTTAAGTAGGGGAGCCAACCACTTCTCGGTTGCTGACGCGTGAACTTTATGTACTGTGACTGTTGATTAAGTAATCGAAAACCCTCGTCCATTTCGGATTGTGTTGATGTTATGACGCAACAGTCATCAATGTAACGGCAGTACATAAGAGGCATTCGTGACAGCACTGGTTCTTCTATTCTACTCATGAAGCAAACCGCCAGAACTGGAGCTAGTCTTTGTCCCATTGCAAGACCTCTTAGCTGAGTATAGTATGTTCCTGACCATCTAAAGATGTTACAAAAGAGACATTCTTTGATCAGGAGCATAACCGATCTTTTACTCAGCCCGAAAGTCTGGATCTTTTCACCAAAGTTGTCCAACATTTCCGAAACTGCCTGCAGAGCATCGTCGTTTTGAACATTCGTGTACAAAGACACGACGTCAAAAGACTCTGCCACACATTGCGTTTGCAAAGTGGTGTTATGGAGGCGTTCCAAGAAATGATTCGTATTGGTCAAATGAGACGGGACTTTGTCCAGTAGCTGGTTGACAATCTTGTTTAAGAACCAGGATATTCGGCCGGTAGGTCCCCCTACGCAACTTATGATCGGTCTTATTTTCAACTGTTCCGCCGTTAAAATGCGCGCGTCATCAGCAGCGGTCAGTTTATGGGTTTTAACAAGACTATAAAAAACCGGGCACTCTGGTGTTTCTAACTTCAGTCTGCTGAGAAAGCTCTCGGGAAAGCCAGCTGTTCTTCCTACATCCACCCAAACATGATTTAGTCGCTTGTATTGTGCTTGAAAATCTTTCTCAGTCACGCGGCGATAGATGGTCGTATCGCTAAGGTGAAGTTCTGTGATTTTCCGGTCCAAGATTCGTGGAAGAATCACAAATTCTCCCCCTTTGTCGCTTACCGAGATACGTACAGCTTCACTAGAGACTAAATCACGTATTTCCTTGTAGCCAAGCCTTTGCGAATGAGTCAAGTTGATCGGTTGCGGGTGCTTAGCTTGATAAGTATAAGCATTCAGCACACCAGCAGATAAAATCTCAAACTTGACGTCAGCTTCAGCCACTGGCTGAGGTTCTTTATAAAGCAAACTTGGAAAAGGAATGGGAGGAATTGTTCGTTTAGCATTCTGTAGATTTCGGTCGTTCTCGCTAAGTCTAGTCCTTATTCCCAGCTGGTCTCGGAGTCTGTGTAAGCCACCGACAACTTTCCGAAAACAGACCCGTCAACTTTTTGAGCGATGGAAAAAGAAGGGCCTAGTCTGAGGAACCCAAGCGCGTTTCCAGAGATATGAGTATCACCAATCACTGTAACTTTAGCCAATTCGGCGGAAATCTCATTTTGAGATGAAGAATCGATAGAGCGGTGGATCAAAGGTAAGCTGCTTTCAACGTTACCTGGATTTTTGTGAGTAGCGCTTCGAAGCTTGTCGTACTTAGCGCAGAGTCTGGATTTGGCTTCAGATCGGATAGAAGCACAAATTGATCTCGAGCCATTCTCAATCCTCCTCTAAGTCCGAGCAGGTACGAGACGTCGGCACGCATCTTCTTTACGAGTACATTTCAACAAGTACGAGTACAACGCATGCTGTTTTTCTTTGATAATGACTGTCAGGATCGTACGATATATCTTCTTCATCTTCAAGTCATTTTCCTCGAGGCTGCATAGTGCTCCTAACTTCTTGTTTGAAATGAATTTCGGAACCGTATCAGACGTCCTGCACCGCTGGAGATATTTGATCGACTGGCGGAGGGTTACCACTTTTTGTCGAAGCGAAAGTGCTTCTTTGACTAGAGGAAACAGTCGTGGCGGTAAATCAGTTAGTAGCTTCCAGGTCTCCTCTTTCGTAAACCTCGGCATTGTTAGTATATGTGTTATTATGTGTTTGTGGACATCAACACAACCCGAACATAAGATTGGAGGAGGTTTGTGGTGGGGTAGGACATAAAATCAAATCTCTTACCACTTTAGGCCTCTGAAGAAGACGGACACGTCGAAACGTCAGGCCGCCACTAACAATAAACATCTACTAACCTCGGTCGGCTTACTAACATACTCACACATATACTAACAATGCCGAGGTTTACGAAAGAGGAGACCTGGAAGCTACTAACTGATTTACCGCCACGACTGTTTCCTCTAGTCAAAGAAGCACTTTCGCTTCGACAAAAAGTGGTAACCCTCCGCCAGTCGATCAAATATCTCCAGCGGTGCAGGACGTCTGATACGGTGCCGAAATTCATTTCAAACAAGAAGTTAGGAGCACTATCAGCCTCGAGGAAAATGACTTGAAGATGAAGAAGATATATCGTACGATCCTGACAGTCATTATCAAAGAAAAACAGCATGCGTTGTACTCGTACTTGTTGAAATGTACTCGTAAAGAAGATGCGTGCCGACGTCTCGTACCTGCTCGGACTTGGAGGAGGATTGAGAATGGCTCGAGATCAATTTGTGCTTCTATCCGATTTGAAGCCAAATCCAGACTCTGCGCTAAGTACGACAAGCTTCGAAGCGCTACTCACAAAAATCCAGGTAACGTTGAAAGCAGCTTACCTTTGATCCACCGCTCTATCGATTCTTCATCTCAAAATGAGATTTCCGCCGAATTGGCTAAAGTTACAGTGATTGGTGATACTCATATCTCTGAAAACGCGCTTGGGTTCCTCAGTCTAGGCCCTTCTTTTTCCATCGCTCAAAAAGTTGACGGGTCTGTTTTTCGGAAAGTTGTCGGTGGCTTACACAGACTCCGAGACCAGCTGAGAATAAGGACTAGACTTAGCGAGTACTCTGCGTTGATACCACTGCTT